>QUSF01000009.1:24147232-24523661 GCA_003676055.1 Chloebia gouldiae | reverse complement strand
TTTCTTTCTTTCTTTCTTTCTTTCTTTCTTTCTTTCTTTCTTTCTTTCTTTCTATTAGCTGCTTTTCATTTCATTACTTTGTACAGATAAGACAGCTGTTGTTGCTTTTCTCTCTGCCATAAAGATGAAAGGTATTCTTGTTCTGTATTTTGCAACCCATAGTAACAATGTTAAAATCTATGTGTGTATGTATAGCATGCTGCTGATATTTTACTGCATTACGATGAGCAAAATCAAGTAAACAATGACATTAAACAAGAAAAATTATCCTTTAGTACTCATTGATCTTTAAGAGAGAAAACTCTGTAGTTACTCTTACCCGTGGAACCTTGAATCTTTAATTTAAGTTATATTTCTTTACGTTATAGTGCAATTCTTTACTTACATCCAGAGCCTGCATTTTATGTTTCTGGAGTCATAATAGCTATTTGAATATAAGGGGAAGAATTTTATATATATAAAATTTGGTGTTTTATGACCTGGAATGGACCTTAAATAAAGTGTAGATCCTTTGTTTGGGTGTTAAATGGTCACAGTCTACTCACTCATATTGAAAATCTGAGAAGATCCACAGAGATTTTCAGAGATAGACAATTGATTCAAATTTTAAGGCTTTTTCATTAAGATAGGGCTGAAGTTCCAGTTCATGCTCTGAAACAGAGAGATGATACAATATCTTCAAAACCAGTTGCCTTGATGCTTTCAGTAAGGGCAAAACAACAGATTTTTCTCCTCTGATCTTGTTCTCAGAAACATCTGAATTGTTTTAAATGGCATTTTAAAGGACATTTCACCCCGAGGCACAGTCATTCTTTATGGAATTACTAAATTGAGTGGTTCAAGTTCAGCAAAGCAAATTAAAACAGTGTCTAGTCATGACTCTTCCCCCATGTGAAAAAAGAAAGTCAATATTGTAATTCTTTCAGTGTTTATCTCTTCTTCCTAAACATAGTTTAGAGTTATCTTGAAACAGAATGAAGCTTATCTAATAGTAATACATTGAATTTTGACAATACTTAAATGTTAATATTAATGTGAGATAGACTTACAGGAATTGGAAATTAAGCTATATGTTGACTACACTGCTCAATAATTATCTTGATGAATCCTATCAGTCTCATTGAGCAAGATGAGAGCTTGTTTTCTTCTTCTTTATTGTCCAGATTCTGAAAATATTCAGCAAGAAGTTCAGACAACTAAAAATCAAAGATGGAAACAGTGTCACAATGAATTTTAAATGTGAGAAAATTAACTCCAGTATAAGACACTCAATCATAGCTAAATCTAGAAAAAAACTCAGAATATAATTACGTAAAGAGATGGAAATGGTTAAGCATTCAGAACCTTAATTTCACCTAGCATATTACCTGGGTCTAGCTGAACTTACTTACCCATGTAAGTCACACTGGAGGATGCAGTACATCTATTGAATGATGCAGCACATCAGTGTTCTTTGTTTTACAAACTGCTGCTTGATTTATTCAGCCCAGAGAAGGCTCTGGGGAGACCTTAGTGCACCTTCCAGTACACATAGGGGGCCTACAAGAAAGCTGAAGAGGGACTATTTAAAAGAGCATGCAGTGATAGGACATGGGGAATGGCTTCAAGCTGACTGAAATTATTTTTAGATAAGTTATAAGGAAGAAATTCTTTCCTGTGAAGGTCATGAGACACCGGAATGGGTTTCTCCCCATCTTGGGAGATATTTAAGGCCAGGCTGCATGGCACCTTGGGCAGCCTAGTCTAGGGGAAGGTGTCCATGCCCATAGTGGAGGGAGGGAGGGAACAAGACAGAACATGGTTTTATGGTGGACTTGGCAGTGTTAGTTTCATGGTTGGACTCAGTGATCCTAGAGTCTTTTCCAGCATAAGTCATTAAGATTCTGTGATCCTTAAGGACTCTTCCAACACTAACCACTCTATGATTCAATTCTACGATTCTATTCTTCATTCTATTCTGAAAAATTTTCACAAACATGCAGTACTGTTGCAAGGGAAAAGCTTGATATGTCCTGCAGATATTTACCAGGTTGTCTTCACTCTATGCCAATCTACTGTGATTTCTTCTCTGGCACAGGAATAGCTACAGTTCTGCCCCTCTCCCCCCTTCCACATATCAATGTTCTGTTAACATTTTAAACAGACATAAAAATTTTGGCTATAATAATAGGCAGCAATTAAATAAATTATTATTGAGTTTCAGAATTACCTGATAAATCAGCTCATAAAATGTCTTCTAAAGGAAAGCCATATTATATCTAGGAAAGGCGTGTGTATATTGTACTTGTGTAAGAAGAAGAAAAAAATTAGCTTTATGAGGGAAATGAAGTCTTGTTTTAAAAATATATGTTTCATAAAAATTACTCTTATCTATTCAAAACTATAACAACAAAAGACTACTTCTCAGACAACAACTTGATTAGGATTGATTTCTTGTTTCTCAGGAGAGCTATATTTCACGTGTACCCTCCACTGTATGCTGGCTTTTAATTGTAAACATTTCTGCTAGTGTGTCATATCTGGAGATATCTGGGCCAGTCTTCAAGCAGTACAGCAAACACAGCAGTTGTGTGGTTGGGGGTATAGTCCTGTCAGGAATCATAATCTGTAGAGAGAATTGTTGGAAGGTGATGGAAGTATATTTCTTCTGCGGTACAACAGTAGCTCATCATGGAAACTGCCCATAGGGAATATTTAGCTAGAAATCTGCAGGATATTATTTTTCCCAGAAGTCAAATTATATTACTTAAAATCTCCTGGACTTAGAGTCACACTCTGGTTTTAATAAATATCCTTCATCTGAACAAGTTGCTTAGAGCCACCAGTTTGGACAGTTGCTAGGGTATCAGTGACATCTCAAACAAATTTCTTGCTTTTTCTCTCTAGGCCATGCTCTTTCTCAGGGCCCTGAGTGCAGCAGAATCTTGTTGTCCTGAAATATTTTTCTCTCTACTCATCCTTTACAACCCTAACAGCCCTCAGGGATTTAGTTGTCACTGTTCAAGGCTTGCTCTGATGTGGTGCAGCCATGTAATCTTAGATCAGATCTCTGGAAAACAAAGAAGCAGTAAGAAGAGATTCAATGATCATCCCCCTGCCTGGCTGTATATTTACACCATCAGTCCCTGCCCCAGTTATGTAGCAGTTTTTCCCTGTCTGTGTCTTGCCCATCCCTGGCTGGGAATCTTCCTTTCTGGAGGCTGTTCTCTACTCCATGGGTGTCAAATACATTATTTCTAATAATAGTTATTTCAGAAGTGTTTTATATGAAAATCGGTATCCTTTCGCACTTGCTATTTTCTGTTTCACTGATGAAAAAAGTTCATATTTTTCTATTTAGTATAGCAAACTCTGCCCAATATTTTAAATTTAATTAATTTAATTTTAGAATAAAGCAAAAATACACTTTTTTGAGTATAGAGAAATCAGATATGAATGATGCCATAAACTTTTACTGGGTGTAGGTACATTTTTAAGATTTTTGTCAGAATATTCCTGCACTTTGCAATATTTTTGGAGATTGTGATGATTTGAGGTTTTTGAATGGAAGTGTAGATGCTTTCCACCAGCAAATGTGTAAGAATATCAACTTTTCTTAGCTGAGAAAAATTCTACATTCCATATATATAAGTAATTACATAAAGAGAGAGGAAAATTGATTCCTCTATAACATAATAATTATTTAAATGTACTCACTATATATCATTTCATACCTATATGATTCAGCCAGGATTAAACAGTCTGTAAGAATTTTACACATACCATGTCATGAACTTAAGAGCCATGAGGGTCTATCATGTCTTGAAATTAAACCTTGTTTATGCTATTCACAATCTTAGGTTAAAAATGTGTGATGCAATTGCTTTGAAAAACTATTTTCCCTAAAATTGGAATAGCAAGCAGTGTGTCCTTCTTTTTTGTAAATGAAGATTTCCCCAGAAATCTTGAAAAAAACGGTAAATTAAAAGACAGCCCTACAGCATAAAAACATATTTTTAGATTCTTTTATAAAATAGCTTGTACTGTTTTTATAGTAAGGATGTGCAGTCTAAGGCAGGATAGGAAGTGATATAAACTGCAATTTCTTGGATAAACTAACAAAATTTTCTGAAAGTTTGCAGCATTTTTTACTCAATGGTATTTTATTTTTCATTCATATTAATGCATCCACAATTGTAAATTGACACATGTGTTTTAACAACAAGAAAACAGTTTTGCTCTTTTCTAAGTCTCCTCTGACAAGAGAAGACAGGTTTTGGTTCTATCTATATATATGGCAAATTTGCCATCTCTGTTACATTATGAAAATGTGGAATTAGATTAAACGTGAAAAGCTTACATCTTACTTTTACAAAGGGTTTTTGCACAAACAAATATTTATGGCTTTAATATGATATTAAACTCCATCAACACAGAGATAGATAGGTATATATATCTATTTAACTTTCTTACATGAACACACAGATGTTTTCAACATGGAGACAACTCAGCTGCATAACCCTAATTCTTAATTCCCATGTCTTTAATCTTCTCCCTGTTCTGTTCTGGGCTGTTCCATCTAATTGAGCAGAAGCCAATAAAATCAGGGATATTTTATACATTTCTATCTTTTTTTTTATCTAAAAGGTAAAGGATATTACAAAGTAGATTTTTTTTTCTCATCCTTTTTTCTGCATCCTTTTTGCTACTAAAAACTTTTGATGGTTTGAATCTAACATGGTATCAGCAAAGAAAAAAACCAAACACAAAATTAGTAAAATGGACTATTCAACCAAACACAAAATTAGTAAAATGGACTATTCTCCTGTGGATTTTCTATCAGGAATGCATCTGGTAATTTTTAGAGAGAGTTTGCTGCACAGTTTATTGCAAGAGACATATTAGTGTTATCATTGCTGCTACACTGTATGCATATATTAATTTGACACAGTTTTACATTTCATAAAAATTTCTATTGATTTTAGGTCATCTGCAAGTGATGAAAAACAGGTACTAGAGACAATTAAAAAGCAGTGTTGTTCAGTCATTGCCATGAAATCCAATATGCTCTCTCTAATAACATGGTCCTTTTATATTATTCTATCATTAAGACTTGTAAGTGATTATTTTGTTTGCATTAAATGGAGAAAAAAATTGCCATGAGGTGCAATTGAAAGCGCTTAAGAGCCAAAAGACAATCAGGTGTCCAAGTCCAAAGTAGAATCCAGCTGATGAATAGCAACATAAATATTTTAACTATGGAATAGAAAATGCTTTGTGTGCAATAGGGGGAAATAATTTAGATTTTTAAATAATTCTACTTCTTTTGTTCACATATTATCAGTGGCCAAATGTGACTAAATCTGAATTTTGGCAGTACTTTAAATGATCACTAGTATCCTCTTGGCAGACTCTAGCTGGATGGTAGCACATTACTAGGAAAATCTCCTGAGATGTGACACCAAACAAAGAACAGATAAAGGCAGACTGCTGCTGAAGAAAAAAAAAAAAAGGCAATTTAACAAAAATTCTTTTCAGGGCATACAGTACTAATAGTAAATAACAAATTTTTATCCTCTAAATAAATGCAGATGACACACTCTACACTGTCTTACACTGCAGTTAGTTGTGGGGAGGACTACTCTGCTCACTAAGGTTACTTATTATGCCAGTAAATCCTGTTTATATTTGCACTCCTGTAGATGCTGGCATAAAGGAGAGCCAGATGATGATTAGCCTAAATCAAAAGAACTTTAATAATGCTGTGATGGTCTCTAAAACAGTGAAAATATTTATTGAATGTGGTAACTTGTGTTGCATGATGTTGGAATCAGTGGGAGGCAGGTATATAAAATTTCTCCTTCTAGGATACATTTCTTTTGTGATTCAGACTCTGGAATCCATTGGAATTCATCTCTCTGCAGACATACATGCCCTAAAGGGTATTTATCTTAGAAAATAATGATGTTTGGCACCTATTCCTCACAATCTATAGTGATTAACATCTCTCAAGAAACATCTCAGTTTTTCAGGGAAGCATATTTTATTCTTTATTTCTTGAAGGTTTTCAGTTTCTCAGACTTAGCAGGGGTGTTAATCTCTTACTACTATCAATCCACATGCTGGGTGCTCATGCTGAAAATTGTATTTTTCTGGAAAAAGTGGCCAAGAAGACTGTGACCACCTTTGAACTAGAAATGCTTGTCAGTGGGGCAATACTGGTTAGGGACCTAACTTTTATAAAATGTTTTCCTGGAAGCAACTGCATATTCATTAGGATATTTATATCACATAAATGACTTCTCCTATTACAGCTTTCTTCATCTAAGCAGTTACAATAAATAAAATCAGCAAATTTGATCTTGTCACCAATTACACCTATCTAGAAAGAAAGGTCTGAATATGCTCACATCTTATGATAGTGGTTTGAATTCTATAAGCTTAGATTATTGATATCTTCATATATAGTCAACAGTGCAAAGGAATAAATCTGTTGAAAACAGTAGATTAAATGGATGACAAATTATCCATGCTTCAGTAGCAAAGTAAAGCTTTGTTTTTGTCTACTAGGACGATTATATAATTCTACAGTTCTTTATAGCAAATGTCTAATTATAAAAAAGCTAGATTTTCTTCAATACTCCCTACTGGTTTGTTATTATGTGCATGTATCAGCAGCTTGCACTGAAGATGAATTGGGATAATCAGAACAGGCATCCCACTGGATTGAGTTATTGGAACATTGCTGCATCTGACTGAGGCCTCATGAGGATTTATATCTCAAAGGTAAGAAGGAGGCAGCCAGAAATTGTATTTAGCTAAAGAACAAATGCCATGTTTGTGCCTGATTGCCCCCAGAGTGTACTTTGTTTCTGAGCCTCTGACTTACTGGAAATAATGATAAAGGGCTGCAAGTCATTATAAGGAATCTACTTAATTCAAAATACGTATTTTTGTGATGTTTAGCTTTGAAATAACAGCACTAGTTTCTTAGTATATTTTTTTTGTAAACTGTATTGCTTATGCTAAAAAATGACAGCAGAAAATGTACTACAGTTTATGTTATTTAAACTCCTATGCTAATAGCAAGTAGCTGATATTAGTCACCTTGAGAATTCAGACTTAACAAGTAAAGTATAATTACATTTAAAAACTCATCCCAGCCTTATTGTAAATCTTCAGATATGCTTTTTAATATATTATTTTCCTTATGTTTCATTTTTACAACCATTTATATATGTGCATATTTTCATTTTTAGAATAGAGTCCTGTGAAAAGCCTAGAGCAGTTCCTGGTTTCTGCTCCTGTTCTTGTCCTGAGAAGGAAATTTACATTCTGCTGCATCTTTCTTCACTCCCACAGGGAAGATGTTCCTTTTCCTTGATATACCATAGCAATACCATAGAAAAAAACTTAATTAGAGATGTAACCATTCCACAGCAATTTTCCAACTACTTAACAAAGCTTCATGGATAGCAAGGAACTTGAGAACTTTCTTCTAAGATTGTTCTTACACCAGTAGGTACAAGGTGATCTAAGATTGTTCTGCCTGAACTAACCAAGGAAATGTAGAAATGAGTATTTATGTACCTCCCTCATATCTGGAGTGAGTCAGGTGTGGCTGGATGAATTAGTTGGATGGATGTCTGCCCTGCAGAGGCAAGCTGTTTTCATTCAGGTGTATTTTCTTCAAATGAAGCTGCTTTGTTTTTAAGTCCGAATTTAGACCTACAAGATGTTTGCCATATAGGCTTGTCAGACATACTTCTTCTAGCTCAGACTGCTGATCTTCAGTAATTTTCTTTCAGAGTAGATATACTTTCAAAGAAATAACAACTATTTTCTGCTTTTTTTCCTTCATAATCCAAGGCTAAACTTTAGTCAGACATTTGTGTCCTTAGAAATGCTGACCTTTTCAATGCACTGGCATTCACCCAGGCACTTACACACTTGTCTCCTTGGAGTAAAGATGTGTTTGGCTCAATTTTGAACAGCACAGGCACTTCCTTTCACATTTCATCACCCTAGTTTAAGTGTTCTCCGTGTGTCAAACAAGGGAGATACTGAGATCTTGACAGGCCCAGAAGAGTAAGAATGATACAAAATTACTTTTGTAACAATATATCTGTCGCTGTTATAGTGGTATAGGCTATTTATTATTTTGTAATGACTTTGCAACCTCTGTGTCACAGGGGAGCATCTAAAGAATTCATAGCTTTTTTTTTTTTTTTTGGCAAGACATGAATGGGGAATATGAATAAATATATATCTTTATGATCTCTTTGCAAGGAATTATAATAATGGATTATAATTTCACACCCTCTCTGAAAAAAATCAGTTCTGATAAGCTGGTAAGAAGTGAAAGAGAAATATTAAGATAGGAAAGGAGTTGAATAATTGCTAGCAAAAAGTAGCTGTTTGTAAAGTTCTGCATATGTGAGAGCAAATTCTTCACAGAGAGAAATAGTGGTTTTGGTTTTATGCACTATGCAGCTACTTCAAATAGTTTCTTTTAAAGGAAGTTGGCAATTTTTTCACCCACATCCCTTTTTCTTTTTTTTAACAATAAAGCCTTCAATGGCTTAACAACTTGGCAAGTGAGGTTTTAAGTGTAATCCCTGAAGTATTAGAAACTTACAGAAGATCAGCAGAATGGTGAAAACAAAAGTAAACAGAAAACAAATACTTCAGTCAGCCAGGAGCTGAGAATGAGAATAAAGTGCTGTAAAACAAAAGGGCATTATTAAAGTTGTTTGGATCTTCTACATAAAAAAACAAATGAACAAAAACCTGGAAGAAACCAAACCTCTTGTTTTCCACTAATATATTAATTCTTATTCAATCTTTTCCAGACAGAAAGATGTTTCTGCCCTTTGCAAATTAATTCAATGGTAAGCAATGAAGTAATGTCAATCATTAGGTTGGATCAGCCAAGGAAAACACTCAGGCTATTATATCCCAAGATACAGGTTTCCTCTTTCAGACTACATGGTACCTGCTCCCTATTTTGTCATCTTTGATGAAATGGCATAGAATTAAAATGAGGAAGAATCTTCCTTTGTATCAGCCAAATTATATGATAGAGTAGTGAAGAGCAGCTTTTTTCCAAATTATTTCATTCTTTTTGGAGTATTCTAGAATGAGATTTTTAATAAATGACCATATTTGAGTGCTTTCTTCCTGTACCCATAAATGAAGCCTCAAAAAATATATTATTCTGCACTTGGAAAGTAAGTCCTTATATAAATGTGTTTTCTCTCCTTCAACATTCATAAACACAGGCTTGCAGCTGGGGCTTTAGTATTCTCTGCTCAAGAAACCTGCAACTTTTTAAAATGCCCATTGCAAACAAAGCTTTTCTTTCTGTATAGAAGTAACATTAGAAAATTTCCAGGTGCTGGATTTATTTTGGGTCTCATTGTGTCTTCTTTGAGCTGGCAAGTGTTTGTCATTGGTTGGTGACATCTTTGGCAAGTATATCAACAATATGAAGGACAACAATGTCTACTTTTATTTCCTCTCGTTCTATATTGGTGTCTTACAAGAACTACAGTGGAAAACACAAAAATATCTCAAGTTATTAAGAAAATTAGAAACTTATAATTTCAAAGATTTTAGCAAAGAGTTTATATGTAATTTTTCCTTAATCATATGAAAAGTATAAGACATCTAAGTACAAAGGAACTGCAATTTTTTTTTTGTCTATTCTTATTTGGTGAGGCAGGATCTTTTTCATGAATTAACATAGTGTGGGCAACAACTGTATAAACATTACTTCTCAGTGTGCAAGTATATTAACAGGCATTTGTCTTCTTTGGATTTCAATCCAATTTTTTTCCTTTTTTTTAAATTTTCTTATATATTTGGTTTTTAATTGGTTGAGTTGGGGTTTCTTTTCTCCTCACTTTAAACTTTTGTCTGATTTTAAATCAGTTCCAACTAGGAAATTTTACAGTATTAATGGCATCATCAAATAACTTTCTATAGAATATAAAATTTCAGTGATTGTGGCTTACTCTAGTAGCTGCTACAATAATGCTTTTTCAAAATGGTAGATAGCTGTTAATGATTTTATTCATCACCTGTCTTCAGCATCTCAATGTTAATTGGTTTCATGTCAGCATGATTAGCTATTTAAGTGTTCCTTTTCTCCCAGGGGGAATTAGTGTGTTATTTATAATAAATATATTCAGATTTATTCTATTCTTAAATATTTATATTAATCTTTTCTAATTTAAAAGAAGACTAGGTTGCATATAGTTATCCCTTTCCTGACTGCCTTTACATCAAGTACATATTGTGCAGTCTCTGCTCTTTTGATCATCTACTTGACAGACAATTTCTTTTTATGGATGTAGTAAAGACAGCAAGGACAAGTGGAGTGATTTGTCCAAGGTGACTAAGCAACCTAAAGCAGCAGAGTCATGAAGGTAACAAAGGTCTTCTGAGACACAAGATACTTTATCTGTTGATGCGTTGAGACTCTTTGCTAGAGAAAATTGCTGTTGCTTTTGCCTTTTGCTGCTCTGCAGAACCAAGGCATCTCTCAGGGAATGAACCAGGCTGGGTTCCAGCTGGCACCTCATCAACCAAATTCCTAACAGTCAGATTGCAGGGTCTTTGTAGGAGATGTGTGAGCCAGAGAAAAGCCAGCTTCACTTTCAGAGTCTAGGATGAGTTTGAGAATGGAACAGTTAGAGGAGAATACCCCAGCTTTTTTATATTTAAACTGAGAACTGAGCAGAGGTAGTATGGAAATCATTGAGAGACAATAAACGAGAAACTTCCCATCCTTTTTTAATTATTTAGATTTTTATTTTGGGGCTAGTTAAAAGGGCAAAGCACCACTTTAAGGGTTGTAGCTGCTGTGGTCTGACTACATCTACTTATCTCTCCTGACCAGCTTACTAACTCCACACATGAGAAATGAAATCCACAGGATGTTAAGGGATACTTGCCAAAAAACTCTACAACTGTCTAATTACATATCTAATAATATTTTAATAAAAAAAGAAAAAAAGCAAAACAAAGTTTACTTTTTATTATATCTGTTGTTTGTTTTGTTAGAGATGAACAAAATATTTTTAGGAAAAGTTTATCTGACAAATTTAGTCTTATGCATCATTCATGAAAAGACTATGCATATTTAATCATTTGCTCACTATTCATTGTTGACTGAATATTTAAAAGTAAATGCAAAAAAAAAAAAAAGATGTAATGAAACATGAGATTTTTAAAATCTTTACTTGTTTTCAAGGTAGGAAATATAAAACATTAAATACTAAATAGTGGGGAAAAGACCCAGATGCTAGCAATTTAGAAATTGTTATAAACTCTTTTATTTATTATTCTCTTATAAGTCATGTTAGTCATTGCTCAGCATGATGCAATCATAGTTTCTGTTTCCTAATATGTTTAATGGCAATGGAGGGCAGTTTTAAGCAGTCCACTGGACTCCAAGGAAGGAAGGAAGAGTGCAGTTCTCTGTAGTTTTGGTTTGCTCTTGTTTTCCTTATTACTGTATCCCACACTAAACAGGTCATGTGTCCCTCATCAGACCTGTGTGCTAGGGGAAGAAATTAGGAGCAATTTGCTCTAAATCAGCTTGGGCAAGCTCTTTTATTTTGTCAAATTAGCCAGAATACTTAAATTTAGATTTATACCAACTTTTATGGGATTTTTATGTTCCATGCAGGAGAACAGACTAGCCTTCATTTGGCATAAAGCTGCTGATAAAAACTTAATTCATCAGGGTGCTTGAAGATATCTGAAAACAGCAGAATAGAAGCAATCTGGACTGGCACTCTGCATCATTTAGCCACACTCTTTTTGATCTGTCGGCAGAAGCCATGCAGACAGTTTAACATATTGTCACACCAGGGTCAGATAGAGCTTTGAATGAGATAATTGGAGGGCTGGAGACAATGCTGCCAGCCTCGTGCAGCTGTACCAGCACTGTGCTGATAGCACTATCTTTCTTTTGGACTCCTAACTTAGTACTTCAGCTTGACACCTCATTGTGCAGTGTGAACATGTAGTGTTCTGGGACCTGAGTGGACAACTTGATTTTGGCTGCATGCTAAAAAAGGAGCATGAGATTTTACTTTGGTCTCTTAGACTGTCTTTCCTCATAGCTGAAACAGACAGATTTTTATCGTTTTCAGTTTGGGTTTTTGACCATAAAAAAGAAGATTAGGACCAGATCTGCTTTACTGTTTTCTATTTTTTTTTAATGGAAAGAATTGGACTATTACGGTATTAAAGGAAAAAACACCATCAAACCAGCATATTCTTTTTATACAATTAAGAAAGCTTCTTTGCTTCTTTGAAATGATTTGTGAAATGCTGACAATGAGTTGCCATGGGCAATGGTTGCATTGCTACAAGCTATTTGGTATATATATCTACACACATGATGTTTCAATGATTTATCAGGGATATAAATATTTAATATTTATTGGCTGAAGTAAACAATTGATATTCAATTGAAATTATTTTAAGCCATTTATTCCAGGCATCTGTACAGGACAAAATGAAAGTTTTAAATCAGAATTGGCTTGAAAACTGTTTATGGACAGAAAACTCCATTTTTATTATATAATATACTCACAAAAAGCTTTTTTCATCTGCTTCTTGATGGGTTGGAAGCTTTATCATGTCTGTGAAAAGGGTTTGTGGAATCACAACCTCTATCTGTAACTACTCAAAGTCATAAGCTCACTGAATATTTGGTTGCTCATAAGAATCTGTGTAAATATTCATATTTTGTAATATGTTAGAAGAAGTACTAGACTAAAAAATTGAAAGAGCCATGAGAAAGAAGCAAGGGTCAGCAATGCAATCATCATTCTTAAGATATTGTCAGGAAAATAGATTTTTAGCATGCAACTCATGTATAAACAAATTTATCAATAATCACTGCCTCACACTCGTCACAACTTATTTACTTTCTAAATTTCTGTCAGATTATAAAACCCAATACAGTGGTCAATACCAGCCTATTTTTTGCTGTCAGTCACACTTTCTGGTTTTCAAATACTTCCTTTTAGCAGTGAGGGAGAATGTATTAAACATTGCAACACTCACATCCTATTGAAATATTTCTGCTTCTGCTAAATTATGTTACAACCATTTATTTGTATTACAGCAGTTTAATATTTTGACTCTGTAGAAAAATAGCAGAACTATGTCTGAAATACATCTTGTATGCTTCATACAGAAATTACCAATTATGACAATACATTTTCCCGTTATGTTCTAAGTGCTGTGGAAAAAGTTAATTGACCATTATCCAAATCCTAGCCATCTTTTCTTTTCTTCAGTGTCATACAATATGTTCATCTCTTGGCATAGGATTTGATGAATTTCCAGAACTTGGCTTGTATCCCTTTTCTGTGAGATAAAGTATGCATCCAAAATGTTGAACCAGTCCCCTCATAGCTGTTCAGTAGCCAGAAGAGAGTTTTGTAAAATAACTGCAGTTTCTTGAACTTTTTAATTTCTTGCCTTGTTTAGGGAAAGAATTTGGTCAATGTCTAACTGTCTTTCAATAATACAAATCATAATTCAATCCAGTTGAGAGCTTCTGCGTTCACTGTAATGAAATGTTTCAAAATATGAAACAGAGATCACTCTGTGCCAGGTTTTGTTTAGATGCTGATGCTCTGCCAACATACAGAAGATGGAAACCTACTTTGTGAAAATAATCACACTCGGAAGGGGTCAAACTGCTTATTATGTTATGGTATTAGGCTGATTTACTTTGTTAATGCATTTGTACTGCTTAAATAAATGTTTGAAAATCAGCCCTTTGGATTCATACATGAGGGGTTTAACAGAGATTGTCAGGGGTTACATAGCACTAAATCTTTCATTCACATTCTATGCTTATATACCACATGACATCGTTTTCTTTGCTGTTTGCAGGATATTGTACACACTTTTTACAATAATGTAATTTAGACTCATGGCTTATGCTGAATTTTTATATCTGAACCTCAAATTTTCCCATATGAATGTGATGGAAACTACTCTAAACAAACCTTCCACAATTGTGTATTTTTATTCAGAATGCTACCACCTGTTAAACAGGTCCCCAGCAGTTACCTGTAGAGCATAATAATAGCTCACCATACAGACCAGGACAGAGGTGACACATCTGTTCACATGCTCTTATGGCCAAACCACAAGCAGGAATGGAAATATTTAATGATGTATATCATGTTGCTGCTTAACAGGAGAGAAAAAAATGGAGAAGAAAAGCTAGCAGCTCTATAATTCTGTGCAAGATTCAATATCTGGTCTGTCGTGCAACTCTTTCACAAGTTTCAGCAACAGCCAGCAGTGGTTGTGGGGAGAGTCTGTCCTGCAGCCACAGGGTGATTTATTTGCCTTGGACACAGGGACAAAACAGGCCCTAGGACTTTCTAGAGAGAAACAATCTCAAGGAAAAGTATTTTCTCTGTCCCCAGTCACTATCTGTATTGCATTTAGTTTAAGCACTATGTATACTGCACATAATGTATATAGTTGGAGGCAGGTATGATGGTATCATTTCAGTATTAATTTTCAGTAACATTGTTAAGTGCTTTGCTGAAAATCTAAAATCTAGAGATGGTTTGGGTGTTGCCAATGTAGCTCTGGGACACAGAAAGAAAAGATAGTCAAAACCATCCTTTCTCATGATAAAAATCCCACATGGCTGTGGGTATTTTAGCCCCGTTATTAATTACAATTGTAGAATTGAAAATGCAATCTCATTGAATGAAAGATGCATTTTTTTATTTTTTATTTTTAAGAACTGGTGTTGTGTTTCTCATGATAATGTGGAGAAGGATGAAGTAATAATGCTCAAATTTCAGTTTAATTGGGATGTTTTTATTTTATTATATTTGTCAAATTCTTAAGATATTGCAGAGATGTTTCTGGAAATCTTGCTAAACTCACATCAACATGTTCTTCATTAATTATATATTCTGAACTGCATAAATACTGTGAAGCCTTTTGGAAATGAATTAATTTTTATATTTTTATATAAGAATAGGTATGTATAATATCCATTCATTATACTCCATAGGTTTGCTGTAGGACTCAAGGGAGACAATGAATATTTCTTGCCATGCAAAAAAGAAGTAAACATTTTCATAGCTGTTCTATGAAAAATATATTTTTACTTTATCAGCTCTATAGTATTATTTGTTTCACTCCACTATCTTCAATCAGCTAAACATTTAACTGTATTTTAATTTCATCTGTTTTAGTGCCTGCTTTCCATTTTTTCATTAAACATGTATTATTCTCTTATATGAGGAAATGCAACCATTAAATCTTAATTTGGAGAGTTTTTAAAGACTCCTTTTCTAAATAGAAAGAATATACTTATGACAGTTTGCTTTTTATTCTGATGTGATTGAGTGATGTATCTAAAATAAAGAAAAGCTCTTTTTGATTCATAAGAATCAAGCCTCAGTTTATTGTAGGTCCTTGATACATCCTTTACAAGTATGCACCTGTGATTAACTGGAACCATGCTCTGACACATTGGTTTAGAATACTCTCTACAGAGGAGCATTTTTAAGTAAAATATTTGCACACATGCCTTGATAGTGCTTAAAATAATTTATAGTAATCTTGGTAAAAAACCCAAACCAAAAAAAAAAAAAAAAGAAAAAAATAATTTTCATATTATTTGTTCTGGAATTCTAAATGTTTAATAAAAATGAAGAAACAGGCACACAAATAATATTTTCCAAAGGGAAACAGATAAATTAAAATGATTCTTACATTCTTATTTGAAATATCTTTAGTGACTTTCTAGATACAATGGATACCACTGCAGCTATTTTTTCCTAACACATCTCTATTTTTTAAATTATTTGCTATTATTTTGCATAAATACTTTTGGGTTTAGTTCATTTCTTAAACAGTATGTATTAAATTTACACACAGACAGCAAAAAAAAATCTAATCCATTAACTCTCTATGACAAATGGTTTAATACTGATGAAGTAGTCATTGGAATCTTTCCTGCAGCCACAAGAAGCTGCTAGCTTATCAGCTGGAAACAAAGAAGGATCATAAAACATTTCTCAGCAAAGCCAAGAAGAATGATTTGATAACTAAGCCCTCCAGTAATTGAAAACATATAACCCATAGACTTCTGAATTATAGCTGTGACTAATCTTTTATGAAATATTTTTTTTTCCTCCCATATACTTTCCATAGTGCAGCAAAAGTGCCTATGAGCTAACAGGATGCTCTGATATAGTCATCATTCAGGATAAGCAAAGTCCCCAACAGTTACTACATGCTCTTATATCTAGTAATGTGTTGCTTGGCTTTATATTTTTCCTGTGCTCTCTTCCCTGGATGCCAACTCCTTCCCCTCAAACCAGCAATCATACAACCTAAAAGGCAACTGGAAAGTGACAGAAAAATTTCATTTTGTGATCTTCATTGAAGTCACATGTCATTTTATTTATATTTCTGTCCTTCAGGAATTTACATTCATGAATACAATAATATGAAAGGTGAATAAATAAATAGTACAGTTAAGAACTTTTTTTTCATTAAACACTTCCTTAATTTATATGAATTAAGGAGTGTAGTAATACAGGTGGACTATTATAACCTGGGTTTATGTAAATCAGTTAAATTTGATTAGTCATTAGCAGTAGTTTTGTCAGAAGCTTGTTCCTTGACCTGTATGAGATAAGTGGGTGGTCTTTTTAATGGGCCTACCTGTGCCAAGCACATTTTCTCTCACTCTCAGGATTTTTCCTAGAGGTGCACAGAGAGAAATGGAAGAGAAAACAATTTCTATTTCTGCTCCTTGTTTTTCCTATGTGGAATGTGTTTGGAGAATTGTTTACCTGGAGTGAGCGCTTGATTGGATTCTGGTGAGGATTGTTTGAGCCTGATGGCCAATCCAACCCACCTGTGTCTGGACTCTCGCAAGCAGGGTCACGAGTTAGTTAGATTAGAGTAGGAGAAAGTAGTATGTAGTTTTTAGTATCCTCCTTTTATATAGTACATTAATGTATTTTATCATAATTATAATAAAGAAACAATTCAGCCTTCTGAACTGAGTCAGACATCGTCACTTCTTCCCACTGGGTTCGCCTGCATCCACAACACCTACCCAGATTGCAGAAAATACTGTCACAGTTGATAAGAGCTGGCAGAAGGGATGGATGAACTTCCAAAGACCCATTGTATATCAATATCCAGATAATTAAATCTCAGAGCTTTTTTCATACTAGTACAGGATGAAAATGTCCTAAAAAGCAACTTTTAGCCATGGTTTTTATCAGACATTATTTTCTATGTAGGATACTCAGAATGAGTTTATTAACATGTGACTAGCAAAGATAGCTTGGATCCAACTATCCTGGCCTTGCTACAACAGGCAACAGCATTTATTCAGATTGCTTTAATTACATAAAATTCTATCTCAGATCATCAGTCTTTGTTTTGAGTCTTTCAAGACAGTTTCACTACTTCAGTTTCTCAGTAGGACACCACACTGTAATTTCCAGCACGATCTCCACTGTGCTATATATTATTGTGAAACAAGGCCTTACAGCTTTGGACCAAGTATTGTTCCTGATTAAGGATAGTTTTAAAATGGTTAAAAAAGTATTCAGCATGTTATGTCATCGTTCATAACAGGATTATTTTATTGTTTTCTATTTGCATATTACCATCAGGAGAGATGTTATAGTGTGGGAATTTCTGCTTTCAGATTCTTTCTGAATTCTTTTGAAAAAATACATATGGCAGACACATTTTTAAAACGCTAAAGCTCAAATATCAAAAGAAAAAGACAAATATTAACATAGTTAGTAGATTTTTTAGAAATCCTTGCTTATGCTTGGCTTAGTGGATGTTTATTGTGATGTAGCCAGTTTAGGATTTTATTTTGCTTCATACTGATATTTTTCATCATACAAAAAGAGTTTTCTTTACTAATTTAAAAACAACAATTAAATTTCATTGAAAAATAAGCTTCATAAAAATCTTAATTTATTAATACATGAATATTTCAATTAAACACGTGTAACTATATTGAATTCTGTTCTAAATGATTTCTGAAATAACCTGCAAAAATGACTGGAAATGAAAGAAATTGTAGTTCAATTTCTTCTAAGTCAATACAGAGAGGAATAGTTCACCAACTTCACTTTTGAATTACAAGGGGCGAAACTCTTTCTTTTCTCCCCAGAATTTACTGTCTAGACATCAGTGAGTTTCTTCAAGGATGAAGCAGATTTCTATATGAGAGATTTTGCAATCAGTTAAGAGTCTGAAGAAAAAAAAGACAACAGAGCTTCCTATCAGTCTATAGTAACTATAGAAGTTCTGTGAGTTAGAGGAAGAGAAATCAGGGCATGGATGGAAGGGATGGAAGCCATTTTTTCCCATATCTTTTGTGTTTTATATATTTTCTATTTCCTCATGTCTGCCTGTGCTCTTGAATGATTAAATTCCATTCCTATTAGACCCTTGCTGTAAGTGGTGCTGAGAAAACTGGAATTTTACTGATTTTGATAAAATGACGAGGTGTCTGTTCCATGATATTTGCTTTTGTTCAGTATTGAACTTCAATTATTAAAAAAAAAAAACAAGTAACAAACCAAATCAAACCAACCAACCAACCAGACAACCTACCCTCACTCCAAAACCCCCACAAAAAAACCCACAAAAAACCTTCAAGAAAATAAGTAAACAAAGAAGATTGAGCAGTAATTTTTCCTTCACATATCTTTATATCTGCACCTAAATATAAAGATACACTTGCCTAGGAATTTATAGAAAAAATGATGTTAACTTCTATAGTTTGCTTGTTCTGTGCCCATTCTCCATTTGAGGTTTCCTGCTGCCTAAATATTTTGAAGGATAGAATTTTACCAGTGTCCCCCTAAGTCATTTATCATTAGATAAATGCCAATGTAAATGTCACAAAAGGAATCCTAACAAAAAAAAATGCAAAAGAGCTTTTGTGTTTAACAACAGTATAGGACAACAGTTACTCATATATCTAGTAATATGTTGCTTGGCTTTATGTTTTTCCTGTGTTCTCTTCAGTTTAGATGGTTGTCAAATTAAGCTAACACTTGAGATTTTTCACACATTTCCTCAGGTGGTGTAGCATATTCTTTTGACAAGCCCAATCCTTAGGCTGATTTTTCCATGAAATGAATGTAGATTCGGAACATACATCTTGCTTCCTGAACAGAATATCTGTTTACTAGAAATTCACTCCTGGGGCTTCAGACACCTTCTTTCTTGCTCTTGCCCTGCACTTCCAAATGTGATAACATGGTGATTTATCACCTAATCCCTGAATACTCTGTTGTGGGGATACAAACCCACAAAAGGTAGGTAATGGTGACTTTTGAAGACCTCTCCTAGCTGGCTGGATTTCAGGAAAGCATAACAGTTATGTAAACAAATTTATTTAACCACTGATTTTTTTCCCTTCTCTTCATGTTTGTATCATCCTTCTTTTTCCAGTTCTATAGACTTAGAGAATCATGAGAGATCAGTAAAACTATCTTTAGTACAGATAAATGACTTTAAAAAAAAAACCAAAACAACTAATCTGTTCAAAATAGACTATTTCAAGAATTCTATAAGTCTATTTTAGTGAAAATAATATTTTTCAATCACTCAATGCTTCCATATTAGAAAATAGCAGACTTTCTATGAGCTTTTTTGACCTGGTTTAATTGAGGATAAATACTTAATTCAGGATAAATATTAGCAGCAATAAAAAGGAATAGGATGTTACTAGCATGAAGATTTTACATGTGAGGATACACAAATAGTACTGGGATTCCTGACATGTGTTGGATAACATTTAATCTTTCTAGAGTGCAAAGGAAGAAGCAAATTTTATTTAGCAAATTCTAGACAATGTCGAGTTTAAAATATCCACTTGTGAGAAGAAGTTTTGAGTTTAAAAGATCCACTTTGCAGTGCTGAATAGACAAAAGGAACCTATCACATACAACTTGCTCTACAAAGGACCAGTTTTTGTAGGTGTGTATGTGTTTTTACATGTTTGCATGTATTGGTACCAATTCTGTAGTAACGTATTTAAGAAAGGGTTAAAAATGCTGCACAACAGCTTCTGGGAAGGAGGAGTGAAAAAATGTAAGAGGAACAACCCTGCAGACCCCAAAAGAGGGAAAGGAGGTACTTCAGCTGCCAGAGCAGACCCGTGGAAAATATCATGTTGATGGAGCCTGGTTTTCTGTAGCCCATGGAGGTCCATGGCGGAGCAGACATCCATCCACAGCCCGTGGAGAACCAGATGCCAGGAGGAGTAGGTGGATGTAAGCTCAGAGAAGTTGCAGCATGTGGACAGACCGTGCTGGATAGGGGAGCGTGCTGGCAAGTCTGTGAGCCTTTTGGGAACTCATGCTGGAGGAGCGTTCCTGAAGGAATGCCCCCTGTGGAAGGGATCCACACCAGAGAAGCTACTGAAGAACTGTACTCAGTGAGAGGGAAGTATGATGGAGGAGGGGAACTATAAAGAGGAAAAAATGTCAGAAATTAATGGTTATGAACTGACTGAAACCTTCACTCCCCAGCTCCCTACACTGATGGAGGGGAAGAGGTGGAAATATTCATAGCAAAGTCGAATGTAAGAGAAATGGAGGGGTAGAAGCAAGGTGTTTTCAGATTGTTCATTTCCCATTATTCTACTCTGTTACACTTAACTTGGCAATAAATTAATTTCATCTTCCCTAAGTCTGTTTTGACCATGACATTAATAGGCAAATTATCCCTACGTCCCTATCTCAATTTCTGAGATTTTTAAAATATATCTTCTCACCTGTTAAGGAGAGTGACAGTAAGAGTGGCTTGGTAAACACCTGGTAGACAGGCAGCAAATTTAACCTCCCACTAGTGCTCATCCTTCTTCTATAAGAACATGTTAAAAGTCACTTACTGAGATCTCCTGCTTCAATTTTAGATCAATTAACATGCAACAACATCTACAGTCCTCTACCTGTTAGGATAACTAAAAAATAATAAAAGCAAAGTTGAACTGAAATTTACCTCTTACCAACACCACAGAGAGTTACTCCTCTACATATAATTTTCAACTTCACATTTCCTCTTTTCTATATTTGCCTCTATGTTAGCAGGGAAGAGAGCAAGTCAGCATAGAACAAGTTTCTTACCTCTCTGAGGCTTCCATTGCTGACTTCTTGTTGCATTGTGATTGACTTACAGCTCCACTAAGTACTATTATGTAGCATTGCAAAAATAAAACACACAGTCAAAATATTGTTTTATTTACACAGTCTGAATGATAGAGACAATTTAATATTACATTTTTCAAAGCTTAACACAGACAGATGGTAGAAATAGCTGAACTGAAAAGTTTGATTTGGTAGTTTCTATGCCCAGACAAATTTAGGAAACAACTACCTCTTTTTGAAATGGGGCTTTATTTCACATTGAAATATGACTGCTTATATATCTGCTTGCCACAAAGCTACAGAGGCAAAAGCATATAGATATAAATGATCCTCAAATTATGCTGTAAGCAGTTTTTGTCTTCAGAATCTCAGATTACTTTTGTATTTAATTTCATCAGAAAACAATGTTCCTTTGTTCCTCTCAGAGGGCTACTCTACCCTCTGGGATGATGTGAATAGTTTGAAGGAATGCAGAACCACTATACCCAAGGGAAATGTCTGTCTTGAATTACCCTGCAAATCCAAGAGTGTATTGCAAGATTTCTCATACACCCATCCAGTCCCATCCTGCCTTCAACCTTTCTCAGAACTTAGGGAACAGGGGTGGAGGA
Source organism: Chloebia gouldiae (assembly GCA_003676055.1). Lineage (NCBI taxonomy): Eukaryota > Metazoa > Chordata > Aves > Passeriformes > Passeridae > Chloebia > Chloebia gouldiae. The sequence continues at coordinate 24,501,856 of QUSF01000009.1, read as the reverse complement.
AATAAAGCCTTGCATGGTTTATATTGAGGACCTGATATTTGAGTAGTGATAGTAGTCATCAGACAGATCACTTATGTATTGTTATGGCTTTGTGCTCATATGCATATAGTCCTATGAAAAACCCACAATTCTGGCTCCAAATTATCTATTTCATGAACTCCTTTGTCAATAAATTACCAAATTTTTACAAACATTAGGCCTAGAAAAATGCCCAATAGTCAAACTCAAAAATTGAACAAATGTGGGAAAAGCTTGAACACTGACTGGAAAAGTTTCTGGCCTCAGATTTCTTTCTAAAGCAGCATGAAGAAAGCATTTATAGATTTGCAGAAGGGTCAGGCAAATGATGTATTGTTTGTGGTTTTAATCTTTATTTTTCATATCAACTAATATGAAAAATAAATCAGTTGCTTTGCATGGGGAATATAGAACAACCATCAACTGGTCCATTAGTCTTGGTAGGTGAAAAAGTTTCTTTGTGAAGTTGAGAAATGTACCAGAAATGTACCAATGAATCTGTACTGTGCTATTAAAGAATTATAAATATGGCTTGAATACTCAGGATTTTGGACAAATTGGTTTCTTTGTATTCTAGTCAGCAAGAATTCAGAGAAAGGATACCAATCTTAGTATCATAGGCACTCTGAATTGGCATAAATGCCTGATTGTTACTTCTGCTTCTCCTCATTTTCTCTGTTGCAGAGTATGGAGCAAGTACTTAAAGAGGGCTGGATGGGTTTTCCTGTCAAAAAATAGTCTTCATAAAACTAGAATAATAAAACAGAAAATAGAATAATAAAACATAACACTTCAAAATCTACAGATATATCTCATATGGGCTTTACATAATGATTTTAGTGGAGTTACTCCATAAGTACACTGCTGGATGTCACTAAACCCACAGCATTCAATGCAGTGCTAGTCATTGTCTCCCACAGAGATTTGACTCACTAATTTAAAAACTAGAATGATCACATAAGTCTATTACCCTTCCAGTTGGTAGAAGACATAAATCTGGAAGAAAGTTCTAAACAACTGTGCTTCTCAGCAGGACTATATACATCTTCCCAAACAAAAAATATTTTCCTTAAAATGCTAATTCTTTGCTATGGACAACCTCTCCATGTATATAAAGGGAGTAGGAGAATTTAAAAAAAAATATTTTGTGACTAATCTTAACAAACTCTGTCTTAATTTACATTGGAAGTTCATATTGGGTTTGCATGACCAGGTTTTGGAGTGTGTGGGGCTACAGGGGTGTTTTTTGTGAGAACCTTCAAGAAGCTTACCCTATGCCTGACAGAGACAATGCCAGCTGCCTCTAGGACTGGCCCACTGTTGGCCAAGGCCAAGCCCATCAGAGAAAGTAATAAGGCCTCTGTGATAAGATATTTAAGAAAGGCAAAAAAACATCTTTCACAGATTTAACTATGCTCCAAGAAGAGAGGAGTGAAAATGTGCAAGGCAAACAGCTCTGCAGACACCAGTGTCAGTGGAGAAGGAGGGGCAGGAGTTGCTCCAGACACCCGAGCTGGGATTCCTCTCCAGTCCCTGGTGCAGACCTGGTGAAGCAGCTGTGCCCCTGCAGCCCATGGAGCTCCATGATGGGGCAGAGATCCACCTACAGCCTGTGGAGGACGCCCACACCAGAGGAGGGGAATGCCTGAGGGGACTGTGACCATGGGAAGCCTGTGCTGAAACAGGGTCCTGCAGACCCATAGGAAGAGAAGCCCACACTGGAGCAGGTTTCCTGGTAGGACTTGGGACACTGTGGGAGATCCACACTGGAGCAGCCTGTTCTTGGAGGACTGCATCCCATGGGAAGGGACCAACACTGGAAGAGTTCATGAAGAACTGAAGCCCATGGGAAGGAATCAAGTTAGAGAAGTTCCTGGTGGACTGTCCCCATGCAGGAGCAGAGGAGCAGAGGAAGGTCTCCTCTCCCACAGCAAAAGCAGAAACAAAATGTAATGAACTGACTGCAACCCCCATTCCCTGTCTCCTGCACTTCTGGGGGAGAATTTAGAGCTTGAGAATGAGGGAAGAGTGGACAAGAGTCAGGTTTTTAAGATTTGCTTTAGTTCTCATTACCCTGCTCTAATTTTTATTTGTAATAAATTCAATTAATTTCCCCATATTGGGTCTTTTTTATCCCATTACAGTAATCAGTGAATGATCTCTCCCTCTCCTTATCTCAACTCATAAGCCTTTTGTTTTCTCCCTTGTCCATTTGCAGAGGGGAGTGATAGAATGGCTTTGGTGGGTACCTGGCACCCAGCCAGCATCAACCCACCACAAAATGAATGCCTGGGATATGTTTACCTAAACCGAAGTGTCAGCCTGTCGGGGAACCTCTTGTGTTCTATAGTACACATTTACCAATGAAAAATTGCCTTTATGATAATGGATATTGTAACATCTTCTTATAAGCTTCATGACCTCTTTCAGAGTAATGTACCTACTCAACTGCACAAGACCACAAAGTTCTTCAAAACATTATAATAGACTCAAATGCCTATGTAAATCAGAGTTGTAGAGAAACTAACCTTTTGAAAAGTCTGTTTCTCTCTTTTCCAGTGGTAGGGGCAAATTCAAGCACAGCCTGTTGTATTTATAGCCTTATTTATTTATTTATTTATTTTCATTCCCATTTTAGAACAATTATTCTGGATTTTCAGATTAAAGTCTCTCTAAAACAGTTACCAGAATATATTTTCCAAAAATTTAAACTTTGCCTCACTTGTCATATTCTTTTCCATGCAATGTTTCTCAAAGTAATATTTCTAGCCTCCAAAACTGAACTTCCATCACAAATCCAACCTATTTCTTTCTAGTTTTCCATCAGGAGAGGAAGAGATGGGGAACAAAAGAAAAGAAGACCTTAACTTTGGTCCTGGAATAAGATTACCCCACTGTGCTGATTCCTTCAAGATTTCCTGAGAATTGTCTGAAGCATTTAGGGCAAAACCAGTATTGAATCCCCTTTGTGGTGCACTTGCAAGCAGCCATATATGGAGGCAAAAAGTGCAGAGATGCAGATCTATACTCATGAAATCTTTTCTATATTGGATAAACTGATCTAAGACTTGATTTTAGGCTATAATGTAAAAATTGCCTGGCTGTATAGGCACCTTCCAAGTTCTGTACACAGTGGGGGCTCAAGTATTTTGCTACTTTAGCAGCATGCAAATGCAACGTGGGTGAAACAAATGATGGTGTGGCATTACTGTTGCTGCCTCATGGAAACTGGGCTGTTGCTGAAGTACATGGTACAGTACTTCTTGGTAATACCACAAATGGTTCCTGTCACCACTGGGTTATTAAGAGCTTTTGTGACATTTAGATATTTCGTTGCTTCTTTTTTTTAATTGTTTTATTACACTTTCTGTTTACACTTTGATAGCTTTTCTAAAGCAAATAATAAACAGAGATGTTTTTTCCACTACATACATAAAAGGAAAGGGCTTGCCCGCTGTATGTTCTAGCCTTGCAGGACTCAGATCAGAGAGTTGGCTTAATTCACTGTCATTTAAAACCAGATGTTTTTTTCTGGCACACTGTCTTGTAAAAGCAGCAATGAAATCCATCAGATGGTACTCAGGGAAGCTCTAGTGCATTAAATTAAATACCACAAAGTAAGAACAATGAAGAACTGAAAATAAATCCTAAAAAAGAAATACACATAAACAAGAGACATTTTCCTCAACCCTCGACTAAGTGATGAGTTCAAAGGAGCATTTTAATACAGCTTTGCCAACAAGATGGGAAGCTATTGCATATCTTAAAAGTAGGTGCTGATGCTATATAGACTAATATACACAAGTCTAGATATTGTCACACAAAACAGTCATACTCCTTGCTTCCAGGAAGGGAACAGTGTAAAGCTACCTGCACTGCTTTGGAATTTTAAGCCTTATACAGCTAGAAGTTTTTTTGTAGAAAATTAACTTTGTGTTGCTTCTGTATGGCTGCTGAGCTACTGAACTTTAAAGCTGTTGGCCCCAGATCTGTACCTGGCCCCTTGTATTCTCTACAGATTAAACAGGATAAAGCAGACCAGTGTAAATATAGGGGGATGGGTCAGGGTGTCCTTTTCCTTTTCATTTGTCTTTTTCTTTGTCTATTTCTCTTTTTCTCACTAATAACGTTGGATAGCCAGCCCCAAGTCATGCTGAAGAAACAAAACATATTGCATATTAGGTACATTTCCTCATCAGTTCCTTGAGAAAACTCAGCTTGAATTAATCCTAAATAAAATAAATTCCGATTTCAAGCTATCTATCTAAACAAAGTAACTCCACTAATTCATGAAACCTGAGAATCTACATTCAGATGTTTCAAAGCTTTGATTTTTCTTCATCAAAAATATCACTGCTAAAAATGTGAAGTAAAGACTTTTCTAATTGTGCTTGTAAATTAAAAAAAAAAAAGATGAAACCTCCAGGCTGAGAGAAATATTTAATTCGTTAATTATCTAAAGTGTATACCAATCACTAGAATGTTTCTATTCAAAAGAAAATTCTAAGCAAACAAGAGAACTCAGAGAATCAGTTGAGTAACTGTGAGTAATTTTAGGAAAATTTATAACAGAGAAGACAGTTCAAGGATGAAAATTCTAACAAGAATACCCTCATATAAATGAAAATTAAGAAAGATAATAATAATAATAGCAATCCTTTGCAAAAGGATTTTTTGCAAGCAAAAATTTTTGCAACCGAAACTGATTTTGCAAGCAAAGTTTTTTAACTCTAAAATGAGAAATGTTAGAAGTACCACAATGCAAAGCCATTGTGCAGAGGCATACATGTAATTTTCAACACAGCAGAGTTTGACAAAATTTACAAAGGTTAAAAACAATGACTTGCAGCACTAACTCAGTGCATAAACATAAAATATGAATAAATGGGTCTTCTTTCTTTTTCATTCATTGCGTAAAATCTGTTCATCCTAAGGCAGTAGATAACAGAATTTTATTTCTCTTCCTTTAAAAGATGTTTAATTTTTCTGCTTTTCCATCTTTCTTTCACAGTGAGTCTATTTCCTTCCCATATTGTTCTAATCTGTAGTAGTCCATCTTTGCTTCCCCTCAGTCTCTGATGCTAACACAAAAAATTCTAAAATGCTTGTTGAACTCATCCTTCAGACATCATGTGAGCAGCATGAAGGAAAACTGCAACAATTCAAAGCAATGTTTGTGGTACCGAGAATGTTGCAATGTTTTCCCTCACAGATACTGGGGTGGCAAAAAGAATATGCTGAATAATTTTCTAGGTTTGTCAGGTTTCTCAGCCTATTCCTTCCTAGACTTTGCCTACAGCTGTGTAAATGTACCCAGGCCTCCGTTATCCAAGAGTAATATGTGGGAAATTGCCTCTTAAACTCATAAGCACTCATGTGGATTTGAATAATCTACACCACATGGTTACTACTGTAGCCTTGTCCTTCCTGGACACTGTTTAGATCCCTGAGTACGACTTCATTTTATTTATCTTCACTGTATTGGGAATTAGTGGGAAAAAAGAGAAATTAGAACTGTAGCACTAGAGGGCATTATAACCTCCAAGATAATACTGGGCAAAATTTTCCTCTATAAGCAAGATACAAACATATCATAAAACCTTCCACTAATTTTGCTACATTTGAACAGTCTACAAAAGTGGTCTAAGAGTGACTATCAGTGATGTATATCTCTTTATATCCCAAATTATTTCTCTTTAATTTTTATTTTAAGATTCATATATGACTAACCAAATCCATGGGATCAGATATTGAAAAATACATGAGATTTTTTTAGATGCAAAGAAATTATAAGAGACGGAAAATAAACAAGGAAAAAAAATAGATGATACTTTTTTAAACATAAAGAAACAACAAAAGATGGAAAATGAACAAGGGAAGAAAAAAAGCAGAAGAAAACTGAGGAGACCATAGCAGATTAATTTGTTTCAGTGTGATATTTGATGTGAAATACCTGGTAAAATCTCCCTTTCTGATAAATTTGATTTTTGCTTGATACAAATAGAATAATCTAGACTGAAGATGAATATGAAATATGGAAACATGGTAGCAAACAGTAAATTATTTTTTTTCTGAGAAAATATACAGGGAATAATCTTAATATAGGAAAAGTAGCAAGGCTGAAAATACAGATATTATGACCAGAATTCCATAACCCTCATATAAGAGATTACTTTGCATAGTAATAAAAAAAGAATCATTGATATAGAATGGCTGGTATTTCACTGAACAAAAATAAATATATTTTCTGTGTAATTCCAAAGCACACTATGAAGTCTACACATACATAGGTTTGGATCTCTGGAGTTACATTACTGGTATTTATCTTATACCTAAGATTTATATGCTTAAACATCTTTTCAGTTATGGACTGCATTTTTTTACATATACTGTTGTCCAGAATATATCATTCAATCAAACAGTAGTTAGGTATTTCATTCTGTTTTGGCAATCTGCTACTTTTTGTAGCCATAATGTCTTTAAAGAACAATTTACACTCAGAATGGATAATTGTAAGTGTGAGAAGTTATAATTTCATTGAATCATCATCATATATTTGTTTGGATTTGAAAGGTACCTTGAAGTTCATCTATTTCCAACAGTTATGGACTTTTCCCATAACAATTCTTATACTGTCGTGACAAAGGTGGTCTCAAAATTATTTACTAGCATAGAATATGAGCTAATATGATGATTTGTCTGTGATCAGACAAATCATCATATTAGCTTTATCATCAATATGATAATTTCTCTGTGATCAGACAAATCATCTTGCAAGGAAGCAGAAATACTGGTAGAAGAAGAGCTGGCCAGGAGACAGAAACAAAAGCAAAGAACCAAAAAAAAAAAATCACCAAACTGATTTTCACAATGGGGTGGTGGAACAAACAATTGGAAGGAGATTACTTAATAATGGACTAATAACAACATTTTGTTCTCCAGGGTATTCATCCCACTCAGTTTCCACAGTAAAGAGAAGATGGTTCACCCAGAGCATTTTGAACTGCACCTGATACGAATGCTCCCCTTCAACTCTCTGGAGAAACCTTTCTTCACTGATTACAGACAGAGCCTAAGGACACTACCAAAGCACTTAATGACAGCCATTAAAATAAATAGCTGAAAGAAATACAACCTATCTTCTGAGGTGGAAGTTGTGAGGCAAAGAAGAAATAAGAAGCTGCTGCATAGTGACAAATGGAGCTATTCAATAACTGACTGAATAGGTCTGCAGGTGGTAGAGGAGGGAAATGCACCTTTCCCTGTTAGCAGGAGATGCCCTGCTCAGAGATGCGTGCTCAGGGGTTTCATTACCTGGAGAAGTATCAGAACTAAATGGTTAGGATTACATAGTTTGACTATATAATTTATGGTTAACAAAACAAGCAGCTTCAGAAGCCAAAGAGCTCTGCAGAGATTTTCTGTCTTCCACAGAAATCAGAAACCATGAAAACAATTATTTAAAAAGTTAAAATGCATTAAAAGATGTTAATGAAATTTCAGATTGTTGCAAAACAATAAACATTCTAAACTCCTGACAAACATCTAGCCAAAAAAAGCAAACAGCTTTCCAAAATTTGTCCACTTACAGTGCGATTTTGCCACTGATGGAGATGTGGATTCTCAATTCATGACCTTTTCCTGACTCAGAAAAAAAAATCTCAGCAAGTTTCACAAATAAAAAAAAAATAAAACAAAACACCACACACTTTTTTTTGTCAGTAATAGTTCTAACTAAACTTGTCAAAAGAGGATTTATTTTCAGCTTTCTTGGCAGTTCTGTATTATGGGAAAACAGGAAGTAAGCCTGCAGCTTTTACAAAATTTGTACAGAATTTGGTATTTAGATACCATATTTCATTTTTCACCTCATTACTGAAATAATGTTTTCTTTTAACACAAATACTTTTCCGCTGCCTCTCCAAGTACTCATGATTTTTCTTAGAAATCTGCAGTGAAAATCTTTCAACTCACCTAGCAGTGTTAGTTTCAGCTTGGGTTTTTATTAGGGACATTTTTTCTGTTACCACTGCTCCAATGTAACCAATATAATCTATGTGAAAATCCCAGAGACAGATAACATCTGGTTTGTTAACCAGTCTAATATACACCACATTTGGAATAGGATCAACATGAAGGATGTCCAGATGTTTGCCATGTCCTGACAGCTTTCTCTGCCAAGGGCAGGGCACTGAAGCAGGGGAAATTGGCACTTCCTTGAGCAAATTTAGTCACTGTTCAGCTGGGTAGGCATGAAAAGAAAGACAGTCTAGGAGGAATGTTGCAACCATGATAAAGATAAAATTTCCTGCAAAGGTAGGAAATTTAACACAAAAATGTTGTTTTTTTTTTCAAAACTATATTGAGATGGACCTCAACCTGTCATAGAGACTGCCTATTTGCTTTATGAAAGTCATTCACTGAACACTCACAAGGAACTTAGTCTTTTATTTTTCACCCATATTTTAAATTTTTTTAACCAGAAATTATAGTTTGTGTAATACACAACTGGGATTTGGTGCCCAGTTGCTCTCAGCACTAAGTCTATATAAATAAAAGTCAGATCTTGATTCCAAAGAACAATTAGAAATCCCAGTTCATGAAATACAGTTTACTGTATTCCTCAGACATGTCAGTGTCTATCACCTTCAGTATCTCTTTTGATGATGGAAATATTTTTAATTTTTTGACATAAAGTATGGGACTGAGGTGTTGGGGATTTTTTTATACTTTTGTTGCTTTCAGTGAAATAATTTTCTATTTTTCTAGAAGAAACTCTGAGCTAAATTGAACGCCATTTTTTAACATAGATCTATAGCTCAATCTATATCAACAAAGAGTACATAAGTTCAGCTGCAACATTCCTTTAAGAAAAATAAGAGCAATAAAAAATAATTTGTCATTTTAAGTCTGATAAACGAATGTGTAGTATCAGAAGCCAGAGGCTTTATGATGAGTTTAATAAAAGCAAACATTTGGTGTCATCTAAGATGCTTTCAGCTGTCTGCTGAGAGGGGGTATTACTGCTCTCAGAAAATGAGTGTGTAATTATGAGACACAACTTTGCAAGTAATAATAGCTTTCATGGAATTTAAAGGGAGAACTCATTTTCCTTTTCCTATTTTTTCTCCCCATACCCCCTTAAACAGTGCAATCAGATTATTTTGTTTGCTTCCAATTTTATTTTGGAAAAAGCCTCAAAAAAGAGCAAAAATGTGCCACAACCAATCAAAAAACCCAAAATAAGAAAAAAGTAAGGTAAATTAAATAATAACTGAACTTTGGATATTTGAGGTCTACAACTTAACATTTCACAGAGTGAAACAATTCAGATTTGTGTTCAACTTGACTGCATTCAATCAAAGTCTTCTCTGGGATGTTCAGCATTTCTGAACTTGCTAGTGAACACAAGCACATTCACAAAGACATGGTTTGCTTGATAGCCCATTGCAGAAATTAAAACAATAAAAACTCTTGTTTGTCATATTGTTGTGAGAAAGGAGGTAAAGAACACAGGAAACAAGAAATGATGAGGGAGGAGGGGAGATAGGAAAGTAGGAGGGAAAGAGGGAGAAAATCTTTATGAAAGATTATTATTTCTGAGGTTTTGAATCAAATAAAATTATACCAATTCTTAATAAAGTTACTATATTGAGAGAGAATTTAGATTAAATATATATATATATATTAAAGCTGGTAAATTCCTGCTATGAATGAAGGATTTACAAGATCCCTTTCCTGAAAGGCAAGGGATTTTGTAATTTCTGAAATGTTCACAGTGTTTTCCATCCAAAAGGAAATGCAATGGAGGACTGTGGGCCCATGGAGCATTAGCCTCTTGACATCATCAGCACTATTGGAGTTGGAATACAGCATTGTCAGGTCACAGAGGCTGCATATATAATTACACAGCATCACCACTGCTGGAAGAAACGGAAAGTTATGTTCTGCTTTCCTTTCTGGTTTGCTTAAAAAAAAAAAAAAAAGTGGGTAAGTTTTCTCTCAGAATCTGTGGATTTTCTGCTTCCCCCACTTTTTTCACCCTGCTTGAGGATGAAGAAACTGATCATGGACACACTGGACTCTGCAGGGCATGTATAAGGAGGTAAGCAAAAGGTGAGGAAAAGGATCAACAGAGGAATGTTGATCCCCAAAACCATGGTGAAGTCCACCAGGCCAAACCATACCTCTTAAGAAAGGATTCTGGATGTGCATCCATGTGTTAAAGCAGTATGGAGAAATAAGAGCCAGTTTGCTGAGTAAAACCCTTGCTCTTGAGAACCCCAAATCTGTTATATGCTCATTATATTTAACTTTGACCAGCTCTGATTTAGGCCCATGAACTGGGCAACCATTAGGAACAGCAGCATATACCAGTGAGACACAGGGTACAGAAATCGTTCATTTATACCTGAGACAAATCAAGTTTGTATGTTCCAACACTATTCAGTGACATGAAACAAGGGATGCTATGTGGGTACATTTGGGAATGCACTTCTGACCCAAATGAAAATGCTGATTTAGACCTTGTGAACTCTCTTTTCTTCATCCCAAGGGCAAAAGCTGCTCAGCTTTGAGATATTTTCAAAGTACTTTCTTGAGAGTAAGGCTATACAAATTGTCAGCAATCCTAGTAACTATTCCTTTGCTCTTTTAGTCATGTTGGCCTGCTTTTTCCCTTTTCTTTCTGCTGTATATCATCCAATCATAAAAAATGTTACATGATAGGGATTGATTTCCATCTTAACTAAACAATATCTTCAGTTACTATGACAAAGAATAACACTGCTGAATTATGTATCAAGTAGGACAGAAAACAGTTCTGTCAAAAAAAAAATAAAACTAGCAATCTTAGAAAATACTTAAATGAGAAACTATTTTCTCCTCTTTTGGTTCTCTCTTTGAACTATGGAAATTATAGCTGTTACTGGTATCATTAGGCTGTAGTTGACTTCAGAGAAAACTATGATATTTAAATAATTTCTTTTTATTATGAAACTACAATTTAAGAAGGTCCTGAAATAGAACCTTAATCCATTTTTATTATTGCAACAGGAAGAAAATAAGGTTTAAAGAAACCTCAAAGGGTCATACATAGAAGCACTTGCCTGGGTAATACTTATAAAACCCCAATACTGAAGCAGAACTATACTAACAATTTGTTATTTTTAACTTTAGAAAAATTTTAATATTTTTGTAAATCTCCTACCTAGTTTATTATCTCTGCTTAACAAGATTCTGTCTGCTCAGGAAACATGAGGAAAAATTATTCCTGCCATTGGGAAATGGTTGGCACAAAAATTTGAATACAGCTGTTGAATATTCTTTCATTTTCTATGACTTGTGAGCTGAAAATTCTTCCCTCATTGATTTTATTTCCCACATTATTCTCCAAAGATGCCCAGAGTAAATAAATAGCTTTATGATATTTTTTTTCCTGAAGCAGAATATTTTATTGGCTATTTCACCAGTGCTGCGTACAACAGGAAAATTACTTAAGGATTTTAGTAAACTATTTCCTACAATGCAGGAAATTTCCTACAATGCAATCTTTTGGCCTTCTTGACCAGTTCTAGTCAGACAGATCTCAACATTGAGGAATAACCCAAAGTTGAACGGAATCACTGTGGGAGATATGCAAAGGCTTTGGGGTATTAGTGAAGAGATCATTGCATTCATTTCTGGTTTGCAACTGACAGAAATCCCAGAAAGCTGATAACTCAAAACTTAAGGAATTGTTGCCAGCACTGATTAGAGATGTATGACTCCTCAGTGTTTGGGGATGTGATGCTGACCAGGGAAAGGTGATGTATTACTTGTTTCCAAGTAGTCTGAAAAATGTATCAGATTTACATGTAGCAGTATCCTGTCATTTGGGGAATAGTTCTGGTTAAATATTTGTTAACCAGAATATGATTATCTGCGTGACTTAGCTGCCCCAGAGCTTTTGAGAAGGTCCAAGCATCTCTTTTGTCTTTATTGTTTTTCAACAAAACCTTATAAATGATTTACAAATCAACCCTTGCTTTGTCAGCCTGAGAGGCTAGCGAGACAGAAAGGCCAGAGGTACTTTTGTGTGTGACTGATTCATCCAAGATTCATGATTGAGAAATGCCCTTCACTCTCTTCCCTGAATTAAATAGATTTGGGAATAAGCTGTAGCTGCCAAAATAAAAGGTCAGCAAGCAAAATTTTGATTCCACTCTGAAAGATGTCAGAGGACTGGAGGACTGGATATCCTTTAGTCTTGCCTTTCTGATTCAGTTTCTTGGCCTAACATGAATATAATTATGATCCTTTTAAGAATATGATTAATGTTTCCAGGCTTATCTAGAAAGATCATAATTTATTCTGATTTTTAAAAATTTTCTAAGTCATTTCAAAGATTTAGGCTGCAAGATTCTAAAAGGCAGTTTATTTCAGAATAATTCTTTCCAGCATAAAAAAGAGTCAACAGATTAGTGAATATGCTGTTGAAAGTGGAGCCTTGAGATTTCAACATTATGAATATTGGATTAGGTTTATCAGCAATCAAAGACATATCTCTAAATTGCTATTGATTGTTTACTATATATCTGAAAGCCAGCATTTAAATAAATACAAGGAAACATCTGGCAGAAAGATATTTCTCATGTTGCCTAATGTATTTAGTGAAATATGGCTAAGTATAGAACCCAGGTATTTTTTGGGTTGGCCTCTAAATTAAGAGACACAATTTTTTTTATTGGTATAATGTAGAAATTAAAATTGCAGCAACAACTTTGTAATATATTTAAATGCTGCTTTTTCCCCTCTTTGTTAATATTAGAGTGATTTCATCCCCAAACATGCCAGATATGTATAAAGTAATACACTGCTTACCATTAAGTCCTCTGCTAAGACAGAAGTGAAATCACAATAAGCCTGACATTAGGATTTGAGCAAAGTTAAAATATGCATTCCATTGCACATTGCTACCTTCAATTCAGGTAGGAATTTCATGTATAAGAGTATCTAAATGTTAAAGAAATTTTCAAGAGATAAGATTGATTTACCTCTTATTTTGTTCTTACTAATACCATACCATCTCTGAGTACTATAATGAACAGAGTTTTATTTTTAAGTAAGTTTATGAATATTTACTTCAATAGATCTTTCAGAATGCATCTTGTTGCTTCAATTGTGCAAGTATTTTGTATATTAATTTAATTTTAATATGACTGCTTTGGATGAGAAAATTAACACATAATGATATACAGATCAGGGTAGTGGGTTTACCTGGTGCAGAAATTAAGCACATACAAAGTCACTCACTCAGTGCCCAACATACCCCTGCCTGCCATGGGATGGGGTAAAAATGGCAAAAGTAAAATTAAGAAAAACCAGGGATTCAGATAAAGACTATATACTAAGGAAAGAAAAGAGGGGAAAACACTTACAAAAGCAGTCATTCACAATCTCTCACAAGCAGAAAAATGGCCAGTCAGCCTCCAAGCAACAGCCACTTTGTAAGGCAATTCCCCACCTCCCTCCCCTCTCCATTTATCCCAGCTTTCCAGGCTGTTTCTTGCCTCCACCTCTCCACTTTCTAGGCAGGGGTGGCATCCCTGTGTGCAGAATCAGAAGAAAGCACAGAGTCTGTGTAAGGACTGCTCACCAACAGCCAAGGCTTTGGTGTGATACCAGCAGAGCTTTAATCATAAATGCACAGCACCAATTGGGCTGCTGTGAAAAATGTTAACCCAGCCAGACCCAGTACAACCAGATCAATGCTATTTAAGTGTCAACACTATAAATGTGTAAAACATATGACTATTGCTTGGACATTTTAGGTATTTTCTTCACACTTTGGCACAGAGGTAGAATCATGGCATACGCCAATGTTCACGTGCTAGGCGCAATTAATGCTGATAAAAGTGATGTGACCAGCCAAAATAAGCAAGAAAGCTCAAAGCAAAAGGCAAAATCAATATAATTCCCATGGAGCTTCTCAACTAATTTGAAATTAGAAAACCAGTTTAATTATAGCATTCTTCCCAAAATAAAAAAAAAAAAAAACAACACAAAACCAATGAACAAACAAACAAAAATAGCTAATCACTGTGTAGGAGATAAATTCTGATCACACATTAATGCGTTTCAAATGGAACTTTTTCCTTTGATATTACTGAAGTTATGTGATCTATCTGTCATGCTTGTTTGATATCAGACAACAGATTAGAAAAGATAAAACATCAAAGTGGATGTTTTCCATTCTAATCTTGTCAAGATATTTTCATTAAATAGGAGGCCTCATTTACCTATAACATGAACAGGACCAGTATTGGCTGAAATTTGGAATACCTAGAATTTTACTTTGATGTCAGTGCTTCTTATGTTATGAAAATCTCTCTCTTGTAAAAAAATAATTTTGATTTACTGGAAAGATCATTCTTTCAGTAATCTAAGAAGAGTGACTATGTACACACACGAATAAACACAAAAAGCCAAAGCTACTAATACAGTAAAGTTTTCTATTCTTTTTGGATGATGTATTCATCTTTGTTCTAAAAGGAACAAGAAATTAACCAGAACTCCTTAAAAGGAATATTAACACTTGCCATATCCTAAAGTTACACTATGTAGCAGCAGTGTGGAGAATAAGGACCATAAGGAAAACTAGGTCCAGAGGAAATTAGCTTTGTCAGCTGTGTAAACAAGACAACCATACTTCTCAGTTTGAAAGGGGGTGACTGTGAGTTTCTTTATGTAGACTGAATAAGCAAGCCAACATATTTGTGCAAATTGTAGCCATGTAGCCACCCAAGCAGACAAGACTACATGTCAGTATTTTGAAGAATTTCGGCAGAACCCTGAGCCCGTGAGCTGTGGTGCACTGGCAGGTGCACTGCCCTGACTGTGTGCTGTCCCACTGTTACCTGAGGAACACCTTCCTGGGCAGCTGGGGACTAGCCTAATCTTTAGTGCTAGGCTTGTGAAATGTACTGGCTCAACAACCTGCACAAAACTCTGCGACCTGCTCTCCTTGTGCAGTCAGGAGATTATCTGTGTGTAAAATGCCCACTAGCTTTGAGCTAACCTAGGGCTGCTTTTGGGGGATGACTTCTACACTATGAAGGTCTTCCACTGAAGTCAGAACACCATATTCTAATACACAATTAAGAAGAGGCCAACCAAATATTATAAAAATTGTAAAGAAAAGAAGATTTGTATAGTGATTTAGGAAAACTATGCACAGGCTTTAAATCCATAAATTACAATCTATCTGAATCCTATAGCATTTCTACTATATGCTAATTATCCCTTAGGACTGCTTTTAATCCAGATAATTTCAGCAATCTACTTTAAACAGCTATGAAAACAGTCCTGGTGGAATGTAAAGCAGATGTGGATATTTGTGTCCAGAATGGAGCAAAGGGTCCAGAATATCTCTACTTTTCTCCGCTGCTGAAGCCAGCATATTAAAATCTATGGTTCCTCTGTCTGGAACTATATACAACCTTTATATTAATTCTGTAAATGAGAAAAAGAGTGAGGAATCTTCATACTGTAGCTAAGACAATGCAATGTGAAGAATTATTTTACAAAAAGGAATGAAAAATATTGAAGGAAGTTTCTTCACTCTTCTTTCATAGGCTTTTCAAAATGTACTCTTTCCTCACAGAGAAGTTTTTAACTACCACTAGCCTTCCAGGAGTTACTACAGTGACTAGCAAAGGGTTAATAGTTTCATAATATAATTTAGGTGATCCTGTAGCATTTTTTGTGCATAACAAAATAAACATATATTTAAAGAGTGTGCATAATAAAATTCTATATCTTCTCAGTTTCTTCCCTGCAATAATTAATTGCTAATATTTATCTTTAATGTGAATACAACTCTTTTGACTGTGTGGAAAAATCATTTTGACAAATATCAAATGCACAAACAATATATATGATTGTCTTAAGGAAAAAATCTTTAATATAAATTGCAGTTTTTATTGCTCATTTATTGCTAATTTGCCATGCACCTTGTTAATGTTTAACAATTTTATTAATCTGTAATTTTCAGGATTACCAGAATTTCCTTTGAGTTATGATTCACAGCATTTACCATTAAGCATTCTGCCATAGATTATGTTCCAAAAACATTTTTGATATTTTCTTTCAAAAGTTGGCGCTTTATTTGTGACATCCATCTGAAGGTTTGGAATGCCTCCCTTTTTATCTCCTTTTCTTCTGCATGAAAGGAGCAAATCAAATGTTTCACTTACTTTGAAAACAACAAAATGCACAGACAGAGAAAATCTGATCCAAATCAAGATGTTTCCTACCCATTAGTTATAGTTAATAAATGCAAAAAGCAGTGGTCCAAAAACAACACAGAGAAGATTTCTAGTGATCGAATTTCTAAGAATGCAAATCTTAATGTCTCAGAGAAACAGGTAAAAAAATAAGATAAATAAATGTTCATAGGAGATCTTGACTAGATCAAGGGTCTGTTAAAAGACATGATGGGAAGGGACAAGAGTGAATAATGAATCATGCTTTTCCTAGGACTAGAAGAAACAAAGAAAAACATTGCATCTGGAAATTTCTCAAAAAAATAGAAATGCACAAGGGTAGGGTCACTAGAAAAGAAAGGAAGGAAGATATTACCAAATCCTTGCATTGAATCAACTAGAAATGAGATGGAGAATCACCTGTACTTTCCATCTTTGACTCTGTCCTAGATCCCAGCCTCCTTAAGACTTTGAAGCAGAAACAGCATTCATAATTGCAATTGCTGTTCTGCTGCTTAAAGCCAGAAAACTGTATTTCAATGATCACATATACAACTGAAACAATTTTTGGAAATTCACCATTGCCAAAAGAAGTCCTGCCCAACCAGATCCTACTTTGCTTCAAACTCAAAACACAACATGACCAACTACCTCCCTAATTCCAAAAATGTTATCACTTTTTTTTTTTAATAAAAAGGGAGTTGTTGGTTTTGAGCAGGAGGTATTTTGCCACTCATTTTGAACTTTCTGATTTTTACAGAAGTTTCAGAATAGTATGAAAGGATTGGTCTCATGGTATTCCTAATGTAGAACTCATGTCCCAGTTCTTCTGAATCAAAGGATGATCTGGAATCTAGAATTTCACTGTGTATGAGATGATCTTTCAACTTTTTTTTAAATTCCAAATTTGTTAAGGAATCTATATATTATCTAGATATTTTAGGATTTATCACCTTATGTAGTCAATGTATTTTTTAATAAGTGAGTCAAATGACCTCTTATCAAAAGATGAGAGAGTAAATTCACCTCCTTTTATTTAAAACTGTCATTGAATTTTGTATGTTTTGGGCCAAGTAATTATAGACCATTTTTATCTGTTAAAAGAATTAAATACACTAGATATATTAATTCATGAATGACAGTACAGATGTTAATCTGTACAAATATCAGAACACCATATGTGCATGTAAGAATTTGTGGGTAAAACAAAATAGAACCCTAGTTTCTGTAATTCTCTTTCATAGTAACAAGATGATTAATTTCTTTTTATCTGAACATATTTCCATATCGGATTGAAAAAAAAAAAAAAACAAAGCACAATTTGTTTAAATAGATTGTAGTTGTAGACAAAGTTGAGCTTAAGCCTTGTTTTCTTACTTTGAAAACTCAAAAGTTTATGACTGACTAACAGAAACTTTATCTGTGCACCCTTTGGAAAAGTAGACCTTTAAAAGACTCCCATCTCAGTACTGATTTCAAAGCACTTTAAAATACTGTTGTTACAGCCTGGATTACCAAGCAAAAAATGCAGTTTTACTAGGGTAAGCATCTTTGAAACTGAGTTTCTTAGTGTCATCAAAAGAGAGTCTGGTGGCTTTATGCAACGCTATTGTTTCCCCTTTGCACTGTCTGACTTTGATTTCTGATTTTTAAAAGCCTGAATGACACCAAAGTATTTGCTACTACTCTATAAGTATTTCATCTGATCATCTCATCTGGATTAAGCCTCTTTACTGGACAAATTTTTAGAAATGTGTATAAAAATAAGGAGATCTGACCTTAAAAACATTGTGGTGCAAGATATGAACATGGACCCTCTATTTGAGATAACAGAAAGAAGAAATCATATATATAGACTATGAAAACTAGTGACAAGGAAGATAATATTATCAGACATCAGGAGGGACAGGGGGAACTAAGAAGCAAAAAAAAATTCAATCCCTTAACATCTTGTGTGTCTAAAAAGTCAGCTCTGAACATCCTACATTAATCCCTTTAAATAAATGAGTTTTTCTTGGTTTTTCTCATCTACTTGATTTCAAAACAAGTCAAAAATTGCCCTTTTGTATGGATCGTTTCAGCCTGACATTCTGACATTAAATCTCGGTAATTTAATTTTTTGCATTTTCATCCTAAATAATTTAAATCCAAGTTGTAAATTAAACACCAGAACTAGAAATAAACACTAGAACTAGAAATAAATAAATAAATTTAATTCAATTGCATAATATATCTTATATATGTAGATTTTACATTTTTTACAGTTTCTAATCTAGTCACATTTCTCTTTTATGTGAGCAGGTAACAACAAAGAGAGGGTTTCAATTAAAACTAAGTCATTGTCAATTAATTAATTGTGGTACAATTATTAAACTGAAAACATTAGTTGTTTGCTGATTAACATGCTCAGTGTTATCCACTTCTTTCAACTGGGATAAGGTTAAAGTGGTCAAAGTTCTTAATGAGTGAATAGAAAAATCTCGCATTTTACCTCTGCCATCCTGAGGGTTAAATGGTTTTAATAGATACCAGAAATGTTACTCTGTATTTCAGTTCAACTATGTCTTGTCTATGAATTTCCAGAGGTCTTGTCACAAAATTATCTTGCTTCAGACCAATATCTGCGAGGACTGAACACCCTCTGCCAGTTAGGAGCTCTCTGGTTAAAAAAAGTATTTCGGCCATCTGATAAAAGTATTTTGACTGACGTTTGGATCATGTTCTTATATTGAATGTCAAAAGTGTTTTGGAAAACTGACATCATACAAGTAAATTTAAAAAAAAAATCTTCTGAACTATAAGAAAGACCAGCACAAAAGGACTTGAACAGTAGACCAGTGTGCTGGCAGGTATTCCTCTGTATGATACACGATATTGGACTGGATGCTTATCTCATTGGTAGATACAGCTTTGGCTTAGGGACAATGCTTTCCAGCTGAGTAGAACATTCAAGCTCCCAGATGTCTTTATTAAAAGAAGGTTATAAACATTCTGTGTTTTAGGCTGCTGGAAAATCTGGAAACTGTTTTCCACACATACACACCTTGGGGGGAAAAAACCCTGCAAAGAAATGTTGTCAATTTTATAAACACACACAAACTAAACCTTCTGACTGCATTCCGTGCAAAGGTATAGCTGATGGGGTGTAATGTTCAGATTATTATGGCCATTATTCAAAACTCAGAAATAAGTAACATGATTTGCTGTCCCTCTTCTCTCCTGGTGTGATGCTCTTCTATCCTCATACAAGTCATACTCTTTTGCACGAGTCAGCTATAAATACTGTTGGCATTTTTCCTTGCTGATAGTACTGAAACCCTTTTGTTTCAGGATCAATGGCCCTCCTAAAATTTGTTCCTTTAAAAATTTCTGGGTAGTTCTAATGCTATATATATTATAGCTGCTTTAAATATTGTATCAGGTTATGTTCTAAAAAGTTCAGTCAGATTAAATATTTTTGCCTTTGGATCCATTGTTCCCTTGTGCAAAAGATAGATCTATATAATTTCTGTTGAGCACTCCATAAATTGCTTCACTCCTAGGCAATACCAGTTTAAAATAATGCCTCATACAAGATTAAGCCTACCAACTATCAATTAGAAAAGCATGTTTTCAAGGCTTAGTTAATTGAAAGTTTCCCAGCAGGATTACTCTGAAAACAATGATGTATTTTCATTCTCAATTATTGTTAATTAGTCAGTCATAAAACACTTCTTAATCACCATAAAATCTTTGAAGTTATATTCACTAGGACAAATTTCATTTAGCCCATTGTTTGTTCAAGTTTTAATCAGATTAAAATACTGTTTATTATTTCTCCTACCAAGATGCATATTTATTTCTAACACATGTTCCTATTAATTTGCATATCAGAAATATCTGTTTGACTAATTCTTTATCACCCTTTTACAAAAATTTTCTTCTGTTAGCAGGCAATAAATTACATTAAAATATGTAGATTTTCAGGTACAATTATTTTGCAGAAAAAAAATATGAAGTGTCCTGCCAATGATGTACAAAATGTTGCTAAAGTTTTGGTGTGTGAAAAAAAATTAAGTGTATAAAGAAGCTGTGGCCAAGAAAGGAGTGGAAATAATATAGAAATAACATATCAGCTAGGTGACTGATAACTTGACCACTACCACATTTAGCACAGGTGGAGGTAATAGTACCATACCAGTAAAACTAACCATGGAAATTCAAACACTCTACAATTTTTTCCAGTACTAGATTTTTTCTGAGATAGACAACACCCCTGGTTTTTTTAATTGTAAGTCTCACAAAAGTTCTTACCTACACTTCATTCGTTTGCTTAGTTACCAATGTCTTTGAAAGGTGAAGAGACTCTAGAATAATTGCTAAGAATTAATTGAGGAAATTAACTACTCTTTCTCCAGGGCATAAGTTAGGGTTGTTGAACCTTTACAATTCAGCAAGTTTGGCAGAGCATTTAGTACAGACTTCAGTTCACTCTCAGAAGAATGACAGTATTGACACCTGCTCAGCCAGAAATATGCCTCACAGTCTGCTTCCCTTCTCCAGTACCATCTTTGTGGTTAGGATTTCCATTAACTTGTTGAAATTAAGACAAACAATTCCCTTGAGGACAGATGGTGTGTAAGCATGTTGAGAAAAGAACAAGAATGGCGACAAAGACTCCCAGGTTGCTTTGCCTAAGGCTTCATTTTAACACCTTCACAGAACTCCATTTTTCTTTCCCACCATTCCCACCTTATTTTCCTCATTTATCCACCTCTGAAGCAGACATTGAGTTCCACAAAGCATATGCTAGGAATATTCCACATGCCCTTATTTCTGGAATAGCTCTTTGTCCAGGACTTTCACATCTGTCCCAAGCTGAATCATCATCCTTGGGCTGCACTTGCTGTGAAGGCACCTTGTAAATTAGGTCAATAAAACTTTGCAATGAAATTCTCAGAGCCCTCCCAAAAATGTGGCCTCACTTTGGCTAAGATGGTAAGAAATCCATGAATTTCTGAGCTGTCAGCTACATTTTTCTGAGGTCTACAAATTGCAGATATGGAAGGGATGTGTAAGATGGCCTTTATGCCCTTCTGATCTCCATCCACCTGGCTCCAGGGTGTTTTCTCATGTGACTGAAAGGTTGTTACTAGTTAAGCCAGCTGGCAATGACCTCAAAGACCTGATTTCTTTTTTTAATTTTGTATTAGATCTGCAGAAATCTCTTGCCAAATTGGCCCCTATCCACAGCCATGGAAATTCTTTGAAAAGTACTTGAAAACCACGCTTACCGTCTAGAAAATACAAAGCCATGATAGGAGAAGCTCCCATCTACAGAGATTTCTAACAGGAATTAGGCTTCTGTAACATGGCCATCAGATATCAGACGGGAGACATTGTAGTAGCTCATGTGATTTTCTTTTAAGGGCATAGAGACAGTGAACTCTGTACCAAAGGCTTTGGATGGTCCTTTAACTCCTTATGACACATACAGGACTCCAAAAGAAGATGGCGCCGCTTTGAGCTGCTTTTGCTGTTGGCTCTGGAGTCTCACACAGAGATGTTTCTGTACTCCCCATGACTGCCATGCACACTGCTGAAAGCAGGGATATTCTGCCCAGAATGATGCATAAAACTAGGGAAGACTGTGGACTAGAGACAGAAGATGTGTGTTGAAGGAGTGTGATTTATCTATCAATTACATCCACATAGGAAAAGACATTATATCATCGATGCTATTAGTACTGATAGCCCTAATCAGTTTTTATATGCAGTGAGTAATTTTCTAGTATCAGTTTTTAATGTAAATATAAAATAGAAAAAATGAAGTCATGTTGTAGTCTCACAGTTGCACAGTTTTTTGCACAGAGGCCACACATAAATGCAGAGACTGGAAGCACTGTCCTGTCTGTAGATGAGAGCAATTACCTCCACGGTGTTCTGGTTGAAAGCCAGTGGACTGTCAGTGGTTCCAGCCCACTCTCCAACACTCAAGGTGTATTGGAAGAAGCAGTTGTTCAGTGTGTTACAACATGAATTTTTTGTTGCCTACACTTCATTCAGTAGAAAGGCTTATGTGTCCTCTTTGTGTGCCTGTTTCCTCTAGCTATATATTTTGGTTTAATAGGAGATACTATATTTCTCTGCAATTATGCTGTAAATGTTATGACATACATGTCATATATGTCATGACAGATTTGGTATAAAAAGATGTGATTTTTCTGTGAAACACAGTAAAGCCTTTGTTTTTCAGCATGGCCCTTTTTTGAACTGTGGAATAGAAACTTTCACTTTATTTAGATATCATTAATTCAGAAAGTGTAGAGATGAACATCCAGATGGTATAAGGTACATTATACATTAAGTCTTTAATACTGAAACTTAATGGCCTGACAGCTTTTCTTCAACATTTTTTCTTCTTTCTTTCAATCACTCCAGGTGCTTTTGGAGTGGGGCTCATCACATACTCAGATTTAATTATTTTTATGCTGGTTGCCTTTGGCTGTTGGATGCCCTAAGCAGTAGGAAGCTGGTAGGAAGCAGCAGCTGAGCACATTTCTGCCGCATGGCCGGTTTCAATGGTGAGCTGTTGATTGCCTGTTTGGCAGGATTGGTGTAAACAAACTCTTTCCAGCTGGAATCATTCAGGCATCTTGAGCCCCACAGAACTGAGTTCTTAAAAAGGTGGTGCTGTTCTTTGACAAGATTGTAAATCCTACTGATAAAGATAAGAGCACTGGAGATATGTTTTTCAGCTTCTACAAGGTACTTGAATTATAAAAATATAATAATGGGTTAAAGGTAAAAATGAGGACTAAGCAAAATAAATCTGAGGTACATGAAAGTGATACCTGAAAGAGGCTGAAATAGTGTCAGGCTACAAGCCACAACACCTTACTAGGAATTATCATCCGGTTAGAGACCTTGTTCATTTGGTTTTCTGAGGGTAATTCTCACCTCAGTCTTTCTTAATACTTTAATTATTAAATAAAAGAAAATATGAAATCAAAATAAAGACTGCAGGTTAGAGATGGTGGGACTGTAAATTATAGTGGTGAGATATAATCAAAGGTAAAAAAATATGAAGTATTTCTTCTCACAGTTTTGTACTAGGTTAGAAGAGAGCTGGATCATCACTCATAAGAAGGCAAAAAACACTGTTTTTTGTCTTACTGTCTGCCCACTTGAAATATTCAAAAAGCTAATGTGAAATACTTTTTAGTGGATGAACAGAATGTCTTTAAAAGATTCAACTGAATAAAATATTAAAATACTTCTTGGAGTAAGAAGTAAGTAATATCTATTATAAGATATTTTAAAATACATTTGAAAAGAAAAGACAAATTTCAGCACTACAAGTAATTTCTACAGGAAACCTCCTATACTATCAAAATATACATTTTATTTTTACAAGGGAATTACACACATACATTGTACTCACAAAATTTGTGGTGACTGGGAGCAGGGCTGGGGCCCAGCCTCATCCCCAGTGGGCTCAGCTGTGCAGGGCAGGTGAGCAGCATTGCAGGTGATGAGCCCTGGAGTGCCCAGGAGCACTGACCATCCCCAAAGGGAACAGAGGGCACACAGGTGCAATGCATCAGCATGAGGGGTATAAAAGGATGGGTTAAAGGATGAGCAGGGCAGATGATTGCAGCCTTCTGAGGTGATGTGGTGTTACTCTGTATGGGCAGATGCCTGAAGCCTTCTGATGTAGTCTGGTATTACTCTGTATGGGTTGAAGTTTTCTGAAATTGTATGAAAATGCTCTGTGTACTGTGGCCATCTCACCTGCAATGTATGCTGTGGAATACATGGAATATGTTTGTGTTTTCAAGATAGGTTAGTGGCATAAAATCTAAATTTTCCTTGATTTTAACTTATGGGAATTATATGGCTTTTCACACTTTAGAAAGAGCATGAAATGTGTTTTCAGTGGGGAAAAAAAAGATTCTCTTGGGTTGCCCACACAGGAATTATCTTTGGAAAGCCACATATTTTATTTATCTGTGCTAAATGTCATTAAGGGGTTATTTGCTCCCTGCATGCTACAGGTGAACTATAGGAAACATCTTGGGTTAAGAAGAAATAAAGTATTTTATCACCACTCAAAGATGATCCAGTTAAAGCAGGAAACTAGTAAAGAGTAACAACAATTGTGAAAAGATGAAGATAGAGATAAATTATTTTAGAAAAAGAGCTGAAGAGGAAATTATGTGAGCACTTCTACTTGCTAAAGATCCTTAATGAATATATTATCTTGCATTTTGAATTCGTCTATGTGGTAGCAATTTTTTTAAATAATGTGTCAGCAGTTACCCTTGAATAGATAAAAGGACAGTGCAGTGACTGGTACAATGCTCAGGAGGTTCAGTTTATTAGATAACTGTATAGCAAAAAGCACGCTTGAAATAGCTTCAAGTTCTTTTGCAATATTCTATTTTAAATGCAGTAATTTGCAGTTACTGTCTGGTTTTCCTGCAGTAAAAATATAGCAGCTGTCAATAAAATAGAAAAAGTGAGGAAAATAAAAAAAAAATTAAAATAAGTAGTGCAGAGAATTCCACAGCAGATACAATAAAGGAGGTGTAAACAAGCAGGGCTAAACTTGTATAAAGTATTTGTGAAAAGAATCCAGCATTTTTAAAGAGCTGGTATTCAGATGCATAGGGTTCAGTGGTGGGTGCACTTTATGGTTCTTAATAAGCTTTTAGCACTACCTATGCTAGATGAGTCCTTTCCTGTTTAATACAAAGCTAAGGCAAAGCAATTTGCTTTGTGGAATGAAAAAGAATCTGAAGAGTCCAGACAGAAAAATCCAATTTCATCTCCAGACAGCCCCAGTGCTGTATGCCTTCCATTTTAATGACTGACAGATTCTGTTCCTCCTTTCCCCTAGTGAAGAATCAGTTAAATATATTTCTGGGGGGTTATTTTGGTTGTAAAATCTTGCAATGCATGTAAATACATTTATTAATACCTTCCTTCCTTCTTCCATTTTTTCAGCTAAAATACAATTGCCAGGTTAATAAACTGTAGGTTTATATAAATTCTGTCTGTTGCTCCACCAGCGTTTTCTGATTCTTTTCCATCGATCCATCAAGTGTGAGCTGATTGCAGATTTCCAAAACACAAAACTCCTCTTACTTGAAGACTAAAGCTGTACCTAAACCTCTGAAACACTCAATGATAGAGAACTTCTCTATCAATCTATAACACATTTTAAAAAGTAAATTTCTTATTTTTCCTTCTCCTGTCACAGAATATAAAGTTCAAGGATTTTTAGACTGATCAAAGTCTATCTTCAGAGGAATGACTAGTTTTACATGCTAGTTCAAACAAAAGACTCAAATTTGGCCAGATGTTGACGACAAATTTTGAAGTAAAATTAACAGGTTTAAGAGGAAAAACATCAATTTGTTTACACACAGTGAAGTCTCCTGATCCTATAAGTACATTGAAATTGAATTATTTAATTGCTAAATATCTGAGAAGCATTTTATTCTTGTTAAAGGTGTCATTCAACTTTACCAGTAGTAAAGGTTCTACTTTATTACACACTTCACTGTTGATATATAAATCTGTTCATGCATTCAGACCAGAAACAATGTAACTCAAAATTTTCATTGCATGGGAAATTAAAAAGTTACTAAAAACCAAAAGACCTGAGCTACTAAAAAAAATGAATTATGAACAGCAAACATTTCCTTAAACAATAATTCAAATTGGCTTGCATAAAAATGTTCTTAATGAAATCACCTTAACATCTAAATTCTTAGGCTTTGTTCTATCATTTTTAAGGGAGAACCCCTAAACTTCTAGTTTGAAATGTCTGAACACTACTGGCAAGTAACTCTTAAATCCCCACAAGGATTTTCAGATGTCCAGATTCAGTGGTACAGAGTACCATTTGACATTTGGAATGGAAGCCTAGCATCTGGGGGCAGTAAGCCTGGATCTTGTGGCCTCTGAAACCAATTCCCTGCATGGTTTTGATCCTGGCAGCCCAGAGAGTTAATAAGTAAGCAGGCAGTTGAGAAAAAGTGGATGTCTTGGAATGATATTCCACTGAACACTATTCCTTCATAAATTAAGAAGAAACTTGATTTTACTTGTAAAATGGAAATGGATGATGTGACCTTAAGTAAATGAATATTTGCTACTTTTGTGGAAGAAGCTGAAATCGTCAATGTAGTATTATTGTTTTTTCTTTGGAAACTGTCATGAATACTGCATCACTTATTTTTTGACTGTAGAAATCCTCTTAACCTGAATAAACCAGTTGGGTTTCTCCTGATTAAAATGGCTAAAAATTCATATAATACTTAACAGTTGGTGTAGTTCAGTCCTCAATCTTTTCCTAACCTAGTAGAGATCACTATCCTAGTCACAGTTAATTAATCTATTGCAAAAAAAGTAAATTGGGAATGTCACAACACGCTTTATCTGGTTATACATTTTCTTTGTGTTATACTTTGGTTTGTTATGGTAGAAAAACTACATGAGCTTATAAATCTGTGACATAAGTAGCTAAATAACAGTATGGACAGGAACTTAATCTTCACTTGTTCCACTTGTTCATATGCATTTCCTTGAATTTCCTAATATTAGAGTGCAGATAAGCACAAACTGGATGGGGTTTTGGGTAGGCTTTTGCCTACTTGCTTGATTTTGGAGATGGGGTTTTTTTGTCCTTTTTTTTTCCTCTTCCCTATTTTTCTTCAGTTTCCAGTAGGAAAACAAATCACAAAACCCCAACATAACTAGATGCTTAGCAATTATTTGCTCACTGAATAAGGTTTCTGTTTTTTTCTAAATGCTTCACATTGAACTAGATCAAAATGAAGGAATGTGATATGATCAACAGCTCTTTAAGTATCCCTAGCATATGCAGAGAGTAATTTGATAACATGTAGTATGCAATATGCTTACCAACTATTTAATTGCTCTTCAAATAAGGTCAACATACTTCTAATGGAATCCATTAGTATAAAATTAGCATTCTAAATGTTAGTCATTAAAACATATGAAATAAATTAATCCAAGATAGTAGTATTTTAAGAGATGTCAGAATATTTGGGTTGGAAATATGCTTACAGTCAGCAATATATGAAATGTTTATGTTTTAAATTAATCTTGTTATTGTACTCTGTTTCACTCCTTGTTTCTTCTTCTGGTTTTCTGTTCCACTTCCTGACTAATAATTTCCAATTATTTTTCCTCTATAACTGTAAGAAATGCACTCTGCAGGTAATTGGTAGTCTTCATTTGATCGCTCCCTGCATGTTGGTTTCACAGTATATTACCTTACACCATTTTATTTTTTTACCCTGGGAGCCAATTTCTAGAACTGATTACTTGGAAAAACTGAAATCTGCTCAATGTTTTTGAAATCTTAAGCTTTTTTTAGCAACATCATCTCTTTTGCTATATTCTTCAACAAATCTTGAACTGTTTATGCTATTTATTGTTTTTATTTATCTTTGTGGTCATCATCTGGAGCTACGCTTAACCATATTAGCTTTGTTTTATTGCCAGACTCCAGTTTCAGGGAAATAAATCAGACTTTTGTTGTTTTAGTGTACTGGGACAGAAAATTGACTTTCGGTTAAAAAATCTTGGCAGAAGGAGAGGTATGACAACAAACTCCCAAGTTGTGCAAGCTTTCCTAACATGAGATCTTAGATTCTGCAGTAAAAACTTACCAAGAACTAAAGCAGTTTTGGGACTACTTAGGCTTACTTAGGGTGACTGTGACTCCTAGCACAATTTTTTGTCAGCAATTCTAAGCATGACAGTGATCAACAACATGTGGTCTTATATAAAGAAGTGGGCTGATTGCAATGGTGCTGATATTTTCCCCACTTATGAAAGGCTGAGATTGAACACAGTGGCAACCAGTATCTGTGTAGAGTTAAGAATTGTTATAATTAACAGATTGCTTAAATTGCCTGCAATTAATAGACTGTATATAATATTGCCAAATACTGTTAATGTTATATAGATCTGTGGTATTTAACTCCTAATTCCTGTTAATAGGTGAGTCAGTGGCTCATTGAAAATAGTGACATTATGAACTTGCAACAGCTGAGAATGTTATCACATTTACACAATACCGTCCCTGTACTTAACAACCTACTGACATCCTTCTAAGACAGCTTAGAACTTATTGTCGTGTTAAATTTGATGTATAAGGAAAGAAAAAGAACAAAAAATAACCAACAAATCAATGCAAACCAAAATAGTAAGAAAACAACAAAGATAGAAATTAAAACCTAAATAATAAAAACCCTCCAACCATGACTTCATGCACAAAATGTTACTGAAATGTGTTAAAAGTATTTTAAACTCTGAAAAAAATTGATTTCTGTAAACTTGCTCACAATTTCTTTTTTGAATGGGTGGCAAAGAGCCCTTTCATTTTACTTTGAGATACTGTGATTAAGATACAAGACACTTATGTTTTACTAGAAATGTAATAATGGCAATTTAAAGTTGAACACATTTTTAAGTTGCTATTTTGCCAGTTCTGAATATAGCATTTCTTCAAAACATGATCATTCCTCAGAAACATTCATCACACTGTTTCCTAAATGAGCTTCAAGTGATTATGGTCATACTATAATAATGCTTTAAAACTGTCTACTTTGCAGTTTATAAAGAGTAATCTTGATGTAATCATCACCCTGAAAGATGATTTGAAATTTGATGAATGTTTTATTTTAAGATAATTTATTCTTCAATTAGATTTTATATTGAGATGAAAAAATAACTGGAAACCTCTACAATGTTTTGTACATTTACACCTTACCTAATAGTAAAATAAGAACTACTGAGTTTGCCAAGACCAACTTCTCAGGTCTGAGCAGCAGAACACAGTTCCTGCTGTACACAGAGGACTATGGCAGAAAGTGGGGGAATAAATTCGAGACAGTTCCAGGAACAGGTTGAACATGCCTGAGCATGCAGTCTATGAAAAGTTCATGTGCTCTAAGCAATTGTGGCTAGGTCTGCTGTTTTCAAGGAGTAATCTACCTGAGCTTCCTACAACCAGTTAAGATTTGAGCATATGAGCTTTAGTTTCCAGATCTGTTCTTGATCCAGCTACAACAGTTTGAATGCTTCATTTGAGGGAAAACAAACAAATTATATATAAAAAAAATGTCAAATAATTTCATTGTCTACTATATTCTGCTAAAGAAATAAAATTGTAGTAGCCTTTCAAGACTCCAGAGAACTGAAGGTGACAAGAAACACAATTTCTTTTGTTTCTTAAGTTTTACTCTTCCCTCTCAGTTCTTTTTCTTTTGGCCATCTTAATCTCATTAACTGGTCTCCAGGTGTCTGAGTTTTACTAGGAGCAGAAATTAACATCTGTTTAGCATGTAACAAATGTAACACTGTTTTCAATAACATACCTACAAAACAAGCAAACAAGTTCAGAACAAACAAAAAGATAAATGAATACTTTATTAGACTGTCAAATTGGCACAAGTGATGCATGTTCTAATCTTTTTCTCATAAAAGCCTTGAATAATTTCTTTTCATCTTTAGAGAGAATCTAACATGTTGATCCTTAATTATATAGGCCTTATCACTATATTTATTGTTGGCCCTTAGTACTAAGTGATTCTGCTCAGATTTCTACAATTGCAACTACCATGATTATGCTTCTGAAAGAAAACATTCAACAAAATTCAATCATTTATTTCCTGTTTTCATTATTTTTTGGAGTGAGCCTACTCATGGTAAAATATTTCTATTGATGTGGCTTCCAACTGTTAGTTCCAGGAGTTACGTTTTTCCTGAGTAAATAAAGTACAGGAAGAAACTCTGATTATCTTGGATACTGTGAATTTCATGCTGTATGTAGCTGTAGCTTTATTAATTCCAGTCCCATACACCTGAAGCATGAGACTGGTTGTGTAGCCAGATATCTATGTGTGTGATGAATTACTGCCTTCAGGAAAAGTTTTCTGTTTTGCTGTTGGTTTTTGTTTGTTTGTTTGTTTTTGTTATTTATTTCCTTCTTTTAAAAAGAAGATGGTTTTTATCTTGGATGAGATTGCTATTCTACTGATACTGCTTTTGGCCTTTCAAATGTAACTGCCAATGGAAAGATCAAGAACAATTCTTTGTGAAAGAGGAAACACCCCACATATTATTGATTGACAAAGTTAATCGCTGTGGCCCAAAGCACTTCTGATATATGTGTGTATATATATTTTTTTTCTTTTTTCCCCCTTGAATACTAAATTAATAACTCTAGTGTGTCCAGAGCAGCAGAGGTGGGTGATTTCCTTGTATTTATTAACCTGTGCTTACAATTTACTGATATTTTTCCACTGGTATTTCACACATGCATCTGACTATGTATGGATATAAATCATATTATTTTGAAACAGTTCTTGAAGTGTATTTCAGACAGGGAACAAAGAGAAGGTACATTTGAGTTAGAGAACAAACTTTTAAAACAAACAACAGGACTGGACAAAATTAATTTAAAGCTTTAAGATAGAGGGCTCTCTTTTTATAATTTTACATATTTGAGGTTTAAGTAAATGAAAACTCTTGGCAAAACCTGGATGATAGGGATAGCAGCTGGTTAAGATGGGTTTTTTTTAACAGTTTCTTTTTATAAAGTGCTGATTTGGCAAACCCGAGCTTTTTATGGGCACCTGCCAGTTTTGATGATCTTTAGTAGGAAACATTTCTGAGAGTCAGGGGATATCTCTCCAAAGTGAGAGGACCAGAAAAACAAATCAGCTGTGGAATTCATTCAACTCTGGCAGTCTCATATTCATCTCTCACTGCCCTCATTCAGGTCCAGTTCCTTTCTCTCTCATCTCCGTCTTTTGTGCTTCTTAGGTTTTGAGCCCAAACAGATGTAACAGAACTTCCTCTATAGGAGTACCTAAAAAGTTTCCATTAGTGGAACTGTTACACATTGATTAAAAAGAGAAAGACAACTTTTTTGCTATTTTTAAAAGGAAGAAAAAAACTAAAGTTGCCTTCTACATGAAATGTTGAGATGTTTGAATGCCTCATGGTTTCATAACTCCAGTTTCCTGCCATCCATAATTATGTGTTCACAAGGGAGCTTTTGGTTACACAGAAATGGGGCTGGGCAGTCTGTGGCAGGCAGCTAGTTTGGTTTTGCAAAGTCATGACAATAAGGTCACAAATGATGATTAACCACCAATGATTAAATTGAATTGAAGGTTACAGAAAATCAGCTACTTCTCAACAGATGGATTATCTATCTATAGTGTGAATGTCTCTATAAGGAGAATCCAGTCAATAGCTTAAAGCATAATGCTTTTTTACAGAGATGATATGACATACATTATTGTTTTTTTAACTTAAAAATTGTGTTGTAGAAAAATAGGAAACATGAGATATTTTCCAGCAATAGAGGAGGTTTAATATCTACTGTCCATTTGTTGCATAAAAGCAAAACTTATTTGATATAGTTATATTTACTAAAAAAACAAAAAATAGCGTAATATTTTTAATTTTTTTTCCCCAAGCTGTATATGCTCAAGCACGTTTTGTAACTGTTGCAATTCAACATCTATGCAGAACACAGAACTGGATGACTCAGAAGATAATCTACAGTGAAACTGCCTTAAGACATCACCAAGTCCCTTCTGCAATGAAAGCTACATGGACAAAAAAGAAACAGCTCCAGACTACTTAGGAGATCTCTAGACTGTACAGAAAAGAAGGTGAATGCTGAAGGAAGAAGAAAATATGGTTATACATACAGATCCAGAGAAATAAAAACAGAATCAGTGCCTTAATTTAGATTTTTCCTTTAATTTAGGAATGAGATATTAAGCCCATTATTCACAGAATGAAAGCCATATTTAATCACTCAGACCTTCAAGACAGTTTAAAGATGTAAATTAATTACACGGATACCTAAGCTTTCTTGTGTATTGGCATCATACAAACTGCTGCTGAAAATAGAAATGTGACTACATTTAGCAGTTACTGAATGGTGTTAGGACAGAGTAGCTAAGAAGATCTAAATCACTCTTGTATTCCTCTGCAATTACTAACATCTTAATATAATACAGAGTAATGGAAGCTATCCATCTAAACAGATGCATAAAATCTACTCAAGAATTCCTAATCAGGGGACTGGTATGGAATAGGAGATGAAACTTGCATTCTAAGAGGTGATATACATTCAGAGTTGTTTGCTTTCCAAAAATCAATAGAGACTCATAATAATATGATTATTACTACTGCCATAATAGAAAGTGGTTAAAATTATTAAAAACTGCATTTCAGAAGATTGCTTTTGGATTTCTAAGGTAGCCTGGATTTTCCTCCTTAGAGACTCCAATTTCCCAGCTGTGTTTTGATTTATATTAGCAAAGTGCTTTCTTGATAAAATGGTGTTCTTGTTTAAACAATGAGGAAAGAACAATACCTTTAGGAGGGAAGAAGAATATTGAGAGAAATTCAGATTAAATTAGGGAGAATAAAAATATAATCAAGATATATTAAGCTGTTAAGAAATGTGTTATTTGGTTAAATGGGGAAGAAGTTATAGAAGAAGCTGTGTGTAATATCTGTGGTTTCCCTGTGGTATATCTACAGAACTGACAGCTTATACCAAGAAAGAGCCACATAAGTGAGCTCAGGGTAACAGATTTTCTACAGGAATCTGAACTAGCATGAATATTTCTGTGCTTTATCACAATATTCTAAACTCTTACTACTTAAAAGAGGACTGGTATGAACCCTGAATGACAGAGTGCATAGATGTTCCCAGAAGACTTAACTGTGGGTTAGACACATGCTCTTTAGAAGCTTGTTAATCACTGAGTGTTTTACCAAAAAAACCCAAGGTTAGAAAAATTACTGTTTTGATTTCTGCATTTTCCGGCCATAGAGGCACTGAGCTGACATAAGTTAACTCTTGAGCAAAAAGTAGTTATGGCACCTTATCCTACTTTAACAAACTGGATTAAACACTAAGATAATCCTAGCTGTCTTGGCAACATAAAAAGCCCTCAAGAAAAACCTACAAAGAAAATTCTGTAATAGGTCATCCTGAAGATCACAGCAGTTAGAAAAATAATTTTGTGTGGATGCTAAGCATCTCTGAGTTTTCTTTTCTAAACTGTCACTTGCTAGTAATGCAGTTTGAACTTTTAACTTCCACCATGTTGGCGGCTGTTTTTCTTGAGCGATATAGTAGACCTTTGTTTCTTGAAACAGAAATTTCTTAATAAGGAAATAGGCTGGAAATTAGCCTGTAAAATTTTGTAAGATTATACATCTGGTTTAATTAAATTATTCCTATCTCTTGGTATTGTGAGTCAAAAATAGATTTTTTTAAAGTATTTTTTTCATGTTGGTGCTTTATTTTGCCAAATTTCTAGCAGTAAAATTAATAATGGTAAAATATTTTTAAGTTCAATTTTTTTCTCCAGTTCCATATTGTACTGTACATTCTGAAAAACATACAAGATGTGATATAGTCAATCGTTTGATTTTTAAATGGACAATTTTTTTTTAAATGTACAGAATTACTCTATATGATAAGTGAAAAAAATCTTGAAAGTCACAACACCTCATATAGTAAAATGGGAAATATTAATGATGTGGTCTATATAACAAGAAAGATATTCTGTTACATATTTTAGAATTACATCTTTGGTGATTAGTTGTATCCAATATGATGCTACAGAAATTAGGAAGTTTTTGTAGATGTTTCATTAAGCATATATTTCTATGCATTGTATAAATAAAATCACGACCATTTAAGCACTTTTTTTGCATCATAATAGTTGAGTTAGTTCTTCATTGTTAAATTCAACATGAATTATGTATCTTCAGTTGTTTCAGTTTTGCCTTTCTGCTGCTCATATTCAGATTCAAATTATTGAATTAATGGTCACAGCTGTCTCTGGCCTCTCTTCTGAAGTCCACAAGTTTTTTTAGTTGGTTGGTTTAGAATTTTTTTAAGTAAGCAACCTGATTGTCCCTTTTTTCAAAGTCTGAAAGTATATTTTCTCTATGAAAATTATAGTGTAGGGTTTACAATACTGTGTTGATTTTCATCTCTTTTCATCCAGCTGTCACTCTCTCAGTATTTTTAAACCATGTCTGTGTAGGATTCACACAAAAATTCCTAGTTACTCTGTGTCTGTTTTTCAGCCAGTTGAGTTACTAGAAACCTTGTAAAGG
Organism: Chloebia gouldiae; assembly: GCA_003676055.1. Classification (NCBI taxonomy): domain Eukaryota; kingdom Metazoa; phylum Chordata; class Aves; order Passeriformes; family Passeridae; genus Chloebia; species Chloebia gouldiae. The sequence continues at coordinate 24,467,405 of QUSF01000009.1, read as the reverse complement.
TACAGTATTTAATCTTCCAGAAGAAATGCCAGCACATTACTACACTCACAACTCAGAAACTTAAACTGTCTGTAACAGTTGTTCCTTTGAGTAACATTTAGAAATTGAAAGGAGCTGTCTTACTGTTTACAGCTATAAGGTGTGGAATTTGGCCATGTTTATGGACATAGCATCTTTATTTGATGAGCTTCCAGAAGTTTTTTAAAAACCAGATTAATTTTGTTATTTCTTTCATATCTGTTTTCTTACAGTGTTCACCAGCATCTTGCAAGAGCATATTAAGTTGCACTGCCAGTGTATGTCATATGTTGTTTATTCTCTCCAACAAGAGACAAGGAAGAACAGTGTGGGTGTTTCTAGAGCATTTTATACACACCTATGTTTACATAGGTCCTCCTTCCTGCTCTTCTTGAAAACTGGGACAGCATTCACCAGTTTCCTATCAGCTGGGGTTACTCTCCAGAGCGGTCTCCCAAGACTTCTCAAAAATCAAGAGAGGCTTTGCAATGACATCACCAAGATCTTTGAGGATTCTCTGATTAATCCCATGAGACCCCACATATATTTAAAGGAATTCAGCTGCATCAGCAGGTTCCACAATATTTTAGGGTCAACTGGGAGTTTATCATGATCACAGTCATGGTCCTCCAGTTCAGGGTACTGAGACCCCTTGGTCCATCATCAGTGTTGAAGACAGAAGCAAAGAATGCATTAAACACCTCTGGCTTGTCTCTGTCCCTGTTTGTGGTGTCCTCATCCATAACAGGATAACAGAAGCATTTTCACATTGCCTTTGGCCAGCTTCCTCTCCAATTGAGCTTAGGTAGCACAAATTTTCTCCCTACACTGGAAAACATCATCTCTGTATTCTTCCTATGTCACCTGACCTTGCTTCCACTGGGTTTACACCTTCATTTTCTGCCTTATTTCTGAGAGATACTCCTGTTTCAGCCAAGCCTGCCTTCTCCCCCACATGCTGTAAGAATTGCCTGTTCCTGAGCTCTTAGGAGGTGTTGTTTAAAAAGTGAGCAGCACTGCTGGATCCCAGTACCTAAAAAATACCCAGGGGATTTCAATCACTAATTCCCTGACCAGTATGAAGTCAGTTTTGCTACTGTCCAAGTCCAGGGCTGAAGTTTTACTGGCACTTTTTCCCCTGTCAACAGAGATTTTAATCTCAATCACTTTGTGGTTGCTGTGGCCAAGATGGCCACCAATCTCCACTTCGTTTACAAGATTCACTCTGTTGACAAGCAATAGATGAAACAAGTCAGCTCCCTTAGGACCTGTTCTATAAAGTTGTTATTCAGGTGCTTTAGGAATGTTCTGGCTCAGGTTGGACCAACTGTGTGATGCTCCCATCTGATGTCTGGCAAGTTGAAGTCCTCTGTGAGAACGAGGGAGGTTTCCTTGGAAATGTTCCTTAGTTCCTCAAAGAATAACTTGTTGGTGTAATTGTCCTGGCTGGAAGGTCTGTAGCAGACTTCCATGGTAACATCTGCATTATTTGTTTGTCCTTTGTTTCTTACTCACATGCTTTCAACTGTGCCATTGTCAGCTGTGAGCTCCATGCATTTCCATTATACACACATCAACCCCTTGCCCTTTTCCCCTGCCTATTCCTTCTAAAAAGCCTGTAAAAACAAATAAATTACATATATGTGTGCATGTCCCTGAAATTTATCTTCTAATAATTCTGGAGCCACATGCTTTCCCCTTAATGCAGGAGTAAGAGATGCTCTCTGTGTGTTTTTGTGTGTTTGTGTGTCTGCTTGTGCATGTTGGCTGGCTAAGAGACTGGTAAGAATGGAGGGGAGGATGAGGGAATAGAATACTTATTTTGCACTCAGTTAAACCTGTAACAGATGTTGTCTACCACAGATGACTGCGATACATACCTCAGTTTTCCACAGAAACAAAAAAAAAACTATTGTGGTTTTTACTTCCAAATATTTTAAAATATAATTTAAATTGCCTTGAAGAACATAGAGATAAAGATTGTTATTTCATATTCCATGGAAAGCCAGTGTGTAGATCAGAAGAGGTGTTAGAGATGTTTGTTATATCCCCAATAACTGGAGAAAGATATTGAAATGTTCTGTTCCATCTCATAAGCAACATCACTAATGGTATCTTCAGCTTCTTGTGTATCTTAGGCTTCATCAGTTAATTTAATATTCCTAGTATACTTTAAGTGGCATCATGAAGTATTTATCTGCATTGGTGTTTGGAGCTTCTTATTATTTCACCTAAAAGAAGAAGCCTAAATTATCAATTACAGTAAGGTAAAGAATGGCACAATGCAAATTGGTTAAAAGGAGTGTTGGCTTTAATTTTTGAAATGTTATATAGAACTCTTTGAACCTTTTTGCACATAATATGTTTAAACATTCCATTTAAGTATTTTTTTATTCCCTGTGACATTGGGCACAATATAGACCACTTAAGACCTGGAATATCTAAAAATCTTTGATTGACAAAGTTTTCAGTTTATTGCATTCTAGACAAACATGAAATTGATAAGAATTTTAACATATAATTTTCTTTAAATATTTTAATTTTCTTAAAATATATATTTTTTTTATCGTGCTTAGGCATATTCATCTCTAGATTTTATTGTTTCTACCGTATTAAAACTGAATTCAGGGTTTAATCTTGCTTAGCCCACAATTCCTTATCTTTTCAAATGTTCTTCCATTTCATTTTTCCCTCTAACAAATAGTAATCAAAAATGCATTACCTTGAAGTGTTTATTTAAAACCCTAAAGCTGAAGTGTCTAACTATTTACTTACGAGGATGGCTGTGTATTAAGTTGTTTACACAAATGAATACATTTGCAGATTGCTGAGTTTCACAGGATAACACATAGTCTGATCTACTAGTTTTACTTTAAGCACATTTATCTGCCCTGTATTTGTCTGAAAATAGTTTCATTTATTTTAGTATCTCTGCAAGACACATAAGTGATAACGAATTGCTTTAAAGAGTCACACTCTGCTTCCTTGCCTTCCATTCTCCGTTGCACAGCAGTGCTTCAGATGCTGTATTTTAGTTGCAAATCCCCACTCACTGCCAGCGGCACTGCAGAAGCAGCTATTCAACTTGCAACAAGATGTTCCAAAGACACCACTGGGAATCAAAGACTGAGTAGATTGTGGCCTCTCATCTTTCTCATCATGAGAAAGCAGTAGGTGTTGTGTTATAAGCTGAAGCTTAAATGCTGTAACATTAACAGCTTATAAACCTCTTGAAATTGCTCAAGGGAGTTCCAGAAGGAAAAGCTAACCAAAGGGAGAAAAAACCAATCTCAAACTGTTAGAATTGGAATTTAAGAGCATATAACCCAGGACTGCAGTAACTCATAATCTCTATTCTCAGACTTTTAACATGAATTAAGGTATACACAGGCTCCGGTGTAAGAGTTTACACAATTTAAATGATTGAGGGCACGCAATTCCCATCAAAACTTGTATTTTTCAGAGGAAACCTAGGGAGTTTTAGAAGATACTATTTGTCATTGTACCAAACAAGATCACAGTGAGATTGTCACCATTTAATAGACAGGAAGACAAAAAAGAAAAAAGCTATGTTAAAATTGTTCTCTTAGAAAAGGTCACTTTCAAAATGTGTTCTTTCACAAGGGCATGAACTCACCAATTTTACCCCTGGCAGCTGGGGTTTTCTGATGGATTATTATCTTCCTTTTGCTTTGGAGATTGCAGGAGTCATGTTCCTGCAATGCACCAGAAAACAATTTCAAGGATTTTTCTGTTCAGACACAGTGATCAACTTAAAACATGTTTTCATAAAAGTTTCTGCCTGCTATTTATGACCCAGGTAAATGAAAAGCATGCATTGTACACACCCTTAAGGTATTCACAGTAAGGTTTTATGCATCCAGATGTATAAAACCTGCATGTGCTTAATTCAAAATCCAGTTTTCTGAATTTTACACTCCACCTGTGTAGAATGCTCATGTGTAAAGTGACAAAATGCTTTCATAAACTGTGTAATTTTGCAATTAATATGACTGGTCCTGAGATTTTATTAGAAAATACAAGGAGCAAATGGGAATAGGAATTACTTATCTATATAAGGACATATGATGAAATAGTGTGCTCCTTTTTCCATAATTTGTGAACTGTACGCTGCTTCCAAGTTTCTTATATTGATCATCAGTGAAGTGTTTGAAAGTTACTGGCATTGACAATTGAGAATAATGTGGAAAGCAACATACTCTTTCTTGCTTAGTAGTCTTGTCCACATGCAAAATAAGTTGTTGGGCTGCAGCTGATCTCATGAAGCTTAGGTATTTCAAAGCTATCAATAGGATTCCAGAAAACTGTCAAACCTGAAAGTAAATATTTTCCAACTTGGCAGATGTGTTACCCTCACTCTACCTGTCTGTGTGTATCAATGTGAAAGTATTCTTGGATAGCTGGTCTCGTATATAAACATCATTTAGCTATTTTATACCTGAACTGGTTTCCACTACAGATATCCAAGATTTTATGGGTCATCTTCTGTTCTCATCAGAATTATTTGAAGAAAAAGTTACCATTTCTGCTACATTTAGTATTCCAAAAAAAAAAAAAAAAGTGATTTGTGGCTTCATTTTGGCAGGCTCTGTGCTACACAGTTCTCATCCTTGTTTATTCTGGACAGTTTGTGGTGCCTATGGCATTCAACATAATTAAAGTTTTCATATTTTTCATTTCCAAGTGCTTAAAATAAAAAAAAAAAAAAAGGTCATTGGGATAAAAAAACCACACACAAAAAAAATTGAAAAAGCAGCACCAAAACCCAGATGGGAAAAAATTCACAAACCCCAACTGAAAAAACAGAATGATGTTTCAACAATGTGAATTTTAAGGAGAGAGTTACACATACTGGTTCAAGGCAAGAAAAAGAAAATGGGGGATATTTGAGGGAGGACAACTCAGTGGGATATTGATGGCAGAATGTAGAGGATGCAGTGAACAAAAAATTTTTCCATAGAGATAGGTTTCTGATGCAAAGTATTTTTATGTAAGGAGAAACTTGAAGAGTCTGTTCTGTTTTCTGTTTTTTTACCAGAAAGCAAAATTGGTAGAAAAAACCCTCCCTTAAAGGAAAAAAATCTAACCACAAATAATGGTGTTTCTAAATTTTAAAGACTCTTACTGAATTTTTGCTATTACACTTAAAGGTTTATGTGCACCAATGTATCACTTTTCATATGTTCTCTATAAGGTGGTTGTGTGGAGTTCAGCTTTCTTCCTCAATGAAAGTTAAGTTAACCCAAGCTGGCAGACTATGTTCTTTCTAGCATTCTAAGATATATCTTCAAGACTGACTCAAATCATAAGAAATAGTATCAGATCAAATGTACACCATCTCTTACTGTACACAGGCTCTTCTTAAAAGCTTTTTTCTGCCAAAGACTCCATGAAACCTGCTAATAATGTTCATACACAGCTTGCAGGACCCGCTTAGTTCACAGTTCAAGATGATAATTCTACTTATTTTTCAGAGAATCACACAATATTAGAATGGGTTGGGTTGGAAGGGACCTTCAACACCACCTACTTTCAACTTCCCTGCCATGACCACAGACACCTTTCACTAGACCAGATTGTCCAGAGACATATCCAGCCTGGGCTTGAACATTCCTAAGGATGGGACATCCACAGCTTCCCTGGGCAACCTGTTCCTGTGGCTCAGCACCCTCACAGCCAAGAATTTCTTCCTAATATCTGATCTAAACCTATACTTTATGCTTGGAGCCATTCCTCTTTATTGTGTCACTACATGCCCTTGTACATAGTCTCTATCCACCATTCTTGTAGGGTCTCCTCAGGTACAGTGCTCTTCAGGCACTCTCTCTCTCTTTTCAGGCTTATCACAATTCTCTCAGGCTTTCCTTGTAGGAGAAGTGCTCTATCCCTCTCATCATCTTGGTGGCCTTGGGACTCCCTCCACCAGGTTCCTTTGCCAAGGACCTGAAAGCTGGATGCAGCACTGCAGGTGAGGCCTCACCAGAGCAGAACAGAGGAGCAGAATTCCCTCCCTGCTGCCCACGCTGCTTTGGATGCAGCCCAGGACACGTTTGGCTTTCTGGTCTGTGAGTGCCACGGCTGGGTCAGGTCCAGCCTCTCACCCACCTGCAGCCCCAAGTCCTTCTCAGCAGGGCTGCTCTCCATCTGCTCATTCCCCAGGACTGACCCTGGTGCAACCAGGCATTTGATGTGTTACATTATCTTTAGAAACTGTAAATATGCCAATATAATTTTTTGATGTAGGACTATAGTGTATTTCCACTATTCAAAAATGCAAGGAGTCAAGACTGCCAAAGGAAAGTATGGACTTCCTGCTCTGTCTCCCAAGATCTAATTATTTTAGCAGGCAACAAGAAAGAAAGGAAAGAGAAAAAGCAAGAAAACTTCAGATACAATAAAGTCCTTTACATCTGGGGAAACACAAGTTATTGCTTGAAGGCTTAATTGGTCTTTGCCAGAGTTCACAAACAGGACAGACATTGTATAGCTTTTCTGCTTTCGGCCCAAGGGACTTGACATTTCGTTTTCAATGGCACCTCTACTTACAAGCAAACATAACAGAGACTTAAAACTGGCTTCTAGAAATCATTTGGTGTATCAGAACAGATCCAGGATGACATGTTCTTTCCTTTGATGCACATTTACCAGTACTGTTATCAAGACATACCATCATATGCATGCAGAGAAACTTTGTTTTTATTTCATTATTGGAGAACCCTGCCAGGAAAAATAACTACACCAAAATTTATCAATTTATACTTCTTAAAGAGTTATTTTCAAGGAAACATTTCAACAAAGCAAAAAATACACATAGCTGTAAAAAGAAAAGAAGATCCCAAATCAGTATGTGAAAGGAAAGGCTCTTATTTACTTAACAAGAATTTTTAAATCTTATTATTTATGTAACAATAATTTTTAAAATTAAGCCATGACTTTTCATGTCAAAAAATGTATGGATGAGACTTTGACAGGAGTTTTTCTTGTATTATTTCCTTATTAATAAGAATATTTTTATAGCTACAGTTATTATAGAAAATTACATGCGATCATTTTGTTCCATGGAACTTTTTTTTGGCCCACTTCCCACTCTTCCTATGACTTTATGCAGAGAAATCAGTATTTAATTTTAGCAATTTTTTCCTTTTACTTGGGGTACAATGCACAATATTTCTATGATGATAAGTTATGGCAATTTGTAACAAACCCCAAAGTATTAATTTTTATCTAAAATATTTCCAGTATAGCAATCAGTAAACTACCTTATGCCAACTGCTTTCAGAAGGAAAAGACAAATAAAAGGAAAAACTTGGTGGAGCAGTAATAGAATAATATGCATTTGATTAAAAATGCTTATATATCTTATGATTTAAATTTTGATTTTGTTATCTGCTGGGACATTTTAGCTTTGGAAAAATATCAGTGTTCATTTCCATAGAATATTAATTCTTATATCTACAGTTTAAAAAGACTACGTTCAGAAAAGCATATGCTCACACTTGGTAATAAAAAAATAGAGTTTCAGTATTTGAAATTACATTTAAAAAGGACTTCTGTGGGTTTTTTTACTTGATTATTATAGTTGAATATTTATTTTCCCACTCAGGTTGGAAAACCTAAATTAGCATAATCTTGCCAGTTATGTCCAATGATTTATAATATAGTTGTCCATCTCTTCTTGCAAGTCAGTTTTTGTTTCCACTTTAAGAGGGCTATATTTACTTTAATTGTCATCTCTAATAGTGAAATTATTCCTGAATCAGTTTTTCAAGGTGTTCTATGTGTACTTGCTTTGTAATTTTGACCTTTTACACAAGCTTCAAACACTAACACTGGACTTCTTCAGTCAAAGCAATACAGACTGCATGGGGTAACACCTCTCTTGGTAAGTTTGATAAAAAATAGAGATATGCTGTCAAAACCAAGACATCCACAGGTTAATTCCCCCTAGAACTGACATTTTACAGATGGGTTAAAAACCCAGCCTTCTTATAAATGTGTACTGCTTTGAACTTATGAAAAATGTCTGTACCTAAGCATTTTTGCAATAAGTAACCACTGTGGTGGGTTTTTTTTTGTTTTGTTTTTCGCTTGCTTTTTTTTTTGTTTTAATCAGGCATTCAGACCTGAGATTTTTTGAATTACATTTTTACAGGCAAACTCTTGGGATTTTTGAAAATGTCTAAGAGGGTTTTTTCCCAAAGAAGCTTTTTTTCTGTCCTAGAGTTCTTGAAAAAGCAAGCTGTGTCAGCACAACTTGAAAGATACAGTCAGCCGTGTCACTTAAAAAAACCCATCAGTGTACAAAGGAAAAAGCCTTGTTCAACAAATCCTTTTAATGTGTCTTTAAAAAGCTTTTTTAATGTGTCTTTTTTCTGCCAAAGACTGCATGTAACCTGCTAGTAATGTTCATACACAGCTTGCAGGACTGCTTAGTAATTTTCTGTATGAAAATTTACAGTTTAGGTTCCTCTTTAGTTTTCCTTTATTTTCTCTACATATGTGGGAATTCTCAGTTCTTCCTTTGTCTGTGTCCCCTCTGGGGTAATACATATTTCCCTTGTTTTCGATAAGAATTATTTTTTGGTTTTAATTTTAATTTTCTTCAAGAAAATTTCTGTTTTTAGCTCTCCAAATTTCTACATTCAGATATGTCAGGTTTTAAAGTTAGGTCTTCCATTTTTACATACATTTGTTTGTTTGTTATATTTAAACAAGCATTATCACTATAAAGGTCCTACATTGGAATCTCACTTCAATCTTGTTTTAAGTGATATTCTGGCACAGATTCCATTTTATTCTCCATATTTTCTGAATTATTAATCACTCTCAAATTCTTAGTCTCTGCTTTCCTTCTCTTTTAAAATAAACCACCATCAAGAGCAAAAGAAGAGTTAGAGGAGAAACATAAATTAAATATCACTATCTCCTTAGGGGTTTACTTCACAAAACTGTTTCTTAAAAAAAAATTGGTTTTCTTTTCCATTTGAATACTATATCTCAGCTTCAATGAACATTAACTAATCAGTTCTCTAAATTAATGGAACATCTCTTAAAATGACTTTAAGCTCTCTCAATTTAACTTAAATTTATTTTATTCTTGTGTTATTAGAAAGAGCTCCAGGTGCACCACCTATATCTTTTTCACTGTTTGGCATAACTCTATAGTTCTTCCCTTGGTTTTGCTTTGAAAGTCAGAGGTGAGGAAAGTCATTACATGATTTCAGTGGCCTTTGACTCAAAACAAAGCCTTATAGTCCCTCTGAACATCAGTGAGATATTGCTAAAACCACATTTGTGTTTCTGTTCAGCTGGATTAGCTGTGTTAGCTGCATCTTTCTGCTTAGTTTGATCCCAAAGGTTTCAAATTCACTTCCTGGAGATAAACTTGAGAGAATACAACACAACTTTTTCTCTGAGTCGTTACTTTGTCCTGATGATAGATATCCTCTGTCACAGTTGCATTACATTATAATAACAGTAGGCAATAAAAGGACACAATATTCAAGGAGAATATAGAATGTTCAGCTGCCCTATATGTTGCTTTTTTATTGCTTGTTTTGAGTAACAATTTAAACCATGAAAATTACAAATAAAAATGTTGCATGAAGCATATTTGGTTTTTTTTTAAAATAATACTTACATAATCTAAAAGGTCTCTGGCTGTTTGAGGGTTCTATACTTTGTAGTAAAATTTTTAGCTTATCTGATGAAGATGTTTTTATAACATTGAGAGTGTGACACACAATCCTTTAAAAAAGCCTTAGAGAAAGAAAAGAAAAAAAAAAAGAAAAGAAAAGAGTAGCTAAATTCAACTCTCCTTAGAGATTATGTGTTATTTGAATTTATTTGGAGGAAAGCTGGTCCTGCTTCTTTTATCTAACTGTATTCTGAAAAATTTTAAGCCAGCATCTTCTAGAGACAACAAAATTTAAGGCAATGAAATTCTTTCACTGAACTGGGTGAAATACATTAAAAGTCTCCCTTTTTTTCCATTAAGACATGATTTCTAGAAATGCTTAGTTGACTGTTTAAAGACATTATCTCACTCAGAGAAGAGACTTCTCCATGCTTAACTCTTCTGCAGCAAGTACACTGAGACACATGCTAATGACACTGAATTGATCTGTGGTACATCAGGAGGATCTTCCTGGGGATTTCCATATGACTCTCCTCAAGAATCACACTGTAAGGGTGCTGAGTTGGGGTGGGCTGGGAGTGAAGGCATTCTGCTGCTGGTTGAAGGGTGGCCAATGCAGAGCTAGGACTGAAGTGCTAATGGGGATAGGGGAATCGGGAAAGGTCTCCCTCATTGCATTCAAATGGAGATGGGGGAGCATCTGAGGTTGCAGTTCCTACTCCTTGGAAGCACTTCTTCTGCAAAAACATTCATTAAAAAGAAAGCAATTTTGGAAGTGGGAGTTCATAGTCTGCAATTAGTGGTTTACCCCAAGGTTTCCTTCTTTAGTTGCCCTTCTGCTGATGCCTGCTCTTTTTAGTGCACTGTAGAAGGCGACTGCACAGGTTATAGTCCTATGGGCAAGGAAGTCTTGAATTGTGTGAGACTCTGAAGATGACATGGGAAACTAGATCGCTCACTGCTTGGCCCAGTGGCCTGATATTTTACTTAGAGTAGCAGTTGCATGTTCTCTTAAGAGCAAGCATTTCTGCTGGTTCTTGATCATGACAAAAACAGCAGAGGAGCCTAAGCAAAATCTTTGAATAGGAACTTCCTACATCTCCCAGCACAGAGACAGGTATAAATCCTCCATACTTTCTGCCACAAACCTAACAGCAGCCATCTTAAAGGTTCTGCATGTAGTCTTTAGGTCTTTATTTTTTTCCATAGTGAGCAGCTTCAGTTGGTTTTATCAAAAGAAATTGAGTTAGAATTAAATTCTGTGGCACCATTCTTACAGACCTCACTGTGGTTGTGAGTCCTGAAGGTGAGGCCAGACACTTAGTAACCTGCAAATCCTTTTTAAAATTCTTATTGGCAGCATCAGGAGTGTTATATATGCAGTTCATGTGATGCACATGCAAATGGAATGCAAAAGCCTATGCTGCCCTTTCTCATACTACTTTATTTCCCTATGAGGCTCTGTCTTTTTCTTTCAGAAAAAAAAATAATATGGGCTATAGCTGGCAATTTAAGTTAGAAAGCCAAAGGCTAAATGCTGTAATTATTCACTTTTATACTAAATAAACAATATATAATTCACTCTATATCAAGAAAATAGAAAGGAAAAGGAGATGGAAGAAAAAGAAAGGCAAAACTCCTACTTCTCTGAGGAGGTTTTGTCTGAGGAATGACTTGTATCTTTGGTTGTAGATGTTTTCCTAAATTTTACATGGGTAACTGTATTTACAGTTGATTTTTGCATTGCTTTTCCTTCCCTCGACACCCCCCATCCCTTTCCCTTTCCCTTCTTTCCCTTTCCCTTTCCCTTTCCCTTTCCCTTTCCCTTTCCCTTTCCCCATTTTTCTTTTTCTTCTCTCCTTTGATATAGAATATGTTTGAAATATGACCAGTCTTTGGTAAGGGAAAGAGAAATACCACATTTATCACATTTTTCAGAGAGGAAACAATGTGTCTGAGAAAGTTGTCCCACTCCTCAAAATTGCCTTCTAGCAATGATGTAAGGAGGGAATAATTTTAATACTAATGTCAGTGATATAGGAGAGCAATGAGTGAAGGGCTTATGTCCTAGACTAGAAAAACATATCCAGGAAGTGAATATAGTTCTCCTCCCAGATGCCAAACATAACAGCTCCCTATTCTTCCTGCAAATGATAGAGAGTAACATTGTGGTTGTTCTGCAACCACAATATGCTCCATCTTTAGTCTTAATTTCCCCTTCCCTTCCCTTCCCTTCCCTTCCCTTCCCTTCCCTTCCCTTCCCGTTTCAATCAGGAAGAGGATCAGCAGCAGGATTGTTTCTAGAGTGACATTAGGGCACAGCCATGGCAAGGTTGCTGTACATTGAGCAACTTCTGCTAACAAACCCTGTAATTCCAACAGGAATTATCCAGTGTGTCACCAAAATTCTTATGCAGATACTTTCTGGGACTGAAGTCAAACCTGGCTGGTTGAAAAGACAAGAGGAGTGATGTACTGAACTTTGCAAAACTGTCTGAAGTGTCTCCTTGCCTGTTATCCCTGTGACATGAGGCACTTAATGACAATCTTGCCTTAAAATTATCTACCTGATAAGTTTGAGGAGTGTGCTTACTGTCTGAGCAAAATATCCTGGAAGTCAATAATCTGTGGATAAAGTGGACCTAAAGCTATTACTGTTAGCACACTTATCATGGACATTCAAATTACTGTGGGAAAAGAGTGACATATTGTTCCTCTGTCTTAGAGGGTGCAGAGAGGAAATCCATTAAACCACCTCTTAGAAGGGGTTACCAAGGGCTCTGTTAGAGCTATAGTCTATATTTCCATCTTTGATTCCTGTTCTGTCTATGAGTTCATATTATTTTGAGTCTCAATCAACACTATTGTCTTTGAAATGCTCTATTTCAAACATAAAATCCTGGGGTTGTTATAGGAGTCAGTGAATGAAACTCCAGCAAGGTCATTATGATCCTACGTCCTGGCCACAGAAATCTGATAAGCTCAAAGTAATGGAAAGGATCTTTTGGTGGGAAATGAAGCTTAGGTAAAGGGATTTCAATTCCTGGGCTCTGGGAGCCTTGCCTGAAAGATTCAGATAAAGGTTAAAGAAGAGCCGTCAGGCTGATGTGTCACTGATCAGATAGACATCTTAATTCCAGGTGAAATGGTCAGCCAGGGGAACATCATGCAATCATGGGAACACACAAATGAGCTCTGTGTTTCCATCATTCATTTCTTCCTCTGGCTTATGTTGTGTTCGTCTTGGCTATAAATTCATAGGATTAATTGACTCTGTGGATTAATTGGTGTCAGAATTAGACTAAGTACTGAATCACTTGCGGTTTTTACAGTAATGTTGACATAAATTATCAATATAATATTAACAATAATTAGATTTTTCTTTTCTGTGACATTTAAAAAACCTTTGTTTCAGTTATGAATTCTCTAAAAACAGCCAAAAAACTTGTGCAGCCAAAAATACTACAGAAAAATGAAAAACTGGACATGCACTTTGCAAAATGGATTGTTAATGCTTTTTCAGTATACTGCAAAATCTTTTTATATTTCCCCCTTCTTTTCAAGTTTAGAAAACTTGCACCCATACCTATGTCATGCATGTGCCAAATGCCAAGTGCCATATGTCAAATGAAGTCTCTTTTTACTTCAACCATTTCCTTAGATATCTAATTATCTTTTCAAGGGATTTTACCCTTCCAGAGCAATTCCTAGTAGACCATGATGATTTTGACCCCACTTCAGGAAGCTGTATCCTAGATTTTATTACACTGTCTTATTGAGTTCCAGGCTTCATGAGAGTTTTATTTGGCATACATTGTTGTGTCAATATGTGAATGTACTCAAAATGAGGTATCTCCTGGTTATTGTATAAGTTCACATGCTTCTATGCTTTCATATGCTAAAGGGTATGTTTTTATACATACTTGATTTTATTATTCCCTGATGGAAATATTAAAAGAGTCTATTATTTGCTAGGAATCCAGGATTTTCATGGTGTCTGGTTTAAAATCAATGAGGAGAGGATGAGAAATATAACTCATTGTATCTGACATTAGGACAGAATTAGAATGTATACTGTGACAAAAATTTCCCCTGAACTGTTCAAAAGTATCTGTTCTTGGAAATAGCTCATTTGAAAAGAGTAAGAGCTGTAAAACTTTTACCCCTCCCATGTCCCACTTCAAAAAAGGGGAAGAATATCACACTGGTCCTGGTAAGGGTACCTTCCATATCCAAGTTCCATCTGTAGTGTGCTTGATAGGCTATTATTTGTTCTGTGCAACATGTGTAATTGGAGACACCTTATTTTTATTACATGGCTATTTATACCCCTTTATACCCCTTAGAAGTAAAAGTGCTCCATTTGTATGACAATAGTTTATTGTTATATGTTCAACATGTAAAGCTGCTTTTCTTAATAATCAGAACCAGCTGGCATAAGTACAATGATGGCAATGGGTCATGCATGCCTGAATTAGATGCAATGGGAGCCAAGAAAGGCTAATTCTTTAACTCTGTCTCACTTTTTCAAGACTGATGTCTTCTGCAAAGAAAGATTACCCAATCTTGTACCCTTGAAATCCTGCACTGACATAAAACAGACACTGAAACAAAATACTCCATTGTACACTTTTTATGTATTTCATACCATCAGCAGTTATGGTGGTGAATAGAAGTTTTCATACTGGTACAACCAACATAGCACAGGGAAAGAAAACCTGATTTTACCAGATTCAAACTAGTAGAACATTCTTAAATGTGTGTGTTTTATGTAGCACATGTTTTATGTAGCAAAAATCCATGTCCTTCCCACTATATGAATGTTTTGACAACTATACTACACAAGGTACAACAGATATAGTAAATGTCTACAGATAATAAGCCAATCTTTCTGAAACAATTTGTTCAGTCTCTGACATGCCCATCTATAACATGTTAAAGTATTAAATTGGTAAAAATTGAGAATCTTAGAATATGTCCTTCAAATAACTGTATTTTGGAAAGCATTTATAAACCACTATTTATATTACATTTTGTTCTTTTCCCGTGCTAGTTAATTTTAGTGAGTAAGTTGCCTCAAACCTCATGGAATGGATAAAAAGACATTTTTCATACCTTTGGATGGATAAGTGATTTGCCAAAAGTCATAGAGAAAAAAGTAATACAAGAGATACTATCAAATTTTTTGGTGGTATTCTGGAATTCACACTACAGTACATTTAAATCTGATGGCAGTACCCAGGAGTGAATGTTAAAATCATAGCAATCTCTGATATCAATTTTACTAAAACTAACAATTTACTTTCTAAAAGAGTAAAGCGTTCGCCAGTACTGTTTATCTCCTGTTCATCTAATTTTGACCTTCTGAATTGCTTAAATTTGCAATTTCAGAGGTATACATGGCCTTCCAAAGTTTACCCTTTGTATTATATACAGTACAGTCTATAATGGATGCTTTTGCTTCTCTGTAAGTCGATAGCCATTAAGGTGGCAAAGCACATTTGAAACTACCAAATTTCCCAGCAGGAAATCTTAATTTTGTGAAGCAAGTAATTTGCATTCAAGGCCAGGAACTAGTTCCAAGAGACACATTTACCAATTGCCTAACTAAGTCTCAAGCCAAACCACAATGACATACACGCATAAAATATCGTTTTGCTGTTGCAGAAAAACATGGTGTCATATGGTGGCTTTAGAATTTATAATCATCATTTGCTTATCCCTAAAAACTTGGAATCAAGTATGCTATTCCAAACCTGTGGCCTATTACGAAAGTATGTCAGTCACTTTAAAATGTGAAGAAAACTCTAAAGCCATTTTGGGTAATAGAGATTGTTAACATGCAGCACACAATAAAAATCTAAGAGAAAGCCAAAATAATGCATAAAACATCCTTAATAGGATTAATTTTATTGATTCTTAAATATTCTAAGTTGTCCTGAAATCAGGTGTGTTTCAGGATGCTGAAAAACAGAATTTCACAGTATCAGGTAGGTCTGGAAAATCTAAGTAATTTGGTTGTCAAAGATTTTTAAAAATAGGTATCACTTTCATCACAATAAACAATGAGAAAATTCTATCTCATATTTTCTTTCTTCCTCGTAGCAAACTATAGGGTACATCTCAAATCTCTGCAGGAGCCAAAAACTCTATGACATTCTGCCTCAATCAAAGCTGATTTTCAGATTTGAGATTTAGATAACCCAGAGGGTATCTATTTTCAGAACAATACCTATTTTTATAGCTTCAAATGCAGCCTAAAATTATTGTTCTCCTTTAATTATGTTAGTTTGTAACTTCTTATATGGCTTCTTATCTCATGAATAGTCTCATTCTTATTAGCTGTGAGTCCACTATAAATATAATAAAAAATAATCAACCTCCGGGGCTGAAGCAAACTGAGTTTAAATATTAGAAAGACATTTCTGTAAGAAACACAAGAATATTTTTTTTGGTGCAATTACAGAATGTACAGGCTTGTTGCAAATGATTTAAGTCTTGATAACCCTGTCTTGAACTAGAGTGAATGAATCTCTTGAAGTATGTTCCACGCCTAATCTATTAATTCTCTGAAGAAAAATGAGGTAGAAAGTCATGATTTTGACTTAATTTTTAATAGTTTTATTATTGTTCACGATGATAGATTATAAAATACAAGTTTAAATATTGAAATGTATATTTCTCAAAGCAGTCAGGTTTATTCCTTAAAATTGCTTTTAGGAGAAAAAGGAATTTTATATTCCAGTCTTAATTATACTCAGGTGTAGAAATGCTTCTTTAATGGAAGTTGAGGTCAGGGTTTTAGTAATGTCTTGTGAGTGGAAGGTAGACCCTACTAAAGATTGATATATTACATAGAGTATGTTTTATTGCCTGATGGTGAATATGTGAATATTATGAAGCACTCTGTAGTAGTGGAAACTTGCTGTGTGGGTTTTAAGTTAACAGTTGAGAGCTTTCCTTTGGCCTGTTTTTCCTTGCCTTCCTTGCAGTGAGTGGATATCACACCAGTCTTAATCCCTTTTAAATTACATTTCTGATTATGGAACAGAATTGCACACTGTTCTCCTACTGTACTATTAAGATGTAATCTGTGAGCTTATTTCCAAGGCCAGGGTTTGGTAACTATTACCCTTTAATGACTCTATATAATAAAATTAATTTTAGAAAGTATTTTGTATGTTTATCTTCTATTCTTGTCTCTCATATTTTAGTCTGTTAAAAGTCTAAATATTAAATGTAGCTTAAAACCAAACACTACCACACTTAACAAAAATTCTTTATATCCTATTATTACTCATTTCTGTGGTGAATCACCATAAGCAACTAATAGAGCATCAGAATAAAATATACATGAAATTCATATAGAATTTTGATCAAAAACAGAGGGCAGAGCATGACTGTATGCCATTTTCCCTTCTTCTGCATTTTGGATGATACAGAACATATTTCTTGAAGTACCACAATTTTGAAAGTTAGACATTTCAATAATTGACTGTGAACCCAATGGGCCTCATCCTAAGAGATATTAAAAACTTACATTTTGCCTACTTAGTATTTTCCTTTTGCTTCTGTTATCCTAAAACTTTTGCATCCTTGATCATAATGGTAACTGACACTGCTGAGGATCTTTAGCATTGGCCATTTTATGAGTAGTGTCTACTAGTTCCTTGCTGTATCGTTTGTTTGTCTAATGCTAGAGAGTTTATAATCCTTAAGGGTAAATCTGAGCAACTAGTGTGAGTCTGTAGTGTGTGCTCTGCTTCTAATGAGCCTTTACCATAGTATGAATAGAAAAATCTTGCTTTGTGAGTCAGGAACATTAACCAAAATCCCAAACTGCTGAGAAATTAACATTTGAATATCAAATGATGACATGACAGTCATATTCCTCTGTGGTTCTGGAACATCCTGCTGTGAATCATCCTTATAGTTTGAAATCAACAATTTAAAATCAACTCATATGGAAATCAGAAGGAAAGAAACAATGCCAGACATAATTTTGGGTCTAAAGAACACTTCCAGTGACAGTATGACAACAAAATAGTTTGCAAATAGATTAAACAACAATTGTAAATTTCAGACGCATAATACAAAAAATACTTGAATAATGTGACCAGTCATCAACAGTTTTTTAGAATAGTGTTAAAAAAAAAATTAATCAAGCTTTAGAACTTTTGAGCACAAACTCTCTACACAGAAACAGAAAAATGAGAGAAAGGTTAACATGAAGACCAAAGAGCATGTGACAGAGATGAAGGAAAGCTGTTCAAAGAGACATATCTTTTCTGAAATGCTTTTCTTTTTGTAATTAATTCATATTTACTCAGCTCTACTACTCTAACAAGCCTTTCTCCTTAAACTGGATCTTTCTAAATGAGAGGACAATAATGCTACATATTCATATAACTATATTCATTGCCCTTCTTCAACTGATCTTTCAAAGGCTCAAGTCTTTAGTAATTTCTGCATAAAACAAGGTAAATATAACTGCTGCTCTCCCTTCTGAAAAACACTGTGCAAAAATTACTACATTTATTTTCTGTATTTATTACCTCCAGCAAAACCCTTTTCTAGGTAAAAGACAATTTGCAATAGGAAAACTAGGTCTCTCAAGAACCATTGGGCTGTGGGTTTTGACCTCTCTGTGCCATCTATTTGATACTTTGACATCATCTGTAAAAATAACAGTAAAAATATTCAACTGCAAAATGGAAGGAACCACATGAGATACTGATCTTCAAAATCACACTAGCAAAACATTGACACATACCACAGAGTTTCATACCTCAATGGACTTATTGGTATGCAGAATATTTGTGCAGTCACAAATTGCTGTAGAACTGCCTTGAACTTGTTTCCCACTGCTGGCATGAGAGAGAGACATTAGTGGCACATAAAAAAACTGATGCATTTATGGCAGAAGCATACCCAGAGGTGCTGTCATGGTAGAGGTGAATGCCTAGGAAATTGACTTGAAGATAGTGAAAGAAAACAGGGATAAAATGCAGATTTTGTCTCAAATAAGACAATGTTTCATGCAGTCTATAGTAACTTGCTGTGGTACCAGTTCTGCTAAAATTTTGTTTCAACACAATTCAACAATTCAACAATTACAAATGTTAATAATCTCCTTCAATAGCTATTGAACACTGAAAAAAAAATCTTTGATTTATCATTCAAAAATAATGGAAAGGATGTCAGAAAAAAATATATAACAAAAATGGATACTTGTGAAATTTACTGCTTATATTTTAAGTTTCAGAATTCAAAAGTCAAAAATAAGATGACAAAAATGGAATAACCTTTTGCACATATACCCATTTGGAGCCAAAAAAATATTGCATTTCTACTATAGCCATTACTGCACTACTGTTGTAGGATTTATTACCTTTTGGCAGAAGGACACATAAGACAAGGACTGCATGGAGGCTTGAAGATTAATATACACTACTGGATTCTTTTTACTGTGATACTAGTTACAAGATATGATTTACCTGGTTGAGCTTTGCAACTGGAAATGTCAGAACCAGGTTTTTACAATATATGATGGCATATGTGGTCCTTATGAAGAGCTATATTTCCCCTTATAAAAGAATCTATACTTTAATTTCAACCCTAAAGAGATGTTCCTGATTGCAACTAGTCATGTGAACTGGTCAATCTGCCATAAGCAGGCTTTTCTGTCCTTTGTTAAAAATAGTCCATATTTAAGTCATTACTGAAGACTTTTCTCTGACCCTTTTATGTAATCTAGGCAATACTATACAACTTCTAGTGGGGTAAAAAATGTGTCTGCAAGATGATTAGATAGAGAGCAGGAAGATGCATTTTTTTGTATGAGGAATATATCTTCATTTGATGATTAGAGTGATAGTGAAAGAAATTAAGAAATACAACTGAAAAACATAAAAAGGTAAATACATGTGAATGAAACTTAAGGAGCTGGGAAGCAGCCTACTGAGAATATGTACAGGGATCAGGGTGAATGAAGAAATAACTTTTTTGTACAATGAGAATGTTCAAAGGCAAGAGAAACATGTGGAAAAATAGATCCAAAAGCAGTGGATGAAGTAGACCTGATTTCAGAAAACCATTTTATCAGTCTGTGGGAAAGCTAATAACAAAAGAGGAGACACTGGAAGCTCTGGGAAAATCAGGAATGAACAAAAGTTTCTAAGAGGGTCACGGGAATCACAGTGGGAACTGAAAGAATAAAAATAGGACCAGGAGTTCCAAACTGTCTTTTGCAATCTGTTAAAGGAAAAATGAGAAAATTATCTTTTTCTGGCATCACATCTTCCACAACAGCGATATGAAAGAAAATCCAAATGTTTATGTTCAACTTTTTCATGCTTGTATTTTTATCATTGATTCTGTAGAGACACATGTGAGGGGCAAAACTGGGTTTATTAACCGGTCACGTGTCATCAAGCATGCAGACATCTGTGCTGAGCCTGCCTAGGCTTCTTTCCCAGCTCAGTGATACCTTGCATGGCACACGACTCCAGAGCCCTTTAAAAAGGGCTTTGATGTTTTTCAGCGCAAGCAGAAGGAAAGATGCAATCTAAATTCAAGCTGTGTTCACTCTCAGAATTGTAGGTGGCTGAACTACAGCTGTTTAGTTGCTTGTGTGTGATTTACTGTGTCAGGCAGCCCACCTTATTTTATCTGACTCCATTCTCTAGCTCAGCAGATGTATGGATTGAATTTTTTCAATAATCTGCAGCTGGGTAGTCTGGTTTTGAAGTTAGACTAAGCTGGGTACTAAAAAGATTCAATTATCCCACCTTCACTCACAACTCTTTTGGCTGTGTCCTTGACAGGTTTTGCATAGTTTACTTGCTGCCTCATAGCACTGAATGCTATAAACAAGATCACAGGAATGACCAGCATTGAATACTTCTGTTAAACATCTCTGAAGGGGCTTTTGCTTTACTAGATGGGAGGAAATAAAGAAAGTTACAATTGATTTTGGCATTTGCTGAAGAGAAAAGGAAGGTTAAGAAAGGATTGGGAGACATAATATACAGAATAATCTTCTGCAAGCCTGAAAACTCAGGGAGATCAAATCTCCCTCAGGATTTTATAGAGGAAAGAATTGCCACTGAGTGCAATGTCTGCATAGGGGTGGGCTGTGGCAGAGCTGTACTCCCATAAACCAACACAAGGATTGATTATAAATACTACAGGTTTCCATTAGCATGGATGGAGATATTCCATGAAGAACAGCAGCTTTGCCTGCAAATGTGAATTTTCTTTGGAAAAGAGTTTCCTTTTGGTGGTGTCTGCAATCCTCTCCTTTCCAAAAACCTGTCACTTAAAATCCTCATTTTATTCCCTTTTCCAGTGTAATCCCAAATCTCACAGACAACCAATCATGACTGAGACATTTGAGCTTCTTAACTGCTTTCATCTGATTTACTGTTTTACTAGTGTTGCTGATAGTGGAATAATTTGTTCCTCATTACTTAACTGTTTCCATTTACTTCAATCCATTTCATTCAAGATTTGCAAGCCTTGGCCAACTCAAAATAACTTTTTCATTTTATATTTTTTTAATAATTTTGCTCACCAGGTGCTCTCTCAGCTCTACTTCAAATAAATGCCTCTTACCTTCCTTTAAAAATAAAATCATAAAAGGGGGAAGTCCATTTATCTGAAAATATTCTGCATGCTCATAATTCTTCTTTCCCCCCAGCATTTTTCTCCCCCCATTTTGACATAATTTACATCTGCACATTCTCAAGCGAATGGGGACAGGAGGGAAATGATTTCGTTTCTTGTACTTTGAACTAAATGGTTCACGTTCTGCTGTTTTTCACATTTAAAGTCTGGAATGCTCTCCTCTGCTTTCAAACATGTACTTGACTGAACTTCCATCAACCCCAACAGTGCAACTGCACTGTAACTCTTTGTGCAGACACAAGGAAGCTGTTAGTTGTCAATGAACACCTTGTTGTATTCAAGTTTTGCAAATAATCAAAATTATTTTACATGAAAGAAAATTGAAAGAGTCATTTTAAAAGACTCCCTTTTCTACCACCTAATTTCTCTATAAAATAAGGCAGAGCTCATTTTTTTGTGATTGAATGGAGGAAAATAGTTTAGGATAACTGGTGTATTTCAAGCATATTTAATCATAACTTGTGACAGGGTGTACTTGTACACAAGTACAAATTATATAATTCTCTCAAACTGAGTTACTTGAGATCAGAGGAAATTGAATATTTTCCTAAGATTTTTTACTCCGGAATTTAGGCCTAAATAATTCACATCGTTTTCCATATTATTTCCTGCACCCTCTGCAGCATATTTTTTCTGTGCTAATCTGTTCCACTGCCATCAGAGCAATGCAAACACATCCTATGTGGCAGAGGGAGCAACTGAGTCTTATTTTCCTTTTAGGACTGAAGCATAGGCAGCTGGTCAGAGAGATGGGAAAGGCAGGCATTTCTTTACATATTTACACAGAGAAAGCTCTGATTGCTTTGCAGTATCTCTTGTAAACCACATGATTCCACAGATCGATAATCTGCTGAAATCAGTCTCTGCCCTATCACTTTCTTAGTTACCACATAGAGAAGAGTTCATCTGAAGTAGAAAGTGCTGAGGCACTAAACCTCTGTAGAAGTTTATCTTCAGTAAAACTGTACTCCCATTAGACCCTTCCTAATAGTGTCACTCTGCTAATATAGCTTACAAACAATTTTAAGTCTATTACATAGGCTGTGCTGTGTAGAAATATGGGGGATTTAAAATGCCCATTTTGTTTACTTTACTTGCTGGAGATCAGACTTCCAGAACATTGGCTGTTTGCCATGAAAGCAAGTTAGAAATTCTGTGTAACTTCCCTTCTCCTGGTTGATTTCACAAATCAGTATATATTCCTAAGAGCTTCTAGAATACTGCATGTGCTGTTTTTCTGCTCGCTGTGAGTTGGGCAATTGTTTTGGAAAAGTACTCCTTAATAAAGTTTGTTTTAATAATTACATGCTGCTACAAAGAAGATAAAGTAATTTCAAAAGTGCAACCCAATATTTCTGTGCCAGCCAGGGGCAATGACTAAAATTAAAATTAAATTTTAAATTATAGGAAAAAAAATGTTGGATACTGATGTTTGTAAGTATCACAAGCAGTGTACATAAACTAACAGGATTTATAGCAACCATGGTCAATAGATAGGACACTACTTCTCCTTCTATTCACTTTATCATTAAGAACAGATGAAATGCAAAACAGCATTTTAAAATATTTTTTTATATCCAAAGAAAATTGTTTCTGTATTTTCTGAGGTGTAAATGACAATGTCCATCAAATAGAGCTGTTTTCAATATAAACTTTAGAGTTCTTGACTAGATAGGTCCATTTAGGTGCCTGTGCTATAGCTGCGTAGATATTAAAAAAAAAAAGTTGCTTTAAAATTAAGAGTCAATATATAGCTCAAGAAATATTGCATATTTCTTAATAATCTCTCATACAGTTACAAGAAATGTGGCAACTAAAAAGGTTGCTTGCTGAAGAAAGTAATAAACAAAAACTAGAATGTACCATTCAATGCTACAACTTACTATTTTAGACGAAGGGTTTTCTTCCAGATCAGTTTTCCAATAAATCAGTTTCAATAAACCAGCAAATCAGACCATAACTAAATAGATCAAAATCTTATTTCTTATCTCAGCAATAAGAAATATTTGCAGTAACTGATAAGAATAAGAATTTTTTGCAGTAACTGATCAAATAAAAGCATGATTTTAAAATTTTTCTTGGATATTCATGAAACTCTAATTTTATACGAGTCAGATGGCTAAACTCTTCTGTAGCACCTTAAAGTGTGCTTGCTCTGTGGTGTCTCAGAAAATGAACTTTGCATGCCGTAAATAAGGTTGCTCAACAACATCTGTGAGGTTAAATAAATACATCACTGTATGAATGCTTTATTACCCATAAGAGATAAAAATGCATTGCCTAGAGGCTGTTTCCAGTTCTTGTGTGGCAACAATAAATTAATCAGGTCTGCTTTGTTATTTTAGCTGTATTTGATTAAATGTGTAACAGAATGAAAGGGAAGTTTTAAAGGAAATATAAAACTCCAAGTGCAGTGAAACAGCAGATGAGAAGTATCTCATTTAATCCTCAGGGGTCTGATTGAAAAAAAAAGTAGATGTAACAGTCCTTAGACTTTTTTGAAGAGGGGATCTAAAGACAAAATTATTGATCAAGCTGTCACTCCAGAGAGTCATTTAAGTTAGAACACCAGGAACATTTGCTTTTGTCCCAGTGTCTACCCATAGCAGACCAAATGCTAGTGAGCATGGGAAACACAATTAACTTAGGTGAGGTGATACCAGCATAAGAGTGTTAAGAGAATATCCACAACATTATTCAACAGTTAGCGACTGTTTAGGATAATATTGAATTATATATAATATTAATTTTCCTTAGGATTTATTTGATGATACATTATTCAATGATGTGTTGTCTGTTATTTTGTACATATATCAAAGACCTGATGCTTAACTATTTAGAACAAACAGAAAGGACAGCTCTCAGTTTCAGGATATTGTATTCCAATAACTGCCATGGGGGTGTCCTTATCTCTAACATATCTTAATGTCACTCAAACACAAATGTCTGCTCAGGGATGTGAAGATGTAGTGCAATTCATAATAATGTTTATTTAAATAAACATTGTTCCTCTAGAAACAACATCAATCAAAGTGTATATTCACTAAACTAAAGAAAAAATTAGAACTTTTTTATCTGAATGGAGTATTTAAAAAGTCCTCCCTTGGAAGTTTAATTTTGTAATTATTAAGAATCAGCAATAATTAGTGTTTGCTTAGCTGTAATTCAAAGGAAGCTAATCAGAATCATCATCCATCTAAGGGAAATGACTAACATCATATCATGACATGAAAAATGCCATACTGATTTGCTCCATCTATTCTGTAATTATCTAATTTATCTGAAAATCTTGAAGACATATTAAACAAATAGCCAAGAGAGAAATATATTATTAAAGAAGGAAATAATTTATTAATACTACTAATAATAATCTACTAATAATCTTCACAATTAAATATGTGCATATTTTTATCCTTGACTGTGCCATTTTATAAAAGTTATCACAGACAGATTTTACCTTTTGAAAAAGCATATATGAATTATTTCACTTTTTCCTGTATGGAAAGTGTCACTGAACTGAGACTTCTATTGTCTTTTCTAAACTTTGGATCAGAGAGATTAAAAATGTCTCCTTCACTGGGAATAATATCATAATGGAACTCAAAAAGTTTTCTGAGGGTGGTGATCTGTCTCGTCAATTTACAGACAGAAAATACAAGCAAAAGCTAACAACTCACAATGCACATTATCAATGTTCTTTCATTGCTATTGCTTCTAAACATCTAAAAAAAATCACTTTCTTATGTTGAACATAACACATAGTTAACATAAATCTATTGTGAAAATACTCTTCTACATTTTGATCTATACAGTTTCTTCCATTGGGATTGTACACCCCAAATCCAATACATCAGCCTTCAAATTTTTTTACATTCTTCAAATTCTTATGATCTCCTAATGAAAATAATTTCTTCTCAATTTTTTTTCATTTTGTTTTGTTTTGTTTTTCTGGAACGGACAGAAGTGCCAAGTGAGCTGTTTTCATTTTTTCAAGGCAAAATTTCTTGGAAACCTCAGGTAAGAACGTATGCTGTGCAAAAATATCTATGCTCATGTAAGGAAGACAGCTGCACAGCATGCAGCTGACCACGGGAAAGAGGAGGAAGAAGAAAGGCCAAACTAGAAAGCAAGTAGGAAGGCTTTATCTCCACATACCTGCTTTCATACTACCTACAATCCCTTTTGAGCTCTTCTGGAATTAATTAGTTTAATCAGTCTTCAATATTGCCTGTAGTAGGGTGACAAAAATCATACACTAACTAAATTGGCAAATAAAGTACTATAGATGACATACAACAGAACTGGCCTCTAGGAAAAAAAAAAAGAAACAACAATTATGGAGTGATGTATGTACAACAGAGCAATAACAAGAATTTTAAGGTTACTTTTACCAACGAAATAGAATTCAGAGAATAATTCCATTTTAAAGAATCCACAGGTGGTTCAATGTCAACCACCACACACAGGTAGAAGTGTGAAATTGAGATTTATTTAATGTTATGGATTCCCATATACATATATATAATTACAAAAAGAAAAAAGAAAAAAAAATCCAACCACATTTGTGCAAAATATCTGTTCAGGTATTTGTTAAGAAAATCTCAAGTAATTTTTATCCATATACTTTTAACCTTTAAACTCGGAGCTGTAGACCAAAGTATATGTGAAGGCTGATGAATTTTCTTTCATCCAATGTATGCCTGTGCACATTTGAAGCCTTTGTACCCAAACTGTTCTTGCTGATATCTGTGGATTTGGAGGACACCTTAGCTATATTTCGGTGTCTTTGTCTGGCTTGTTGCTTAACAAAGGTTTATTTGTTGGTGATCCTCAGGTGCTCACACTTCTGCACCTTGCCTGTTACCTTGCACATCCACAGCAAAGCACACACAGCTTCTGCAAATAGCCAATTGTTTGAGCCGTTAACCATTAATATTTCAGTCTCACAAACCATCAATGTCATTTACATATTACCAAAATGCTTCCTCATCAATGGAAAATTATTTTCTAAATTTTTTTTTGTTTTCAGTGTTTTGTGTCATTTAGACCATCATAGGCTTTATATTTTGATTCACTTTCTGTGTCTGAAGTTTTGCTCAAAGAATTTAGGTACATTACAATTCTATTCTAAATGATCAAACTGGAAAATCTTCGTAAAATTCTTAACAGGTGGTAGCTTTTCACTTTTAACAGTCTTTTCCTGTCCTTAATGTCACAATTAGAAATTTTCTCATAGCTAATTAGGACTAAATATGTGCCCTATCCAAGAAAAGCATTATTGTAACATATTCTCCTAATTGTTACAGCTGAAATACACTGAAATGGGGATTGGTTTAGTTAATGCTAGTATTAACACATCATAAAAATTTATGTGAAAGATTTTCTTTGAAACAATCCTGATCCCCTAAGAAGAGCACCTTGGCATCAAGGTCAGGCAGGTTAAGCAGAATCCTTCTTTTCTAATCCCATGTTTGTTGTCTGGACCTGATTCCCTGGTTTTCCTGCATATTCTCTGTGATGGTGCAACTGCAACTGCAGGAAAAATAGAGACTCACCAACAGCATCTTTCAGTGTTAGGGAATTTAGTCATTACTTTATTCTGCCTAGGATGTGCAACAGAAATAATTTCATACTCACATGCCTGGGTTGGGCAGTGAAAATCATTCCATCACACATAGTTCTTTACTCTATTTTTCCATAGATATAGAGACAAAACCCAAATAAATTCTTGTTCATTATCTTATACAGTTCTTAGTATATGATCTCCTATTGGTTATTGATCCCTTCATCCTTGATGCTAATTTGTGTCTTCTTATCAGTCTTTTCCCAGACCAGGAGTTTCTGATCCCTTCCAGGGGATAATTCTTAATGACCATTTATGTCCTCTGTATCTTCTATCTACTCCCAATCTATAAATCTTGAGCTCATCAACCCCCACCCAATGAACAGACTCTTAGGAAGAGAAGCTTCAATTCCCTTTTCCAGCTTCAGAACTGTAGTCTTGTCCTTTATCTTCCAACTCCATTTGTATTTGAATATAAACCACAGACATTCCCTCACCCCTGATTGCTTGTGCCACATCTCCCTGCTTTTTTGGGAATTCTGTAGATCATTTACTGTAGAGGGACAATACAGTGCATGGAGTATACAGAGGAGAAGCAACAGCAAATAACATCAAGGAACCTGACAAACAAGAAATGTTTTTTAGTTGGAAATCACTCTTTTATATCAGAGTGTGTCTTTATACTACTGCAGAGTAGCAAATTAGCTTTTGATATTTTTCACATTAGAGACAACATCTTGCTTTTGGCTTCTTCATCTCTGGAATATGGATTTTCATACAAAAAGGTCAAGAATTCAAATGGATTTACTGTGTCCAAAATTCTTCAATGTAATATGCAAATAATTTTCATAAAATAGAAATACAAAAATTATATTTTCATACAGATTTTAAATAAGCCCATAAGTTACATATATCCTAAAATATACTTACTCATGCAACACTGAAAATAGTAGTACCTGTCTGAATGCTTTCTGTGTAAAAATTTTGTATTTTTGTATTTAAATGATGTAATTTTTTATCTTTATTTAGTTCGTTCAAAACTTACATTAAAAGCAAATGTAAAACTGTAAAATTTGCCCCTGATATGGAAAATACAGTGCTTGTAGGTGTGAAAATTATTTTCCTGTGATAAGGAAGCTGACACTCTCTATAAAATTGCTTTAACTGCTTTATAAAATCAGCTGCTCTTTCTACTGTAATTTTCTCAATGAATGATACATCCTCTTGCCAGCTACCATTGACAGCATTAGCTGCCTTGTCAAAATGAAAGTATTTCTGATTTCCTAAGCCTCTGGGTCTTCTGGTCCACATAGCTTTCCGCTGTTCTACGTTTCACTGTCTAAATGTAGAATAAACAAATTGCCAATATATCAGAATCCTCTTTAACAAAAAAAAAATAAATCAGTCCTTAATTCTATTTAAAAAGTCTGTCCAACACAGATTTTCATGGACTTGACAGTAGTTCATGAACAAGATAAGGACATTTAAGGAGAATCATCAGGGCTCTTTCATCGTTTCTCCAAGTTATAGCTGCCAACACACAAACTCCCTTTTTTTTTTAATGTCTACCTTTTGAGAGAAATACATTTTCATGTGCATAATAAAAAGTATAGGAAAACAATTTTCCTTTGAGATGGGTTTCATTCAAAATCTATATTTTTGTGCCTTTAAATTTTTTTTCTGAATAGTTTGTTTGGTTTCAGAATGAATAAAAGTTAAATTTATGTAAGCATTCCTTCATTTTTCCCTCTGTACCTTAATAGGTAATAAAAAAAGTACCAGCTGAGGCCTGATTTCCATATTAAACTGGCTTTGCCATACCATGGTTCCATTTACTTTAGTAAAGTTACATTTAATTTGCATCACTGTAATGGAATTATTCTTGTCCGGTCCTTTTCCTGTATATGAAGCAAACGAACAAGGAATTGAAAGGCTAGTAATAGGAAGTGTGCACTTTTTCACTGTGACATTTTAAAAAGCTGGGGAAAAAAGAAATACATCTTTGGCAGAAACAGTCTCCCATTTACAAAATATGTTCTGTTACACAAGTCTAAGTGTCCAGGAGCCGTAACACCTACATATTTACCCAGCTGTTTTCTGCTGGGGTACTTACACTGGCAGCCAGGGCTACACTAATGAGATGAGACTGACCACCTGCAGCAGTCATGGAGGAAAAAGCTGCTGTGGTCATCTTCATTAGCCTGGGAACCTGTCGTGGGACATGTTATCCTGAGAAAGCTTAGATACTCAGAGTGCTGCTTATGTCAGTGTATAAGAAACCTCAGGATATATCTTATGCCTGATCTACAAGCCAATACAATTTAAAAATAACCCTAATAAATGTAAAAAACCAAATTCAAATCCATAATAATTGCAATTAAAAGTAAAAAGGTGAATGGTGAAAAGAGTGTGAGTTTTTAAATTCTGTTACTTCAATAGCAGTTTTTCAAATAGATTTGTTTGCATGCAAGCAGAATATGTTATTTAGTAGAAATGGTCTAGTTCTGTACCTACATGTTCAAAGAACCTGCAAGTTAGTCAAAATACCTGAAACTTTCTCATCACTTTAAATACCTATGAATTGTTGTGACATTATGAAAACCTACAAAGGACTTGAGGAGAAGAGGTAATGCAGCAGAAGTCTCTTTTACAAAAGTCCTTCAGACATTTCCATTTTAAGCTTAGAGTAAGAAGCAAGTTACTAGATCAGGCCTTTAAAATGATTGGTCCATAATCTTGGAAAACGATTATTTTTCTAGAAGGAAAAAAGAAAAAGAAGTGCCCCAAATTACATCGGTGTTCTCTTTGTCTTCATATATCATCTGATTCTAGCTGATCTGGTCCTTCAAAAGACTGATCAAATTTCTTGAATCAGAGAATGTTTCCCATTAGGTCAATAAAAATTAGATCAATATGATTTTTGTTTATAATTAAATAAAAGTCAAACTTGTGTTCAAAAGTATAACTCAGGATATTAATTTCATAATTAAGCATGCATATCAGTGTTAGCTATATTTGTGTTCATCCCTATTTTGGGGAATTATTTTTTTTCCTTAGAATTTCTAAATTTTCCAGACTTTAAAATGTAAAATAAATGAAATAAATTATGCTTGATGATGATGATTGATGATTATAAATTAGACTCTGGTAATGAGAGACAGGTGGTTTTCTTTTTATTTGATTTGATTGTTTGGGGTTTTTTTTGGTGAATAAGATCACAGTACCTGAACTTAAGAAAAACCTGTGTGGAAATCCCATATATTCTCCTCTGAGAAATAGCAGGGATCATAGAAAGCCTGTGGATTAATCTGCTTTATGTGAACCAGGGAAGCACTCCATTGCCCACATTAAAGCCTGTACTATTTGCTACATCATAATTCCTACTTGGGACAAAGCACTCCTCAGCCTGTAGTTGCCCTGCAGCATAACAAGATGTGTACAAATGCAAAGCATGACTTTAAGCCCCACATTTGATCTAAAAAGGGAACCAGCATTCAAGGGTCTTGCATTCCCCATCCTTCATCTTACAGAATGAAGCAGACTGTGTCTGGTTTTAAAGTGAATTTGTCAGTATTGCTACTGTTCTTGATTCACTTTTACAAGTTTACTGATCTCAGTGTGATGTAAATTTAAGAGTGAAACACCTTGGCATTCAGAAAAGGATGTGTCTTTGTCAATAATTTTGCAGTTTTGAAGCACAGTCATAGTATACTGCATATACTATATTATTTAATATATTTATGGAGGAAGGGAGAGAAATGGAGAGAAAGGGAGAGGAGGGAACAATCTTTCCTCTCCTCTCTCTTCCTCCTGTTCTATTCCTTAAGGGAGTATAGAAAGTTTGTTTCTATTAGGTGTGACTCCTGCAGTGCACTCACCCAGAGATCACTAACAGAGCAGTATGAAATCTAGATTTCAGCTTTCACCTGAAGTGCTGTGACCTGCATCTCTCCCTGGACAGAAATGAGTTAAGTAGCCTTGAGAACTGTGGTCACATCTCCTGTTTCACACCACACATATAAAACAGTGAAACACTCCTCTCTGAAACAGAGGGTAATATATAGTTATCTTAACTTGCTGATATGTGAGAATGATCATACCATATGTGCGTCCAAACGTGGACATAATGAATACTTGAATTCTAATGTTAGCTTAGCTCTTCCCATTCCATTGAATTACTTCATTGTTCATTGTGCCAGAAATCAAGTATGTGAGAAAGACTGCAGCCTTGCAGTCAGCATCACAGAATCACAACTAGCCTGGGCTGGGAAGGACACAGAAGGATCCTGAAGTCCCGCCCATATGTGAACAGCCCATATGGGGATGAAACCTGCAGCCTTCACCATGCCCTCACCAACAGAGCTGACCTCAGGGCCAGAGGTCACAAAGGACTAAAGCAGCAGCTTTTCATCCATATTTCTAGAAACTGCTATTTGCCCCTCTGGAAAAATGCAGTATTAAGATCAGAGGGAGAATGACATGGATTCTGGAGTAAACTCTGACCTGATTGATCTCTTTGGAAATATGGGATCAGGATTTAAAGAACTGGAATATGGATCAGTGCTGTTATGCTGGAGGCCAAGTGCACTGACTTGCTGAGTAAAAGGAACCTCTTCTAGCAGTTTTGTAAATGTAGTGAGGAAAGGGGATAAAACAGTCTCTAAATCTTGTACATTGTTTCATAGTTTAATGAGATGGCTAAATCAATGTTTAGAGGTTAAAAAAAATTTAATACCTTATTTAATATGTTCAGGGTTCCTGAATTGTTGCTTTTGAGAGATCTACATTTAATTAATTTCCTGCATATTGCCATATTCTTTCATTTATAAATGCTAATTTAATTGCATTCAAAGTTATAGAGCACACCTGCTTCTCAGTTCAGCTTCTGTTTTTTTTTTCTCTTTTTAAAAATTTATTCAGGAGGAATAATAAAACAAATAAACACAGTAAAATTAATAGCTGCTTTTTTATCCACAAATTTTGGCACTGAAGTCTGCACAGTTGAGAGGGATATGTGATTTGGGGTATGAAGCCCACAAAGGAGTTCAAGAGCTTTTATTGATTACAGTGTTTGAATAATTTGAAGATAGATCTGTGCTTTTTTGCTGACACAGAGCACACAGAAGAATAGAATGATAAAAGTCTGTAAAAAATACTGGTTTCTCCTACCTGGTATTTCTTAGTAATTGCTTTAAATACATTAGGAAATCTCTACAGGTAATTCCTATTATATAATAATAATAATAACAATAATAATAACAATAACAATAATAATAATAATTATTATTATTATTATCATTATTATCATTATTATTATACTTATTATTGGTATTTTTAACATAATGGTCTCCTCAGATCCATTTCAAACAATCAAGCAAATTTTTTAATCTTTTTTATTTTAAAGAAATGTACCAGAAAAAAACCCCAAACTAATTGTATATTTTTCAGCTCTTATGTCAGTATTGATTTCTACAATAAAACCTTTTTTGGGGGCGGGTTTTGTAATATACTATAAACATCTACATGAACAAAGCTATGGAGACCTTATCAAAATACTTGAATAAGATATGTGTTTCTCTTCTGCTGCTAATACTTCTTAAGCAAATAAAATTTAGTAAGCAGACTGCAAAACTCACTGCAGTCTGTTCAAAACTGTACACAGACATCAAATTAACATGTTCTTCCAAACAGGAGACTGAGGATATTTCATTATTTGGAAAAAAACCCAAATCTGAGCTATTTGAGTCTATTACAGGTCATTCACAAAATTTTTCTTTAAGAGTAAGATGTGACCTAGAAGCTTAATCACACAAGAAATTTTAATAAAATATAGTGACATCAGAAGCTGTTAAAGGACTTGAAAAATCAAAAAGGTATGGTACAAAAATATAAAGTAGTCAAATTGTCCAGGAAATAAAGTGTACAGAGACAAAAGAAGAAACCCTGAAGTGTAAAATAAGATTCAGTTAGTAGAGAATGTAAAAGTAAGCAGGAAAAAATTTCTACTTATATGTTTAAAGGAAGACAAAAGTAAAGGGATAGGAAAATTCATTAATTTCTGTGACTGTTAAATAGTAACAAATAAATCAAGATGTTTGAAATATTGAAAATCTTCGTGCTTCCACCTTGGAAAGAGAAAGCAACAAAGAAAGGAACAAGGAAGAAGACTGGAAGTAACAGACCAGTTAGCATAACTTTCTCTCCTTCAGTATTTTTGGAACAAGTTATTAAACAATTTGCAATAAATAAACCATAAAGTAGTAGTAACAGTAGGGTATAGTCCATATAGACTTTTCAAGACTGTTCAATGTGAAATTCCTTACTTCAACCCAACCAATTACATGACATAAAGGATAGTCAAGTTTTGTACTAAACCTGAAATATAAAAGATGGTTAAATCTACCAGCCACAAGCACAGAAGAAAGACAGGCAAAGTGCAAATGTATTTTAGGTCAAGCTTAAGTCAACATTTTTGAAAATGCCATAGTTGTTTTAGCAGACAGAAAAATTAGACTTTTTTGCATCAAACTAGGCTGGTTTTAGAAGGATTGTAAGTTATTGAAGACAGGATCATAATATGATCTTTTAAAATTTAGACTTCATATAAAAAACCTAATATACAATATAAAGCAGAATTTAAATACCTATGTTTGAGAATATGTACTTGAATCCACTAATACCAAGAAGAGAAAATACCTACCTATTTTTAAGTAAGACAAAATCCAGTAGTGTGATACACAAAATCAGCTCCATAATGCTACTGTAAATCATGCATGTACCAAGAGAAATCTGCAAGTTTTCTCAGGTATGGTCATCCACAGTGCCTCGTTTTGACCCTTAATGTTCAGAGATATTTTTAAAAATGGGAAATTTATGAGAGAAGAGCCAAAAATTTTAAATGACATGGCTTAGTAAAAAACTGTTGGAATAAATGCATCAATTTCAGTTTAGAGATGAAAATAGAGAAGATATTTATTTTTAAGAGCTCTCATATGGTGTTGGTGAAAAGGTGTTCTTGTGACCTTTGTGAGACTCCTTCCAACCTGTGGTTGTGTTCTTCAGAGGTCAGAATCCCAGCAGGCTTTATCTGTACAACAGTGCCTCTAGTTCCCTGAACGACATTTTCTAACTTTTGAAGACACAAGATAACATTCCGCTAGTTGGAGCAAAATGGTATAGTTCAGATAGTCTGCTTAAATACCATTATAATGCCCTTTGACTCAAACATTCAAACAGTCTATTATTTCTCTTCACCTGACATGAAAACCACATTAAGACTTCCTGATTCTCTGCCAGTTTTATAGTCAGAGAGAAAACACTGGCAAGAAAGAATATTTAGCTGATCATAGGCACTCACTTCCTGGATATGTTCCACAAGATTTATCTGGAAACTGGCTGGAAGCTCAAGAATGATGTCATCTGTGTTTCATGTATCTTAGTCTATTGCATGGGGAGGCCTTTATATTCTTAATGCCAAATGTTCAGTCACGCATTTCATTTCAGCATGAAGCAACCAAAAAACATCAGATGAAAGTGTCTATTCATCAAAACTGAAATATTCACACCTCAATAAGGAGCCAAGATCTGGTATTGGAGCAACATATGAAGGAACCGCACATTATGTCAAATATTCACAAACAGTTTGATAATTTCTTACTGTCTTTTGGCATGTAACTTTGTGAATGGAACAAGAAATATCCATTATGGATCTGTCTCCAGGTAGTTTTAAATTTACCATTCCTAAGCAATTTCATAAACTAGGCCTGGCTGATGTGTCCCAGCCACATATCTGGAAAGTCACAGAATAACAGAATATTTTGAGTTGGAGGGACTCAAATGGGATCATCAAGTCTGTCTCTTAAGTGAACAGCCACAACCTTGGCATTATTAGCACAGTGCTCAAGTCATTCTATTAAATCACAACCACGTATGTAGCATCTCAGGAATTCATGTAGTCTGTATTAATTGCTTTTGGGAATAACCCCTTTTGATCAAAATAAGCATGATACAAATACCCAGTGCATGCCTTCTGTTGTATTATTGAATATTTTTGTTAAATATTTTACACAGAAAACTTGCCCATGTTAGAATAATTTAATTACTCTTACGCCTTTTTTTTATCATGTTGTACTTCATTGTTTCCAGATTATATTTTTATATTCTGTATCAGAGAAAGATAATACTGCAGAGGCGTAGTCAAGTCTGTGTGTGACAGGGACCCTCAGTTGAGCAAATGACACATCTGAAAACTCATGTCAATACCACTGAGAAAATTCACTATTGCTATATATTCAAAATAGATATTGCAGAGAGAAATGAAAATCCGTAAGACACAGATGATTAAAAAAAAAAAAGGCTCTGATATGAAGAGAAACTGAATACACTAAGATTCCTCTAAAAGCCTTGGGAAATGGAGACAAATCTATGCAAGACATTATGAATGACAGATACAGTATGGTGCATGAAGATATAGTGTAGGTTAACACAGCTTTTGAACGCTAAAAGAAACACAAGAGCTGTGCAAAAGACTATTTTATTTTAAAATGAGCAGAAAGGGTCTGATCTGAGGCAAGGAGACTACGATTACAAAGTTCTTTCAGCAGTGAGAATCCTTTTCATATCAAGTGTCTAGTTTTGTTCTAAGTATCAGTAAGTGCTCTCTTCTCCCTAGTACAAAAGTTACAAAAGTGGTTACTTTTGTAACCACGATTGAATTTAACAGAAAAAGATGTGCATAAAAAATACTAGTCTTTTGTTAGAAAATATAATGTGTAGGATATGGTCCCTACTGGTTTTACTGGGGCTTTAATTTGTTTGTTTGGTTGGTTTTGTTTTATTTTTTCTCCTGAAACACAAAAAATACATGTAAAATCAGAAATCAACAAAACAAAATTCACAGAAAGATTTTTTTTTTATTTAACATTATTTTCTTTTCAGAAATAAACATAAGCTGTATTTTTTCAGTTTTCTAGTTGCTTATAAGGGTGGCTTTTTTGAGTTTCATGTTCTGTCTATTGCCAAAGATTATGCTATAAAAGCTTTATGACAGGTCAGGTCTGTTGAAGAGGAAGCAGACATGCTAAAGGAAGGGGAACATTTTCCTTTGTGTTTCAGATTTTCTGCTCTCTATCCTTCCATCAAATTCAGCTGCTTCTTGCCAGTTAGCTGTTTCAGATGGATGACAAATTTAGTTTCTCCTTGTAAGCAAATGAAATTTGACAAGCTGGATCTAGGCATCTAGGCAAATTACAACACTGAAAGCCCTGACAGGATTTTAATCTAGAGTGAAAACATTCTTCTAACCAAACATAATTTCATAATATTAATGGTTTACCACAAAGGCTTCTAATTTTTTAACCAAAACAATTCCATGCTCTATCCTTGGATTTACATTTTGTTTTGACTTCTTCCTTTTCTTTTTTTTTTTTCCTTGTATTATTCCAAAGCCCTTTGTATTATGGCTTATAATGACAATATCCTTTGACTTTTAAAATCCACAAATACATGTAAATAGATTTTCAGATTCTGTTGCCATGCTTCATTTAAAAGTCAAAAGTATTCCTTGGAATACAAAAGCAGATATTTCTTGTTTTGCTGCCTTTTATAGAAGCTGTTTAGAAATAATTTAAAAGCTGAAATCCTCTAGATGAAAGACAGCATTTAAAATATGTCACAAAAAGAAATAGACCATGAATTTAAAATTCATGGTGCTATTCTTCTAATTCATTAAAATATAGTTTCTGTGGGGCATCCTCTAGTATTTATTTGTACAGTGATAACAGAGAAGGGAGAGTGCAGCTCTGCAGCAATATTATGGTTTTTAAAAGTAATTAAGAAGACTGCAAAACTGAAGAATAATTTTTGTATTTTACAGCACAAACTATGTAACATAATTAGATAACTGAATTTGATACCAAATTTGAACTCATGCCCATGCAGCTACTTTGCTGTTGGGTGTGTGCTTCGGAGAAATCAAAAAAGCAAAAAACCTTAATGTGTGTTTCCACCAGCACAGCTTTCTCATAAAGACATCAAAAGTGCTTAGAATTATGAGGTTGAGAGCCTGATTTACACAGAACTTTTAACAAGTCTCATTTCCTTTCAGAGAATTTAAATATTTACTGAGTGTTTTTCTTAATCAGTGTTACAGACAGACTGCATTTAAGGAGACAAGCTTTTCATTCTTTGATCAGTTTGTCCTTAGAGTTCCTAAAATCAGATAAAAGAACAAAATTAGTGCACACACTAGGTGTTTGAAATAGTCTGTGAGGCACCCAGGACATAGAAAACACAGCCTAAAACAGTTCATTTGCATTATGATTTGTTAGAAATCAAAATTTCTTAAGAAAAATCAAGACAGAACTATTTGATATATTATCAGATATCATCAGATATCAGACATGATCTCATATGGAATTTTTTTATATATATTAAATGTTTTACATTTCTATTTTAAACATTTTACATCACTTTAAGAAGATACAAAAATAGATCAGTTCAGTTGTGTTAATATTTTCCTCCTCCCAAAAAGCTTGCTTTGCCCAGATGGACAAATTTAAGTGTTTCAGTAAAACAAAAAGCATAGAGATATTTGTATTCCTAGATCTACTGTTAGGGACAAGCACTCAGTATGTCCTTTTAGGTCTATTGATTGGGAAGTTCATAGAATTTTATTTCATGAAGGAGACAGAGGTTTATGTCAGTGGTATAGGCAGACATCCTAGTTAGGGAAAAGGAAGGGACACCTCTCCTAACTGCTGCTCTTCAAGGAAATTAATGAATGTACATTCCATTTCCTGACTCTAATTCTAATTTAGTTTCAATGATTTCAAGACAGCAACTCTCCATATTATTTTAAAAATGCAACTAAAAATACTATATATGTCAGGACAACATGCATTCTGTAAACTGGTTCACATATGTTTCAGATAATGTCAACAAGTAGTAAAGATTTGAGTATTTTTTCCCTTTGGAATAAAAAATTGTGCCTAAATTACATGCACTAATTTAAAAGCTAGCCCTCAATCCAATATTGAACTGTCTTTTTTCTCACTTCAAATTTACCATCTCAAGTCATATATTAGGGGACACTTGAAATGCATATTATGTGAGATTTTTCTTTTGGTTTGATATCTCCATATTTTCTCTTGGAAAAGAAAGAATTTTATATGCATTTGAATATTATTAAGGCCTGTATATAATGTAATCATCTGATATGTTTCTAGTGCATTTTTCAAACACATTGCAAGTTACATTGTAATCACTCCTATTTTATCTCAGAAGACTATTACTGTCCTTTGTATTTTAGTGTAATTTTGCAAAACGTTTGATGATATTAAAGGATAACATGAATTTAAAGTTCAATTTGGGCACATTTAAACGTACATAAACTACCCATATGGTAGCTATAAAAATCATCATTATTGTTACTGACTGACTATTTATACACTGTTCTCCTACACAATCATGTCAGTGGTCATCAAAATGTTTCAGTAGAAAAATTTGCCAATTGTCACTTGTATTACTGAAGACACAGTGGTGATTAAAAAAAAAAAAGTTGATGAGTGACTTCAACAGAGTGACAGAGTGTATCTTGCCACCAAACCAGAAATGCTGCATTAATGGAAAAATATGGTTTTGATAAAATCCATTAGTGTCAAAGCCTCCAGAAGGAGGGTAAAGCATGTCTGTGTTCATAAAAAGACCTTTCATGCCAGTCAGATTCAGTAAGTCTTCCTGGGTGGATTCACATTTATACTAAATGGTGTCTAGCTTTTTGGCTAAGCTTAAACATAATTGACATCATCCTCTTTAGTCCAGAATAAGAATGTTCATAAGAGGAATAATAGTTTAAAATCACATGTCACCAGAATAATTTAACTGACGTAATTCAAGTCTATGTAACTTTCCTATATATTTAGAACCTTAAGCAATTTTCCAGGTTTTCAGATTTTAAAAGCTTCAATATGCTTGACAAAAAATCTTTGATAGCACCAAGACAGATAAAAAAAAAAAAAAAAACAAGACTAGTACTCTATCTGTCATACACCCCAAATGGAAAAATACCTGGGAGAACACCTTAGGTCATATTAGTAATATGTCAAACTGACAAGATGTGGTCAACTGTGTTAATGATTTATAATGCCTTTGGTCTTCATCACATACTTATCTTTATCCTCCATGCCACAAATCAAAATATGTTGTACTTTCCTAGTCTGATAAAGAATAGATAAATTTTCAGTTTACAGGGGCACAAGGCAATGAACAAGAGTCTGCCTAAACTATTGTCTTTTCTAGTATGGCTGAAACTACTGTTGACCATAGATTTACAGTCACACTGATGAAATGGCATTTTAAATGAAGGGTAAATATGATTGATTTGATTAGCTAACCCCATAGCAATGCTTCAGACTGATATGTCAGAAAATAGTTAACTGATCGTGATAGCCTTGACCTAAATCTTCAGTAAAAGAAAATGAAGAATAATTTCAGGTGTCACTTTAAATACAGCTCTAAAATCTAGTATGATAACACCTGGGAGAAAATGCAAATGAAGCAAGTAGATGGCCTGGAAACTTAAAAAGGCAAAATCAGCTGATTCCTGACAGTAGGGAGGTAGAGATTTGGCCGTTTTTACAACCTCCAGTTGCTGTTTTCATTCTCATTATGTGGAAGGCCAAGTCTTTCACTACAGGCTGATATGAGACAAGGTTCTATACTGGCCACCAGTTCATATTTCATGTGTCATCAAGTCACTAGATAGGTGAACAGGAATTATACGTATTGCTGAGTGATTATACGGTATAGCAGACTGATTGATGATGACTGATTATATGGTATAGAAGACTACTTGAATTCACTGAGCCCTGAAGCTGATGCTCTGATTGCCTTTTAATATTAGGTTTTGCTGATACAAAGGCAGGAGGTATGGGTTCAGTAGGTACAAAGAGCATGGCTCAGCCTAGAGCCAAGGCTGAAAGAATCACTCAAATGACTGCCTAGTTCTTCTCTTTTGCAGAGTTATCTGCTCTGTGTCAAAGCAGCAGCATCTTCTTGAACGTGCATTCTCTCTCTGAAACTTCCTAGTATTCTTCTTCCACCCATCCTGTTGATTATTGACTGCTCTGTGTTTACTGCTGTGTTTGGTTGTTCTGCAGTTTGTCCAGAACTGTGCAGGTGATGAATGCTGAAACAGACTACAGAACCTGCCTTCAGCAATAAAGATGACAGAGGAAGACTATGCTGTTTGGATGCAAAATTATATAACTACAGTCCTGAGTTTCCTGTTTTCCATGGGAAGAAAAGCACACTTGGTACTGAAAAGCAATATAAAAAATATGATAATTTAGAAATGAAATTTGTTAAAACTCAGTGGCTACTGTTCTTTTCTTTGATGGGCTAAATGAAGGAATATATAAGCATTTTTCTCTCAATTTTTTCAGTTTAACAGACTTTATAGGTCCATTAGGGCTATTCTATTTTGTTGCATGTGACCTGAACCATCTCCTGCAAGACCAAACCTGAAGCAAATAAAGTGAGGCATCTGTCTCCTCAAATAAGTTAGTCAGAGATGAAAAAAAGGCCAGCAAGTCTCCTACCCTGCTACTCTGAACATTTATTTTTTTCCTGTTTATGATTATTGTTGCTTACCCAGTCAATGAATCAGATATTTTACTTTTATTTCAGCCTCTAAATTAAGTTTGCCCACCAACAGAAAGTTCCAATTTTACTTGAAACACTCAAGAAGCAACAAAAGATTATGAAGCCACATTGTAGTTTCATTGATCTGCATTGAGATCTGCCACAAAAAATAAAGTTTCATTTCCCTTTTATTTTGGTTTATATAAACTTAATAATATTGTGGGTTCAGTTTTTTGCTTTTCTTTTGAAGATAATGTCTCTGAAATTGTGTCTGAAATCTCTCTTTTGGTTTAATATACATTTTACAGTGTGCATAACTGCCTTGCTCTTCTTTGTCCTGCATTTATTTTTCCAATAGATTTTGTTTCTGTTGTTTTTCAGTTGGTTGGCTTTTTATTAACAGACTAATATTGTCACTGAAAGAGATATATTATAACATGACAGCATTAATAGAGAAATAGAGGTACAGTTTAATTTATTTGAAAGGTTTAAGGCCAGACAATCAAAGTGGACAAATAAAATACAAATTATTGGCACATTTTTGACTTTTAAACCAGAAAGCTCTTTGGCTTTTTTTTTTAATGACAAGTGCAGGTTTATTAGCAGTCATCTGCTCTTTTTGCTGTCAAGACACAGGGAAGCTATGTTATTTAACAAACCTGTTCTGATAGTTTCCAGATTAGCATGCTACTTCCATGAAATGAAGTATTAAAGTAAATTCATATTTTTTACAGATACTTCTCTCAGTTTACTGGTTAAAGTAAATATGAATGTAAAGTTAATGTTAATATGCATCAACAAATATACTCCCATTTTAATTGCAAAATAAACAATTCTTCTCTAGGAAAGAATCCCTAGCTTTGGGAGGGATGAATTTACCCAGCTTCTTCCTATTTCCATGTTAAATGACACACCTCAACACTGTAAATCCAGCTGTTCTGCAGATACTTTGTCTGTTAACTAGCTTTGATTCTTTGTACATTGATCTTTTGTTGTAACTGTGATGGTGCTTGCTAAACTTTTTTCACTCTTCACACATATGTTTCAGATCCTCTTCTCACCTCCTGCCTTTTGAATAGAGGAATTATATGGGATTTCTGGGGACTAGTTCTTCAGCTCCTCCTATGTGGTAAGTTAAATATTACTGTGTTTTGATTTACTAGATTTTATACTGTGACATCACAGCATATTAGATGGCTGTAACATGTTTCTCCACAGATGTGTTCACCATAGCCACAATAGCAGGAAACAGGTTCCATATAAAAATATCTGTGTATTTTACTGATTTTCTCTCAACAGCATAACTATGGAAGCAGTGATAAAACTGGGTGGACAGGGTATTAACAGGGTTGCATTGGGAGTTAGGGTGTGATTGTGTTATGAAATCTGAACCATTGTTCACATCTGAGAACAGCTTTTGTATATAATCAACCCCTTGGGTAAACTAAATACTCCCCACCCTCTTGTGCAGAAGGACAAGTCTGCAATTTGAAGTGACCATAAATATTGATTTGGGCTGGCAATAGATGCCAAGTCACCAAGTCCTTAATATATGAAAATTCCTGACTTAAGAGGGAATTTGCCTGAACTAAAACAGGTGGGCTACATATAACTAAGAAATAGATAAGGCATTTTGTGTTTAACAGATAATAATGAGATGGTGGCCTAACTTGTTCTGCTCAAAATAAAAAGCTACCAAACTTCCCCCAAGCAAAACAACTTATACAAAAGAAAGGTAAGTATATATACAACAAAAATGGGATGCCTTCACATCTGTTAACATCTTTCTGTTTTCCCTTTTCTAAGCTGTTTTTTATTGTGTCTCTAATAAATTGCCTTTTTGTTTTGACAAACTATAATGTTAACAAAATTGTATGGCTTAAAGTACTAACCTGAAAATGCTATTAGGGTAAAAGTTCATTTTTTTAAAGGTTCTCAGAGTTCATAAATCTAAGGAGAATTCTGAATTTAAAAAACATTTCTGAAAAATAGCCCCTAATTAAAACAAAACACAAAATAATTTCATTGAAGAAGCAATATACAAATATCTATTACAGGGCAATCAAAATGGGTTTTTTTCAGTTTCAGCCTTTTGGTTTGTTATTGCAGTGAAATATAATACAAAATTAAAAAACAAATCAGGGAAAACAAATTTTGGTTCCCGAAAGGTTCAAATGAAAAGCTTTGTTTGGTATGATAACAGAAATTTAAAAAAAAAAAAATCATAAATTCAGTTCCTTATGTTAATGTCATACAGCTTTGTCAATTATAGGTAGGCATGTGATTCTCCTGAATGAGCGTATCTGTTTCTAACAGCTGTTAGTAGAAATCCTTCTCCAAATATTTCTCTGATTAAACATTGGAAAATTTCTGTAAATGAGCTGGATTCAAAAAACCATGTGTGGGACTGTGATAGATAGCAGTCATTCATATTTAAGAAAACCTTCTGTAATTGTTATTGAAATAGCAGTTAAA
Organism: Chloebia gouldiae; assembly: GCA_003676055.1. Classification (NCBI taxonomy): domain Eukaryota; kingdom Metazoa; phylum Chordata; class Aves; order Passeriformes; family Passeridae; genus Chloebia; species Chloebia gouldiae. Next base: position 24,424,362 of record QUSF01000009.1, on the reverse strand, counting down.
TTCTGTTTGAAATTCACGTATAATAAGTTTCTGGCAACTTTGTTATCAATGGATCACAAAGTCTTTTTCCAGTGAAGAAAAACACAACAAATGGTTAACATCACAGCTATAGTATCTTCATGCATGCTAATATTATAATTCCCATATTAAAGAACTGACCTGAAAAAGAGCATGTCCAATATCATCTCCTCTTTGTATTCATTCAGCATCAGTTTCAGTACAATTTACCTAAACTTGCGGGGCTTCTATTGGGTTGAAATTACTTACATTAATATAAAGAAATTATAATAAGTAGCAGGTATTTAAATTTGTGCCTTCTAAAGAAAAACATTTTAAAAGGAGGAAACTCAAATTGTAACTCAGTACGTTACTAATCTCTGCCAGCTTAATTTATTGCAGTGCAAAACAACAGAGTTATGTGAAGATATTTCCTTCCATAATAGGCTTTTCACTATACCACTTACAGTGCTCCATCTCCAATTATCAGTGAGATTCTCTACTCTCAGAATCTGAAACAATCAAATAGCTCAGGTCTTTCCCTGGGTCTGAAAACATGCAGCTTGCACCATAAACAAACTGACAACCCTTCCTCTGACAAGGAGAGGTGTTACATTTTAATCGTTGCATGGTGCTTGCAGACGAGCTCAGGAAAAAAAGAAATATTGACTATTTGAATATTTGGCATGACTTTGAAATGCTACCCCTTTGGTTTTGAAAGTGTCTCAAGGTATATGTGAGGAGATCAAAATGTCTTCTGAACTCATTAGCCCTAAAGGGCATATTTTGAAGGATGTGTGAGAGTGATATTTCAAAGGCAGGACTGATCTCACTTGTCTTCTTTCCTAAAACAATTATATATGTAAAACCATGTAGTAAATTGTTAGACTTATCTCTTTAAGTGTATTTGTGTTAGGTCTTGCCTTTTTTTTTTTTTCTATGAGAAGTAATTACATTCATAGATCTACAAGAGCTACTTTCCATTATAATTTTGGACAATAAAAATTCTCTGTCTAAACAAGGGGAAGTCTTTTTGCAGGCTGCCAGTCAACCTCCCATTATTACAATTTTCCATATTTTTCTGTTATTTATTTAATCACCATAGTTGCATGCATTAAATTTTTCACACCTGAAAATGACAAAAAGCCAAATTTCTAATTTTTTGGCATCCATATCTTCAGGAAAAGCCAAGGCCAAAATCTGCCATTGACCCCACCTCTACATTGTTTAAGTCAAGAGACCAAATGTTTATATGTCTGCTAAAATCCTGCTTTAAGATTTTCGAAGTTTCTTGATTACAGAAAACACAAGTTAAATAAAAAAAAATATGTGTTAATATTTATATGCATGTATTAATAATAAAATAATTTTATTTTATAATATGTCAAGGCATATAATTTTTAAATACTGCTAAATATTTTGAAAGTGTTTGCAGAAGTCTTAAATGGCTTAAATGGCTAGCTAGACAAGATATTTATAATCTCACTTCAGATGTTAAGGGCAGTAATATATAAATGATGATAATTTACAATGTAGGACTTCTTTGTAGTTAACGATGCTCAGACTGAAGTCTACCATTCCATTAGGTAACTCACACGCGAAGATCAAGTTTACCACACAGACTTCATGGAAGAATATTTCAAGACTACTATATCAGCTAGACATTTCATTTATTGAATTATCATATATTTTCTTTCTGATAAACAATTTAAGACAAGTTTGGAAAAAACCTAAACAAACCAACAAGCCAGCCAACCAACCAACCAACCAAAAATCTCCAAACCAAACCAAAACCAAACATATTAAAAATCTTTTCAATCACTTCAGACCTGTTTTTCTAAACTAGAAATAGTCTGGCTTTCTTAAAGGAATGGTTTTCCCAAATTTCCCAGTGTTCAAAACTCTCCTAGACAAACATTTTTCATTAGAGTCCCCTTGATGATATGAAGCACTAAAAGGGATCTTGCTAGAAATGTTTAGTTCTAAGGCATCTGTCTAACTAACTGTATAATAAAATGAGGCAAAAATGGAAAAAAAATATTTGATTTCCATTAGATTAGAATTTAGAAAGCTAGGCCTGGTATATTTACTTTGTCTGACTTGGATGACCTCCTTCAAGCTGCCTAGAGAGTATTTTTAATGTTATGTCTGTAAAAGACATAAGGTGGGGAAAGACAGAAAAGAGAACCTCTAGGGTCTCAATCAAACCTGCTAACTGAAACTGAGTTTTTTTCCTGAAGTGAAAAGATTTTCTTACAGTAAACTTAGAGATTCTCTTAGAGGTTTTTGGAGTCCTGGAGGAGGAACATAGCATTGAATAAAGTTACTCTGTCTGAGAGCACTTTCCAGCTAATAATTTGCAGCCTTAGAAAAATCAGAAAGATACCTCAGGGCATCTCACTGAAAAAATAGTTTTTTAAAACAGTGAAATGTGTGTAACAGTATGCAGACTGGTAGCAAGCAATTCATTAATTTAAATTCACTATCAAAATCACATTTATGATTATATATAATTAAAATGAAAATGACTAGAATCTGGGGGTGATTTGAAAGTGTATGTTTTCCTATGGTTTTGATATTGTTGAAAAATTTGAAAACCTGGTGGTCTAGCTCCTGGTGTTGGTCATTCTCACAGTGCTTTAGATGTCACAAGAGAGCAGTTCAGAGGTGTGACTAATAAACTGTGTTTTGTGTGGGGAAGGTCATACTGGAGCTTACATTAGAAGTAGTTTAGAAAAAAAACTAGTGGGGAAAAAAATACATCCCTATCCATTTCTACCAGTATAGAAAGTACTCTGGGTTAATTTCTGTTGCAACATCCTTGCTTTCAATACTATGTGAAAACAAAAATACTGATCTGAAAAATCAGAGCAAACCCTTGGCATTTTGAGACAATCAGTGTAATTTCCCTGCAGTATAATTTTGCACTTCAAAATCAGTATAATTTTGCACTACATGGGTGAAAACACTCCTTTTGTCCTAGGGTCATTCCACTGATGTGAGGTTGTTTTGATTACAGCAAATAAACTGTATTTTTCTGTGCAGAATTTAACACATGCTGGATCTTTGTGTGTTTATTCTCTACTCCTTGCAGAAAGAAATAAGTGATATGAGTAAATGTAATAACATTATTTAAGAAAAGATATTGAGTCTTTTTATAGTGCTTTATATTCTTGAGCATGTCTCCAAAAAGAAAAGGTTGTTCCCCTCCCATGTTTTTACATTTCTTCTTCAACATGGAAAAGAAAACAATCTTGAAATTCTAGTTGGGTGGCTGATTTTTTTCTTGTTTTGTTTTGTTGTATTTACAAAATTATCTATTTGGATGAGATTCAATTTATATTTAGAATAAAATATATAAAATTCACTTTCTATTTATAAAATTCATTTTATATTTAGAAAGTTCTAGATTTTATAAGCTAGTGAATTTTATAGTTTTATTTCAAAAGTTTCCTTTCTCAGCATTTAAAGATAGATCCCAATGGAAATACCTCCTATGCAATTAGCTTCCCTGACTGCACTGATGCAGTTTATTATCTGTTTATTTTATATCATATTTTCTAAGGAGCAAATTTTGCCCTTGGATGCACAAATGTGGCTTCCATTAATGTAATGAAAATTGCATGTGTTCATCCAAGGGTCAAATCTTTCCTTAAAAGTGAGATTTATCTTCAAATTAGCTGCTCTAAGAGCCCTGGCTAGGACTTCAACTACATGAATCAATTTTATTAAGAAAAGATGAACTGTAGTGGAATTCTTTTTAAACCCTACTTGTTAAAATGTTCAGAGATGATACTGAGATACCAGCAGAAGTCTAACTCTATAAACATTTTCTTTGGTGTAAAACTGGATCATTTCCAAAGATTATTTCTGATGCTTTGGCTCTAATGACCTTTAGGTTGACTGTCCTAGAAAACAATTATCTTGTGTCTTTGCAAAATCCTTTTGAAGTTAATGAGAACCCATGTGCATAAAATTCCCTGTGCAAGATTAGATCCTGAATAACCAAGGAATTTGGATGGGTATCAAGGACAGTAAAGAAAAGGAGATTTAAAAATCTTCTCTAGACATTTCACTTTCCTTTATATTTCTTGAAGGAGACATATAATTCTTCATTTGTGGGATATGGCATGTGACTACTTGGTGGGTTTGAGTGGATACGTGACTGCATTTAAATAAATGTTACATATATTTATAATAGTCAATTCTGCCTCTTGAACTGGTTAACACAACTGAATTATAGCTCTTTTACTTATAAGAGTAATGATTACTTTAGGAATGGAGCTTATTTTGCAAATTATGTACAGCAAGATCTACTATTATCAATAATGATCAGAACAGTTAATTTTGAGCTTACTGTGCTAAAATAAAAATTACTTCCAAATTGTCAAAGTAACCAGATGGTTCACATTTAGAAGTACTTTTATAAGCATTACTTTGTCTTTTTCTCTTATGCAGACAGCTTAAGCTATTTTTTATTCCTTCCTGGAATAGTAACACATCGTTATGTACAAGCATACAGAAATTACAAGGAGTAGAGAGGTGGGTAACTTTTTATAGGTATCTTACTCAGAAAATTAAATAGTTGTCTTCTGTTTCTGTCCTTTAGTACATAACTTACTTCTAGCTTGTTCAAAACAACTTGTACACTCATGTTTATTCTTTACTTCATAAAGATGTAACTGACAGCTAAATTTTAAAGAGTGCATATAATTCCCCCTTTCAGCATGTTTGCTTCATTTCCCAGTGTTTCAGTGAGTTAAATATTTGGCATATAGGGAACTCCAGATCTGATGGTTAAAATACCAATTGACTTGCTGCTGAGTGCTCAACAGAACCAAGCAGATCCAGTCTTTATCCCACCTTGGATCCTGAGCTGCATCTGAAGACAAGCAAATAGAAACACTGGATACACTAATGACAAAAGCATAATTGAATAAAGAATGAAAATTAAAGACTTGCTCTTCTTATGAATTTGCCCATTATTAGATCCTTGTCATTCTCCTAAATGATTAACTATATATGAAATGCCTGGATATATGAACAAAGTAAACAACTAAAAAGTAAAGATTTTTTTTTTAATCTTAAATATTATATATATATATATATATATATATATATATATATATATATATATACAGTGGAGGCTTTATTCCTTTATTGAACATATGCTAGGTTCTGCAAAAGAAATTGAAATCTTTATCCTTAAAGCCCAATTTTTAATCGCATAATTTCAGTGGATATAAACACATTTGCATAGTTACTGAAGCATATAGTTAATATTCCTGGGCTCATAATCCTTCAGCAGAAAAGTTCAACTCCCACAGCCTTCACACTAACAGAATACTGATTGCTAGGGTTAATGATTATGCAGCAGAAATGCAATTTTCAGAAAAATAACAGTTATTAAGTAGGATAAGACTGCTTCTATATTGGTTTTTGTTAGGTTCCCCCCCCTTCTATCTTTAGTTCTAAATTGAGTGAACTCTAAATAAAAGTGTTTTTGAGAATTCTATGGCTTCAAAAACATTGGTTTAAAAACTAATCTCATTTCCCTCTTCCATCTGTTACTACATAGTAATCACAGAACAAAATCTTCTTTTCTCTTGAAGAATAGACACATTGGTTAGCCTTTATATGGTGTGACTGTAATATATATTTCTGACAGAATGACCTATGGTATTTTGGGAATAACATGGCTGTAAGTATAGGAGGGAAATAATAAAGAGATCAGTTTTATAAATGATGAAGAAAGTACTTAGCAATAAAAACTGCAATTTCCATGAAGAAATATACCCTATCAAAGAGACTGAATTTGATGGGAGTGACTTAAAAGCCAGTCTAGTTGTAGTATAATATTCTTTCTATATTTTTTTAATATTCTGTCATCAGAATAATTTCCATTGGAAACCAAAAACAATGAAAAATATTGCTGCAGCATGAACTTCTATTCCATTTCAGGACTATTTCAGTACATGATGATGCACTCAATGTCCCACAGATTCACACTTTCTGGTTATCTCTGACAGCTGAGAAGACAATCAAAAATAATCTGCTCTTTTACACACTTGTAACAGAGCTATTATATTTGAGGGAAGATTATATATGTCAGATGGTGGGGTGTCAGTGAATCAGAAATTATGACAGTTAAATGCAGGTGTCTGCACAGATGTATCTGTGACTGAGCCAGGTTCTTAAGCTCGCACTGTTCACTGATCTCAGAGATGTTCCATGTCATTTCAGATGCTCACAGGGTGAATTAATTCTCCACATGGGATTATACATGGCAGAGGACCCACTTGAGACCAGAGTAGGCTGGAGCAGCAGAAGAAAATGTGGCATTTTAGGGCATTTCAAGTGGCTCTAGAGCCTGAATGGTGGCATCAGAATAGCACTATTTATAATAGAGTGACTCTTACACCTACTGACTTCCACGGGGTAAACTCAAAGGCAGTATGTCCAACTGAGGATAGCAACAGATCAGGCAGGCATGCACTCTCAAAACCTGTAATATTAAACTAGAGAATTACAGGGGCATAGGAGAGAGATGGACCCCAAACAAAAAGCAGCCAGACTTCTGAGCTACAGGATGTATCACACTCCCCTGTTAGCCTGTATTAGTACTCCCACCAAGGCCAGAGCACTGGCATAAGTGGATTATTGGTGTAAACCTGCAAGAAGTTTTTTTTTATCAGTGGAGTAATTCTGCAGGGTCTGTCAACTTCTCCAGCTAAATCTTTCTTGAATATATGAGAAAGATACTTAGTTCACATATAGCTCATATTTACATGAGAACAAATGGGTCTAGATGTCTTAATCCGAAAGTGAATGCCCCAGTCCATGGCAGTCAGTGGCTTGGAAGAATAGAAGACCCCCCCCTACTTTTCTTAAATGGGATTTCTCCATTTGCAGAAGATTTGAAAGATTTCTTTAGAGACATTTCCTGGACAGAGTGTAGTAGCATAGTTCCTATGGGACAGATTCTAGCTGAAAAGTAGTCCATGAGATGTTTCAGCAGAGGCAGAAATGCCCTTTGAGGTTACTGTGTGTTAGAATGGATTTACCTTTCCCCCCTCCATCTCTCTCTCTTTATAATAACCAGATATTCCCATGCTGTATTCCATTCACAAATGCTAATCATGTTCACAAGTTGCCTAATTATGTTAGAGTTTTTTAATACTACTATAATAATACAAACAGAAATTGGTTTTGCCCTTTCAGAGGTGTATTTTAGGAAATGAAACCTGAGGCATCTTTTTTCTACAACTATGTGATTCTAACCTTAATTCCCAATGATAATGCTTACATAAAATTTCCTGGCACATTTGTGATTCATTTGTCTCAGAACTCATTTTTATTTAATTTTGACCTGTATTTTTTATTCCATGAAGTCATGTAGTCAAAGACGTTCATTCTGCTTTCTCTTCTGAATTCTCTCTGGTACTTTAATAATTTTTAGCCTCATTATTATGTAATTCACATGTATATTTTATTGGACAGGGACTTGAAAGTTAGATTCCTATGTTAATTTTCTCTTAAAGGAAAAATTAGATGATAGCTATTTACTTAAAAAAAAATACTGCGTAGAAACTCTGGTAGTATATAGCCAATATGCAGGATACATAAGCATTTGAAAAATAAAAAAGAAAATTAAACTGAAAGCCTATTAAGAAGTTCCAGAAGGGTTCAGTTCTGGGTGAGAATGAGTATAAATAATTGCTCTGGAGTTTGAGGTTTCTATATAATAGGAAACTGAAAAAAAAATTGGACTTTTATTTTTAGATACAGAATCTATGATATGATAATATCATGATTACTAAAAATCTAATAGAGCAAATATCTCCCGGCCAAATTCAACAAATTTCCATCTGATTTCTGCATTGTGGAAGCTCATGTTGAATTCAGTGTGTTGATGGGCTTTAGAGGTGGAGTGAGTTTGTTCAACCTTGTGCCAGTTTCCACAATGTGAGAGTCTGAGTTTTATTTAATCTGTCTAATAGCTATCACAAATCAGAATAAATGGACAAGCACAGGATCCATATATCATATCTTCTCCATGCTTTAATTATTTAAAGCCTGATTATATTTTAAACAACAAAATGAAACAGTCTCTTCTATAAATATGTTGGAAGCCATTGTCTTGATCAATTACCTACAATTCTGTTATTTTCTCTGAGATTTTTGGTCTAAATTAACTTATTTTTTATTTTTAATCTACTTTATATAATTCCTTAAGTAGATTGCATTAATAACACTTGATCATCACCATAATAACTGGGAGAGAGGGTAGAAGTAAGTTAATTACTGTTCAAGTTTAAAATAGAACTTACTGGTGCTCATATGAATAATTTTTTATATATGCAGAACACCAAGTAGTGAGATCTATTGTTTTCATGCAACTGCAGAAAATAAAAGTATTTGACTTTGCTCAGATCTTAAATGCTACAAGATATGTCCATTGGTAGAAAAGAAATATCATCCCCAAACACTTTTTTCTCTTCCTCTTTCTCTCAAAGACTATATTTATTTCATATTTGTATCTTTTTCTCTAGAGAAAACATGTAGAATTTAGTTGGGAGATTATTAGTAGAGGACCACTTTTTTTAATTAGCACAAGAATATTATATAAATAATTTTTAGCTTTAAGGAAAAAGAGCTAGATGTGGATTGAAGGTCAGGCAGAAAAAAAGGTCACATCTAGACAAGTCCTGAATCTGTGAATGTTTACAGAATTTTAATTTTTTTACTTAAAAATAACTTTCTAAACAACTTCTAAAGAACTTACTAAACAACCTCTCTTAAATTTTTCAGCTTTAGAAACCCAGAATAATACTCAAAATTGATAAGTCTAGAGAAGGCATAGAGTTGATATGTTGGACAAAATCTTTGTCTAATTTTATAAACCTTTCATTGACACTCAGAATTGTTCATTAAATATCCATTTCCCTGCTAAAATTCCTTCTGTAAAGAGCTATTAAAAATTAGTGCAGTTTAATTTTTGTCTCTGACTTACTGGAAAACGTATATATTCTTAAAAAAATTATAAGGAAAGATAAAATTTCATATTGATTTATTTTTCTGCCATTTAAGTAACATTCAGCATTTCATTTTCTTGTGGATGAGTTTTTAGATTGCTGTTCCCTGTCATTATTTATTGGCAGCCCAGGTAAGGGATTCATAAATATATGTCTTTATACTTGTAAGGTCACCATTCACTGTAGTGTCACAATGAAAAATGAGCACAGAAACCATGTTGAAGTTCTTCTGATTTATATTGATGCATTTCTATTTCTACTACAGAAGGTTTCTACAGCAGATATCCACTGAGAAAACATCACACTTACTCTGGCACTTACTGCTTCAGTACCTGGAATCTCAACAGAGCAGTCTGGGTCCAGTTATTATCCCAGAAATGTAGATCACCAGCGTAAGTTCTTAATCAAGACCCAGAAGAGAGTCACATGTATTGACTTTTTTTGATACATTTAGATTAAAATGGGAGTTTATGTGCATCACATAAGGAGATGGACTTTTCCGTGGAACATAGTCCTATGGACACGTGAGTTAAAATTTCTCTACCTAGTGAGTGCAGAACAAGTCTTTTGAATTTGTCGCCATCATTGACAGCTGACTTGAATAGCCTTAAAAAAATCAATAACATTTTGCAACTGTTTTGCTTGTTTGTTTCTTGTCACTGACGTGACTCGTGTATCTAAAATACGAGATAACTTCTCAGCTGTTTGGAGTTACCTCAGAGCATCTGCATGGAGAAAATCTGGTTTTCTCTCTCCTCTTTCTTGAGTCAGCCTGGGATTTTTGTTTAAAGAAATAGCGCAGCTTCAGAACTGCTCTAAGCTACCCCTGGCTGTAAACAGCTGCCAGGGAGTGTGTGAAAGTAGTGAACTAAATTTCACTTCTCTAGCTCATGTTTTTCATCAATTAGCAAAACAAAGACCTATCCCACTAAACCTACTCACCACTTGAATCTCATTATATGGAAAGAAGTAGAGTTTTTCTACAAGTAATATGAAAAAATTTTACTGATGATTTGTGGTATTTTTCTGGCATGATATACAAACAAAATGCTTCAACCTCACTCCTCCTGAGGTTTGGCATGCTGATGGAAGTGTGTTTCATGCTAAAAGCTCCACTTTGAATTGCTACAGTCTAGAAAATTACTTTCTTTGCTTATGAAAACTTATGAATACTTGAATAAATATTCATATATCAAGTGTAATTTGAATTTCTCCGATGAAATTTTTTAAAAGTGGGTTTGAATTCCTGGTAGATATTCACAGAAATATAATATTAATATCAATAAAATTAAATGTACATTTTTTCCACAATTAAAGATACAAATATAAAATTCATCTAAAGACTATTAAAATGACAAAGAAATCTAAATAGATGAAACTAAAAAACTATGTATTATCAAGTAACTTAATGTGTAAAGTGGCCTTTACTCAATACTCAAGGAGAGCATTCACAACAATTTCTGAAGTGCAAATGGACTATGAAAACAAATGAGTGTACTTCCATAATGTGCACCATTATGGCACATCATTGCTGCTTGGAATAATTGATAAAGAAAAAGAAGGACAATGAGTGCTTTTTCCTCTAAAGTGCAAGCTCCTAACCTAGTAGAAATATGGCAAATTTAACAAGAATTAAGGTGAAAATATTGTAAGAAATACTCTATGGTCAGGTTTGCAAGTCTCAAACTGAAAGGGGACAAGCTTGAAAACTGTTTTAAAACATTTCAGTAGCAGAAATATCTTTTTCATAAAATACATATTATAGAGCTAGAAATGAACACAAAGCAGCAATTTAAATTTCTGAAAGTAGTTATCTCAGTCACTAAATGCACTAGTCTCAACATTTTTCACTAAATTCTGCTATAATCTGTTATGACTATGATTAGGACTGCCAACTTAGGGAAAACTATTATCCTATTCTGAAGGGATTGCTTTCGTGCAGTGCACTTTGGAGTTAGAAAAAACACACTTGTTTTATGGTTCAGAAGCTAGTGAGCTATTTCATTTGAAATAAGGAAAATTCTGCCATATTTATTCCATTTCTCAAATTAGATAAAGTTTATATTTGCATTAATTTGGAGTGACTCATATGCCACTTTGTCCTTCTTACAGATTGCCTGTGTCAAAATAAAACATTGAAAAGTCTTTATTTCTATCTAAAAGACTGAAAAAATCCCTAGGATAGTCTGATTCCAAGGCAATCTGATTCCATTCTGATCTGAATCTATGATATTGTATTTGTGGCCTCTCATTTTAAAGAAGAAAAACAATGCCAAAATTAAACTCTGAGATTCCTTTTTATATTAATAAATAGTAATTAATTAAATATTAATATAAATAGGAAGCTCAATAATCTGCCATCATATTTTAATTACTGTTATAAATTCTTTTGAGTGTTAGACCTTGCTTAGATCCCATGTGGTGCCTCATTGTCCCTTTTGAGAGAGTCTGACTCAGGGCAACTTTCCCTTACCAAGTTTACACCTGAAATACACAGTGGTGAAACCATGCCCTTGAACATGGTGGATATCTCACGACACTTCAAGAGATTTTCTGTTTTGTTCCAGGAAAGACAGTAATTTCTTGAAGGCCTGGTTTTTCCCCATTTCTGTTACACCACCAATCCTTGTCAAGTATAGAGCTCCAAAAAGAGAATAAATCCTGAGAAGTCTATGAGAATAACTTTCAGAATTCTCAGGCATCAGTAAATTTGCAATTATATGTCTGCTGTGTGCTGTTTAACAGTCACATGCAAGTGCTTCTGAATGTCACTCCTCACTCCAGAAAAACAAGGCTGCATTTTCCAAAACACTCTGGGTTCAGAAAGTCTTCTGACTATAATGAGAATATTGAAGAAAGTGTAGGCTGCTGAACACTCTAAGACCTTCAAAATGTATTTAGATTTTTAATCATATTTTCCATTCTAGTAACAACAATTAAAAATAAAACTGCGAGGAAAGTACTTGCATTTTAATTTCTCCTGTGAATAAGCATTACTTCTTTGTAGTGCTCTAACTATTTGCTTCTATTATTTAGTCAAGGTCTCAAGCATGCCTGAAGTGTTCCAGGTAAACTGCCATTTACAAAAAAAAAAAAAAAAAAGTTGGTTGGTTTGATTAACACCAGTTAGAGAACATGCCTGAAATTTCCCATGCTTAAAGAAATAGAGAACAAGCTCCAGGTGTCTGGAGGAATATTTGCTATTTTCTCCTTTTTTTTACTTTTATCATGAGAAAAAGAATATAATGGATTTCTATTTATGTGTGAGTAGTAACCAGACTGTAAAGAAAGTGGGAAAGTGACTTTCTCTTTAGTTTAGACTGTCAGATCAGAAGCTTGTAGGTTTTTTTGTGCAGAGGATAGAAGCTCCAACTATGAAAGTCTTAATACTCAGATATATTTTTAAAATTTGAATGAATCATTTCATGAAATAACAGCAATGGAGAGGCTATTTCTTTTTTGCAAGAAAAAGTAAAATGCCTGTTGTAGGGAGCAAAAACACTAGAAGAGGTCATAAAGCTGAAACTTCTAAGAAATAACCAGAAAAAGAATTTTTTTCATACAGTTTTATTCCATGTCATAGTAACTGGGATATCTGTTATGATTTGCAAATCAGCTTATATTTTCTTAGAAGAGTAGTACATTTTTTTTAATGTAAAGAAAACTTCTCAAACCTCAATATTTATTTACTGTTAGAATTAAAATAAGAGGTTCATGGGACATTTCCAAAGCTTCTAACAGTGTCATCCACTTACTTTATATTATTTACTTTTTGCTTCCTTACTTGTTGATTTCTGTCTAAAATATTTATATAATCTCTTTGCAGAAAAGGATGATGGAAAACAAATCAAATCTAGCCTTCTAGTTGGCTATTTAAATGACTATTTAAATATTTCACCTTTCTACATCTTCTATGCCCAGTGCCACACACACATCTCCTCCCACCCTACCATCAGTTAAGCACCACTATCACCATCAGCAAGAAGACTGTGGATGCAGATCAGTTACCAGTAACTGGTTGGATGTATGCTGCAATCTTGAGAACACTTAATTCCATGTCAATGCTTACTCATGCGAGCATTTCTAATGAATCATGGGCAGCGCATGCATGTATAAGACAAGATACTTGCTTAATTTTTTCAGGGTCAAGGTGTTAAGCAAAGATACTCATGAATTTCAAACAGGTTTTGGGGCTTAAGATGACACTTTTAATTTAAATGTTCTATTTCTGTTTAATTTCCTCCTTTCTCCCTTTTAGCCCCTTTTGTCACCCAAAATTCTGTTAAACAGCAAAAAGTTCACAGCAAAGAATAAAGATGAAACTTGCTGACAGAGAGCAATTGGCATTATGAATTGTATTTACTAAAATGTATATAGTGGTTTTACTAAATAGTGACATGTTCCATATTCATACATCATCTAGGAAGAATATGCAAATGCTGAGTAAGTATGCAAGGATACAAGAACTGATTTCCTCATTTTCTTTTATGACAAGGTAACCCACATAGTTGATCAAGGGAAGCTGGTTGATGTAATCTTTTGGATTTCTGTAAAACTTTTGACACTTTTGGGTGTCAAGAGTTGACACTTTTGAGTGTCTCCCACACAATCCTTCTGGAAAAAATATCCAACCCACAGCTGGATAAACACATCATGTGATGGGATAGCAACTGGCTCACAGATCAGGCACAAAGTGTTATAGTGAAAGGGGTGACATTGGACTGGGGTCCGGGCATTAGTGGGAATCCACAGGGCTCCATTCTCGACCTTGTGCTCTTCAACATCTTCAGAAATTACTCAAAATGCAGGACTGGAAGGGATTTGCAGACTGGAAGTGAGTTTGCAGATGATACAAAAGTGGGAGAACCTGTTGACACCCTGGAAGGCAGGGAGGCCCTGCAGAGAGGCCGTGACAAATCAGGGAGATAGATGGGCAATGACCAACCACATGAAGTTCAACAAGGGGAAGTGCTGGATGTTTCACCTGGGATGGGGCAACCCTGCATGTATGGACAGACTGGAGAATGAGATCCTGAAAAGCAGAGCTGTGGGAAGGGACCTGGGGGTCCTGGTAGATGGCAAGGTGACCTTCAGTCAGCAGTACCTCAACAGCCAGGAGGGCCAGCCCTGCCCTGGGAGACATCAGGTACAGCATCACCAACCAGGTAAGGGAGAGGATTGTCCCACTGTGCTCTGCACTGGGTTGGCCTCACCTTGAATGCTGGGGGCAATTTTGGGTGCCACAATCTAAGAAAGATCTTAAAACCATTAGAGAGTTTCCAGAGGACCGCAATGAAGATGGTAAAGGACCTTGAGGGGAAGCTGTATGAGGAACAGCTCAGGTCACTTGGTCTGTTAAGCCTGGAGAAAAGCTGAGAAGAGCCCTCATTGCAGTCTACAACTTCCCTGTGAAGGAAAGTGGAAAGGAGTCACTGATATTTTCTCTGTGGTGACCACGGACAGAACCCAAGGGCCTGAGGCTGTGTCAGGGTGGTTTAAGTTGGATATTAGGAAAAGGTTTTTCACCCAGAGGATGATTGGGCACTGGAACAGTCTCCCCAGGAAGGTGGTCACAGCACCAAACCTGACAGAATTCCAGAAGGGCTTGGACTGTGCTCTCAGGCACATGGTGTGACTTTTAGGGATGGTGCTGTGCATTGGAGTTGGACTCGACTATCCTTGTGGGTCACTTCTAAATCTGCATATTCTGTGATTCTGTACAGGTGGAATGGGGGAAAAGCAGTCTTCTATAGTTTTTTTTTTTTTTGAGTGTAGATCCCAGTAACAATGTCTCAGAGTACCTTCAGTAGCTTCCAACAAGGGGTGAAGAAAACTGATGTGAAGAATCTGCAGTGCTGACTCTGGTGCATTTTGATCCAAAGCCTGTTGGCACTAACAGAAAAAAATTCATCTTGGTGCTAATGGTTTGGCATAGGACTTACATTATCATACACCTCAAGACAGACATGGACAAAACCTCTGCAAAGCATAGTTCTGAGACCCTAAGAATAAACATTTTCTCCCAGTTCTTTCTTATTCTCAAATACCAAGATCAAGCGTTCCTGTTCAAAGCAATATCTTGCCTGTTCTTTGTGCCTCTTCTGTGTTTGTCTTTTCTTTACCCAGTTTGAGAAGGAGTTTCAGGATTGCTTCTTCAGAGAAGATGACATTCCTTCTATTCCTCTCTATTCCTCTCTATTCCTCTCTATTCCTCTCTATTCCTCTCTATTATTTCATATTTGAACACAGCTTGAAATTAGAGTCTGATGAAGTATCTTTAATATTGGTACCTGTCAAAAATGTGGTGGTATAACCATAACCTTTATTACTGTGATTTATGATCCCTGAATTTTATGCCATTTAAAGTAAAAATATGAGCCAAACACATATGTGTGTTTGCAGATATGTATGTTTCTGTGTCTACATGTATTGTTAAAAAGACATTTTGAATTAGATTGTTAATAGCAAATGGTGTAAATATGAATAATTATCTTGTAAAAAACATACATGCCATTAATGCTGTATGATTTATACTAGCTGAGAGTATTACCCTATCTGATTAATAAAAATTTCCCTATGGCCAGGGTAATTTAAAATTTGTAGTCTTTCCAACATATTTTTTTCTGTTTAATTTTCAGAGGCTGCTGAGGTTAAACCAATTTCCTTCTCAGATCTTTTAGGAAAAAGCAGGAGGGAGGATGGGGCTAATGATTTGATATCTTCTTAAACAAAGACAGAAACCTCTAATTAATGTATTACATAAAATTGAGTATATTTTTGTCTTCAGTGTATTATATTACATTGTCTTCAATGTATTATATATACAGTCATAAATTTAGCAAAATTTAAACTGCAAACTGCAGTTGCATATTAGGGCAAGTAACAAGATGAGTTATTTGTTTCTGTTGGGCTTATTACCACTACTTGACCTAATTATTTTGACATTCTACAGTAACACTTAGGAATAAAAATAGATTGACAAAATATGTAATTTTTTCCCCTCAGCGATAAAAATGCAAGGTAACACTTTTCTAAAATGGAATCAAAATAAGCTATATTTGAAAACTGCAATGTAAATATTTTAATTTAAATTTCTTATCACAGTCTGAGTAAAGATCTTTTCTGAAAGATGAGAAAGAAAATGTAGGGCCTTCTGAACAAAAAAAAAAAAAGAGATTAAACCTAAACTCTACACTTTGATTATTTTTATGTCAGATTGATGTTATATAGATCAAATGAGCTGAGGCTATAAAGCAAAACGGAGAATATGGATTCAGAAAATTATCATAATAATATTGGTATCAGGAAAAATAAACACAGGCATCTTCCTTCTTTAATTAAGATTATAGACAGACATGTACAAGTAGAGGCTGAGGGATAGGAAAGGCCTTTTATTTTACCAGCAACATGCTGTCAAATTTTCAATAGATGCCAGAGGTTTGGAACACTCCAAGTCCAATCTTCAAACCAGTTTACAGATATGAACTACTGGAGTGCTGTGATGAAGCTTAGGACATTAGTAGGTAGCCAGCATCTTTGTTTTAAGAATAAACATGCATTTACATAGAAATATAGACATACAGACACCTAATTATTCTCATTTTGCAAGGAAGAAAATGCATTTTTGAAAATGTTAAACAAGAAACAAATCAAAAAGAGGAAAATAATGTTGATCCTTATATGAACATTGCACTTGTGGATCTGGAACGATGAGAGGTCAGAAACAGCATCATCCATGACCCGTCCTTGCCTCTAGCTAACTAGTGTAAGGAGCACCTTGAACAGCAGCAGCAAACCAAAACCACCAAAACTGGCAAACTCACAAAGATAAAGGCTGGCAGTGAGTTTTGTACCTTTTTGACTCCACTGGATTACTTCCAGAAGCCCATACAAAGTCTTTCAGACGCTTTTGTCCAAATATATCCATCTCTGAGGACACTGCCGCTTCCTTTTCTTCTTGCTTTGTTGCATGAAAGGGCAGCACCATCAGGAAATGGCCTTGCCAAACAGCAGTGTACAAAATCCTGACAAAACCTCTAATCTAAGCTTTTAGGATCTCAGTGATTTATCTGTTCTCAAAACCAGCAGGTCAGAACCCAGACCTTTAACAGTCTCTGCTTCCTCCATGGCTGCCAGGGACACCAGACTTTCTCTTCCTCTGTGACTGCTACTCATTCATGGCTGAAACCTTAAAAAACAGGCAGTGAATTAGATCAATGCTAGCAAGGTCAGAAATCTCCTGACAGTCAGATAAATTGAGTAATGCAGCTGATTAACCTCAAAACGAAATATTCACATCTTGTTCACAGGCAGCAGAGGGTGATGATCCTTTGTCACAAATTTATTTTCAGTAAGAAGAATATTATATATTCAGGGGTTAAGATATTCATTTATTTTGACAAGCTCAACTTTCTCTCCTGTAGTTTTTTCAAGGCAGTGATAAGAAAATCTTCTTAATTCAATCCTGAAAGGTCTTTAAAAGGGAATTTATTTTTACGTGTTTGATATAAAGTCACCAAAACTCTTTTTAGTGCGAAAGATAAGTCAAATATTTCATGAAAGTTTCTACAAATCAAATGCAGGTTTTCAAATTATGTCACTGTTTTAAGAGTCAGCTCCTGCTCTGCTTTTTCCAGTTTAGCCCAACTGCTTCTGTAAATATCTAGAAAAGTGAAAATCTCAAGTACAGCTATGCAATTAGAACAGTATGGTGGTGTGATTGCCCTCCCCTTCTCCCTAAGATCCTGCATGCCGTGACCTCCCCTTGAATAGGGATGCCTCTCAAGGTTATTCCTTGAGGTTGCGAAATTCCTTGTTGCAGCAGATTGTCACCTAAAGTAAAAAACATAATTTTTTCTACAGAATTGTTACAGTGATAAACTATTCTACCTTCATCTTTTTACAGGTTAAATATAAAGGACTGATCCTTTTCCAAAATGAATCTTCCATCAGGAATTACCAGTCCTGGCAGTTTCTGTACACATGAATCCAAGATTTGAGCTGGGGAATTTCATACTTTGAATGATTTTAAGGTTTGCACCCTTATAGTAGAATCTCTCCCATCATGTCCTCTAGTTCATACACTGTTTCCCTGGGATGAGCAGCATCTGCTGAAGGTGTTTTATTATACAGCAATCCCCCAACTGCCTTCCCATGTTTCTGCATGCTATTGATAATTTTTCTCATTATTTGCTGCAGCAAAAGCCAAGGAAAAAACATTATTTTATTAACATCTAATCTAGAAAAACTTTTAAGCACTGTCACTTTCACTAAGTAAGATGCAAGCTGCATATATAGGCATGATGTAATTTGTGCTTTTTGGAGGTTTCTTTCCATTGTTTTTCTTTGAATTTCAACATTCCATAAATGTATAATCTGTATCATTACCTGTATACATAGTAAATGCCATTGTTTTTGTGTTAATTTCTACTGACTTCTTAGAACAATTCACCCACTCATATATGAAGGCTTATTTTAAACAAAAGTCCAGATGAAAGCAGCCAGGATTAGGTGCACAATGATGGCACAACACTTTCATTTTCTATAGAAGGTCCAAGGAATTTTTTTGCTTTCATTTGCACAATTTTTTCCATGGGCTAGGCTTTCTAAAATAGGATCTCATTCTGAAACAAACAATAAACTGACGAATATATTCAAAGAAAACAACATCAACAACAACAAAAATACATTAAAAGATGTGAACCAAACCTCAGCCAGATAACTTTCTTGGAAAAAATTCAGAGGGAGCTCTTACAGATTTTTCATTGGAAATCAATATAGATGCATTATTGCATTTTCCTGCAGATAATTTTTAAGTGTCGACAGCTGCCAAGTCTCAAACTTACTATGAACATAGAAATCAACATGAGAGACAGAAAAAAGACTTCTGGTAGAACAGATGGTTTGTTATTTCATCATTGATCTGCAAATGTAGGATTTTAGAGAAGCGATTTTTAATTTACATCAGGAATTCAATAAGCCTAATATAAATTCACATTTTTTAATCCTATAAACTACTGAAGTATTAATAGAAAAGTTCTTATTTTGTCATTAAACCTTTATTTCCTTGGATACAACATTTGCATTGTGTATTGCATCAAAATTAGTCCAAAGTATATTTCAAATAATTTTTGCAGTATGTTGTGCTTTTTAAGATCTTCTCATTGCTAAACATTCAAGAAATTATTCTTTACTAAAATACCATGTTAATCAAAAAAGGAGGCACAAAGGACTGTACAACATCCTTTAGAAATTCTGAAGCAGTCTTGCATGTCTGATGGACTGAATTCTGAGCACAGAATTTGCATGAGACCTGTGAAAACGGATAGGAAAAGCACTCTTTTTTTTTTTCTCGAATTACAAGAAGCTAGGCAGTGAAGCACCAGAACTACTCAGATCTTACATTCCTTCCCCATTGCTATCATACTACAGGAGCACAACAGAAAAATATATGTGTATCTAAACAGTTAAAGACTAAGTAACTACAGATTACATCAGATAAGGTGCTATCACATTATTTCTTCCACTCTACAGAGGGGGGAAAAAGACAGCTGCAACTTTACATATTAGCAAAGCTGCTGAATTCTAAGTTTTTCTGTAAAGCATATTGGAAGGATAAAGTATTTTAATATAGCTACTGATGATATCTCTGCTACTAAAGTAAAAAGGGCACTTTGTAGCAACAAGGGATGTAGAGAAGATCTTTCATTTTTTTTTCCAACTAGAGCTCTCTAATTCCATCATCCCTGCAAAATTCTGTGAAGTATATTCGACCTAAAGGAAGCATTTGCTAAAAGTTATACAAAAGCAAGATAGCACAGTGAGATATTAACATATATCTCACTGGAAGATATATGTTAATATAGTAGTATTTATTTATAAGGTAGCATTTATTGCCTAATGTGGACTGCCTTCAACTTTCCCCTAACCTGAATAATATGGAGCTGGGCTAAGGGCTAAACCTAGAACATATGTAACATCTATTGTAGTATATTAAGCAGCGATGGGTATCATTGCCATGCACTGGAATTACATCACTGAATTAAACTGTTAAATTGTCTCCTGGCATGCCTTTGTTCCCCAAATTTCAATGTGCCAAACAATCCCTGGAAAAGCTGGCCAGTCATTGTGGAGCAGAGACCATTAGTAGTAGAAAATTTTATGTGGCTATTGGAAAGAGCTCTATGGAAAGCTTTTGTTCTGTGTGTGTCTGAAAAAAAAAAACCTGTTTTGGTGATGGTGATATCAGCAACAGTCATGCCAGACTTCGTCTGGCTCCTGCAGAGGCTCTTGGGTTTCTGCTTTACTTCACCCACATTTGGAAGAAGTGACTCATTAAAGCAAGACTCTGGCCTTGCCAGCTTCGTGTTTCAGCTGATATATACCACTGCACCAGAATGCCATCTGGAAAGTGCCACTACACTCCTGCCCTAATGGACACAGAAGATCAGTGTGAAAGACTGATTCCCTGGGAGCTGGCCTGGCTATACAACTCAGAGAGTCCAATTGGGATGAGCATCTGTTGGAACACTGCCACAGCAGGCTTAGATCCAGGACCCCAAGGTGCTAAAGGGACAGTCTTTAAGTGATGCCAGTTTATTCCTTGCTGCACTTTCCTGCTGAAGATCCATGTGTCCCAAAACCCTTGGAACCACTACAGCTGCCCACACACAGCTCTGAACCTCCATTAAAGTGGGGTGGTCTGGGCCCTTTCTGGGCAGCCAACTGCATCATTAAACCATCGAACATGTCTCTCAATTGAATGTTTCAGGTATATGAATACATGGAAAAAAAAACAACAAACTTTGCCCTTTGCTCCCCTACTTTCTGAGCTTAAGGAAGTTTATCTAATATGATGAAAAAATTCCGTGACAATATTTTCATTATTGCATCGTTGTTCAATCAAAGATACCGTGACCAGTGCTGAATGGCCTTCTTTTCTTTTCACCTGAGAAGTTCAAAGCAGATTCAGAAGGAGATGAAGAAATAATGACTAATATTATAACACACAGTATTTGCAATTTCTATGGGATAACCTACCAGGAAAATTATAATGAAATATTTTCTAGGTTTATCAGAGAATGTCATGACACAAAGTGTCTTAGAATGCTGTTGATGCAACAATTAAATTTCTTTCTTCAGCATTGGGAAGAAATCAAATTGATAAATTTTATGACCTCATTCAGATCACCAGCAAATATATTAGATACTGATATGTCTGAAAGAGTTTACCTTTTCCAGCTAGACAATTACAATGGATAAATTACATCAGGAATTTAAGAGATGGATGTAGTTAATGGAGAAATCTATAGGCCCTGTGCATTTATTCAGAGGTCCTAAATATAGTGCCTGCCTTTTTTTATGGTTATTTAATCACAGAAATGCAAAGAAAAGAAGTGACCATATGAATGTGTGAACTTAAATGAAAAAAATGTCTATTCTCAGCAAATAAATAATTCCAGACCAGGAATGCCCTAACATTAATCAATTTTGTTAGGTACTGTCTGCACCTGTTCATAGTTATTTGCTACTAAAGTAGTCAGCCATAATTTGCAGATGTTTATAAATCTGGTCTGGCAATTTGTACAAGTTGTTTCTCCTCTCAAAATCATAATAATATTGGACCTAGCAGGAGGTCTGTCTGATCTGCATGGAGGTTTTCAACAAAGGAAGACAAAGGAACCATCTCTAGTTAGTGATTTTTTTTCCCCCTGTCATATTACATTTTTTGAGAAAAGGAAATGAGGTTTTGCTGTAAAGAAAATAGCTTTACTAGCCTCTACATATGCAGAGCAAGATATTTTTGGATATTTATACATTTTCTAATTTAAAATTAGGCTCACTGTAGTTGCCTTGCAGGCTACATGAAACTGGGATGCTGGCAAGCTGCAGTAGACTATTCAAATGATCTCTGCACTCTTTTCTCTGCCCTTACAAAGGATTTATGGAGGAGAGCTTCCAAACGAGTGATGTAGAACTGTGAGTATTTGATGCATCTCTTTGCTGGATTTAGGACAAGAATTTTCCAGCTGTACAAGGTAGAAGAAAACACATGGAGAAACAAAGAAATAATAACAATCATTGGAAGAAGAAAAACAGCATATAACATGATCATTAATCTTATCCACACAGCTGTTTTGCCAACATTTCCACTTTACACATAAGATGTCTGAGTTGTGCACTCAGTCTCGATTAAGGACAATTGTTTGGTCTTTTTTGTAACTGAATGTCTTTAATTTGAAAAAGAGAGAAAAATAAAATCTAAAAAATTATTAGTGATTGAAGAAAAAAAAATATTTTCCAGGCTTATTATATGCATAGAGCCAATATTATTAATCCTTTCAATGTCACAATGTACGTTCATGTCTTTACCAGAGGTTTCCTGAACTTGTCCATATTCTTGAGTGTCTAAGTGAAAGGAAATATTTTCAGTCTTCAGTCAGTAATGGCCATAAGAGGTATGTTTGAAGGACTTTGCCAAGCTTAGCTCATCAGGTTATTTAACAATTCAAGGACATTTTGGTGGATGTTTTGTGGAGGTTATTTACATTTCAGATTAAAATACATAAATGTAAATCAGTTCTCTCACAATGGTTTTATTTTGGAATAAGAGGTTGACAAAACACAGAAATGCAGTTTTCTGTGGCATATTGTGCAGTATACGGATTGTGAAGGAGCTAGCCAATGTAGTGGGTCCTTAAAAGTTGCTTATATCTCTACTCAGTGATTTTGTACAAGATCCTTTATACTGTAATAAGGCTTTACATGTGGAAGAGATCAGGAGAAATTTGAACGGGAT
Organism: Chloebia gouldiae; assembly: GCA_003676055.1. NCBI lineage: Eukaryota > Metazoa > Chordata > Aves > Passeriformes > Passeridae > Chloebia > Chloebia gouldiae. Next base: position 24,401,532 of record QUSF01000009.1, on the reverse strand, counting down.
TTTTTTCTTAAATATATAAACTTGATCAAATTCCTGAGAATGGCAGACCTATCAAAGGGCTACGGCCTCCAGCTGGGCAGCATATCCCAGCCAGCCCCACAGCAGACTGATCCTTAGGCAATTTCCTTGGATGCCAATACAAGCAATGTTAGAGCCAGTTCTTTCCATGGTGCAGCCAGCCAAACATCCAGATGCTTTTGCTAGAAAAATGTATATCACAGAAGAGCACCTGGATTTTGCAGCTGTAATGTTCAATGTTTAGTTTGCAGTTAAACTTTCTCAAAGTATCTGGGATGAATACTGGGAGTAAGAAAGTCAAAAGAGGTTAATTTGGAGCAGCAGGAGAAAGCAAATGTAGGACTATAACAGCAAAGAATTTTCCATGTGGCAGAACCTTTATATTCTTATCTTTGTGTCCTCCTCTTGCATGATCTCCTATTCCTTTACATATTCCATCAACCCACGAATTCAAATCCACCTCTTTTTATTTATTTTTTTTTTTTTACTGACAAGTCATACCTAATTGAGGAGAATTACTTTCTTAGAGTACTTATCAACAGAATAGAAACCTCAAAGTACCCAGCTATAATGACAAAGGTACATTTTCCAGATAAGATCTGATTTCATAATGAGCACAGAATTAGATGTAGCAGTTTGAAAAACACAATATGTATGGGTGCCTGCTGGAAAATGGAACTGAAATTCTTTACCATAGCAACATCACTTGTTAGAAGTTCAACTCTGGGAAAACCTATATCCATGATGGTATAATATTTGAAAAAATAAACTAGTTCTCTTATGACCTTCTGCAACTGAACATTCTTTTTGTTTCCCTATAAAATACTGTGCATTTTCTACAAATATAATTCCTTGTCATAAGGTTTCAGTACAAAATTTTTTTATGGATTTAGGTCCTATTAAAATATTTTTTTAATTATCTCATAAATCGAAGGATGAAGCTACTAGAAGATGCCGCTTTTCCTCTCGTCTTTCCAGTCTTAGAAATAGAAATATTGTGAAAATAAAGAGTAATTACATAAGATGTCATTGAACTTTCTCAGCAACAGTTCCTAGAAAAATTACATCAGTTTAATGTAAGCTGGAAGAAGATGAATTAATGAATGTTCTCTGAGTTATATCCTGTCACATTCAAACATTTTCCCTTACTTTCAAAGTCCCAGGATACTGAGCAGATATGAGAGACAGCAGAATGTGTTACAATGTGACTGGGATTATTAAAATACACTTTACATTTGTTATTGACTGCAACTGAAATTCATTCGCTGAGGATGTCAGACACATAGAAAGTGCTTGGATTTTCTGATAAGTCACTACTCACAGCTGCTGCCTTTGGCTATAGAGGTATAAATTGGTTTCTCCTGCTAAATCAAAGCTGTTCAATGACATATGCATGTATAGTGCACTAGCAGGATGTTCAGAAATGCCTAAGTTTATTACTTGCCTAATGGGTTTTTGTATAACAGAAACTGAAAATTAAAAATATCCCTCTAAAATAATAGAAATCTTTGTCATCCAAGTTCAGGATAAAAACTAAAAATACAACTTTTATGAGCAAAGGTATTCCCAGGAAAACTTGGGTTTGAAATAACATAAAAAGAAATATTTTGGCTCCTGCCCAAAATTTCTGCCGGTTTTACCAATGGCAAGTAAAATTGCTAAATGCCTCACTGGCATCAAAAAAAGTACTCCTGGTCCCTATTAGCTCACTACCTCTTTGCAATTTGTTTTCATTTTCATGACCAAAGGAAAAAAACAAATGTCTCAAAACTGCAGACTTAAAACACCAATTTTATTGACATTTCCCATTGAAAAGTATTCCAACAGAAATTTTCCAAGTAGTTTTTGTCTTGGCATAATAAAGATCAGTCAAATACTTTTGATTTAACATTACTTTAACCAGAGTAATATACATCATAGCATCTAAATTGCACTCTTTCACATTTCAAACTTTGTTTTATATAAAAGATGAAGAAATACAATAAATAATGCAGTTTCTGGTATAATAGAATTTAAAGATTCTTGACGAAGATGATTAGGCTGAACTTCATAGCTTTCTATACAAACATAATTTCCTTTTTACAAATGGGGAAATAAATTTATGGACCCCCTGGGGACCACAAATGCACTGCAAAAATGAGGGTTGCTCGGTTCAGCAAGATCACACACAGATTCTGCACAAGATGATCTCTTAACCTAAGCTTTCCTTGTTTTTGGCCTCTTGTGTTATCTAGTATATATTCATCTTTCTTTTGGCATGGTTTAGATTGCTTATTATAAGCTTCTTGTAAGACAAGTAATACAAGAATACATCTGACAGCAACCTGAGAGAGTCCCTAGTGCCATCCCATAAAAACTATACAATATATAAATGAATGCTATGACCAACTGTGTTTTCTATGCAATTTGACATCTATGTTTTATTAGTCTTGGACACATTTATTGCTAACAAGTTGATCTATAGTATCTAATGCTCCTACTCAGGCAATTATTTTGTGTGTCTCTGTAGATTTATTTCTTCCAACAATTTAGTTTCTAGATATGATTTATCCTTTTGGAAAACTGGTTGTTTGTTATAAACAGATGGAATTGACTGGAGAACCCTGGCAGCTGTGAATGCTGCAAACTAATATTGCCTCTGAATGTTTAATTTCTTTCAATTTCATCTTGATCACAAAATTCATCAGTTTCTTGATTTGATTTATTACATATTAACTTAGTACCCTATAGAACTCTGTTTCCAAGGCAAAGCAAAATGAAATTTACAGAACTGCAGATATTTTCTTAACTGCAAAAGATAGGAAAGACAGCACTTCAAAAGAGCAGGCAGGGGTTTAGAAGCTGAAAAGTTAATCAAAAAGCTAACCAAAAATACGGCTTTCAAATTGCTTCCTCTTTCTCAGAACACTAGCCTTTTGTTTGGCTTATATGGGAAAATAAGGCAATAATTAACTGCTACACTGGGTACAATAATTACCTGCTACAAAACCTTATGGGCTTTGTTTCTTTTTGACATTTTTTGCTCACACTGGCTGGTTAGTACTCTGGATTACCATTGCAGATGACCTGCAGACAGCAGAAGAATTGAGCAGAAATCAATAAGCATAAAAGAACAACTTTTTTATTTTATTTTTTTCATTTTTCTGAAGTGAAAAGTGTCAGTTATTCAGCTTTGAAGGCATTCCAGTAATGTTTTTCCACAGCAACAGAGCAGAAAGTGCAAGGGAAAAAAAGCTGCAAAATTAGAGCAGAGAAGCATCTTGTCTGGTATTATCAGTGTGTATCTATGTTGGATTTGGGCAATGTTGACAGTTTTGGGTTTTTTGCTTAGAGTTTTTACAGCTTACACTAGACTGTATGTATTATGCCTAAGGCAGGATTTTCTAGCTGCTGCAGTGATTCTAAAAGTCAGAGGAGAATGACGTTCATTCATATTTTTCAAAAATCCTTCAAAATTTATAGACTTCTTTCTCAAGATAGATATCTTTCATCTGTGTTTTGTAGCATGAAACCAAATTGGGTCCTGTATGCTGCTGGAAGATCAGCAAGGATGTTTACCTCTGTGAGTGATGCTGCTCGCTTCACAGACTGAAGAGTTTAAACACAGTGGGCATCCTGGATAGGGATTTCATTTTGAAGCTGCACCATCAACCACCATTACAACTTTGTCATTGCAATTTCTACACTCCTGGTTTAAGGCAAAGCACAGCTAGTGTTTCAACTTAAATTTTTGAACTTTCAGGAAACCCCAAGAATATCACCACAGTTGCTACTCTTTATTCTGCTCCTACAAGTTTTGCAAATGCTACAGCAGCAACAGAGGACAGTTAAAGATGATAGTGTTGAAAATCCATCACTAATAGCATTTAGTCATTTTTCTAGCAAATCATAATCACTAAATGAATAGTCTTGCACCTGCCAGAGTTATAGGATCTTCAGGATCTTCATGTGTTAGGAGCAAATTAATTCATGCTTATAATATACTTTGCTTGTATTGCTTGTCCTTTATTCATCAACAATCTTGTGTCTAGCCTAAACCTAATTAGGGATGAAACCCAATTAGGTAGGTGAAAGCCACTCTAATTTAAGACAATTAGAGTGAATTTAGGACAATATACTGAAGGCTAATGGTGGTATCCAATGAGTAATGCATTCATGTGGAGTCATTGTAAATATCAGAGTATATTGTCCTGTTCTGGGGAGGAAAAACCTATATTTATACCTAGATTTAGCCAGCACACTTGAAGCTTTGTCTTCCCTATTCAGGTATGTTGTGACGCTGTCAGGCTGATATTAAGTAGGTAAAATGGCTGGGGTTCATTTCTTAATCAGCTAAAAGAGCAGACGAGTTCTGCTGTCAGGCCAAATTCAGGTTGTTTACAATGAAAATCACACACAAAAAATATTAAATCCTCAGAAGCAGTATGAGCAATCTCTGTAACAGCAACACAGAAATATTGCTAAAGAGACTAAAGAGACTCTTCCTCACTTTCTGGACAACTTTCCCTCCCTGAAACAGGACAGTCTTTTTTTTTTTTTTCTGTAAGTCAGCTTTCCGTAAGCCTAGCAGACACTGCTTTGAACATCTTCACAAGGCAAACAAAACCTCCTATGTGCTCCACCACCTCATAAAGGTAGAAGCAAAAAGACGACTAAAGTCAGAGAAGCAAAAATCTACCTGTGGCTGAATACTTCAGAAATCTGTTAAGAGATTTTCTTAGAAGATATTATCCTCTTTTTCCTCTTTGCCTCTGACAAACATAATGGTTATGTAATGCAGTGTATCACACGTAAAATTTTAAATAAAGTTTAATTCACATCTTCCTTTGAGATACCCCAGAAGTTCTTTGATTTTATGAACACTGTTGCCTGCTAATTCCAAAAATACAGAATAATATTTTAAAGGTCTATCAAATGAAACAGGATGAATGTTCACACCACAGATGAAAATATTAATATTTAAATTGTGTGCATTAAAAGGTGCTTTTTTCAATTGACTTCATAGGCTGAGAAGTACAAAATAAAAAAAATGGTACTAAGGGAGCTTCAAGTTTTCAGAGCTTTCCCTGGAGAAATCTCCAGCTAAAATGAAAGGTACTCTCAGTAAGTACCTGCAGTGCAAATAATGTTTAATGGGATTAAGGAATAGAAGTTGAAAAGTGTATATAAAATGCCTAATCACAGAAATCCATGTGTGCCCAGATTGTTCTTTCTCATACTTTTCAAGTTTTTCAGAACAGAAATGAGAACAAAACATGAAAATGTCAGACCTTTTCTTCTTAGATTCCATACTTGAATGGGGCTTCTTTATATATTCTGTATAAAGTAATGTTTCCCAGGAGGTATCCAGGATCACTTAGAAAAAAAAAAAAGAATGGTTTGGCTGTATTGAGACACTTCTTGATGATTATGAAAATGAAATGAGTTCAGGAAAACACACATCCATCACAAAATGCTTAAAGTCTACAGAAACATTATTATTCAATTTTGCTGAAGATGTTGCCCACAAAGGCACATTACGGCAGTCAGTCCCTTCTGGCAATTTGAAATCACTCTGTGAATAAGAGACTAATCTTGCCCTCACAGATTGAGCTATTGTGCTATTACTGCTTTATTCCTTATCACAGAAAACTGCTTTTCAAAACCTATGAGAATTTTGGTAAGGTGGATAAAGCAATTCTGACCAAAAAAAAAAATCTCTGGTTTTGTGCAAATATAAGTAGCTATATTTAATACTGACACAAACTAAACTTCCGAATTTCCCCTTGATATATCTATAAACCTTATGATAGACCAGAATTTTGTGCAAAATTTCTGAACACTTGTAACTTCAGTGGACAGGTAGCAATCTCAGGATATGCTCAATTTCTCACATAATCTGTCAAAAGGGCTGGATTATAGCATGCAGTACAATACTGCATTAATTCTGAATCCTGATGAGCATCTTTGGAGTCATAAATAGGTTTACTACATCAGACTACATAAATATATTTATTACATTAGTAGCCAAGATGAGTGCCTCTGGTGCTGTCATGATCAGCAGCAGAGCATTTTAGCATGGTGCACACAGGGGGTTTTCTGAAGCAGGAGAACCTCAGGAGGATCCACGGGAGCTGTCAGGAGCCACACGCTAACATGAGAGCACTGGATGAGACCTGGCTGGAGCCAGAAGCAGCAGCAGCCAAGCCCCCCTCATGCCCAGAAGAAGGCCTTAGGGATTTATCTACCAGGAGTGGCACCCACAGCGTGGGCAAACAGGGAATGGCACTGTGCACAGCTGGGCAGGAGCTGTTCCCTGCCAGCCTCACCAGTGAGCAATGCTGTCCACTCAGGAGAAATCCACGGCACCTCCGAGCTCTGCAGCCACCGCCACGGGCACAGCTGCAGGGTGTGCTCACTGAGAGCAGTGAGCACAGCCCATGTAAGGAACTCCTCTGCCCCAGAAGGAGGTAAGTGACAATATTTGGGACAGTGAGAGATTGACCCTATTCCCCAGGATTCAGAACTGGGCTCTGTTCTGTTTAATATCTTTCTAGGACACAGATTAGGAGTTGAATGCACTTTCAGTCAGTTCACAGATGACACTGAGTTGGGTGGAAGTGTTGATCTGCTACAGTGTTGATCACTACACAGTGATATGGACAGGCTAGATCAATGGGCCAAGGCCACTTGTATGAGGTTATAAACAGGTTAATATGTAAATATTACATTCAGTTCTGACTCCTCAAGTCACTGAGGTGCTGGAGCACATCCAGCAATGAAGGGCAATGAAGTTGGCAAAGAGTCTGGAGAACGAATCTCATGAAGAGCACCTGAAGGAGCTGGGGTTGCTTAGCCTGGAGAAAAGGGAGACCTTAATGCTCTCTACAATCACCTGAAAGGAGGTCATAGGCAGGTAAGGGTGGGTCTCTTCTCCCAAGTAACAAGTGATAGGAGGAGGGGAAAGTGCCTCAAGCCAAGACATGGAAGATTTAGTTTGGATATTAGGAAAAAGTTCATCACCCATAAAATGGTCAGTTATAGGCTGTTTGTCAAGTCTAGTTCAATGCAGTAAACAAAATTCATATGTAATTTTACAATACTGAAATCATTAGAGGGATCTCAGAATTTGGGGAGGTGTGTTTTTTTTTTTAATCTATCCACTGAAGAGTTAATGTTTCAACCATTGTTTAGAAATCCAAAATCATCAAAGATTAAATAGTCTTACTCTTCTTCAGACACCATAGAAAATAATGATCTTCCATTCCTCTTAACAGTGAATGGAAATAAAGTAATTTATAATAGTAAAATAGTTCCAGAAATGAATAGGCTAATGAGTTCCAGAAAGTTTCTTTTACAGTATGTGAGTATTAAAGATAAAGCACTTTACTAACAGATTTAAACAGTGTAATATTTTTCATAGTCTAGAATGAAAAACCTGAAATGTTAAGATTGCCTAGTTCAGATGACCCAGTAGCAGCAATACAAAATAATTTGCAAGACAAAGGCCAATCATTCTATTTTATGATGTTTTATTATTCTGTCATGTATCTGATTTTTCAACATGGCCTTAGTTTCTAGAATTGTTTCCAGAAAATTTAAATAAACTTTGTGAAAGTTGCTGTTGAAACTGCGGTGTTGCAGCCAATTTTTTTACTGTTAAGAATGCTAAATGAGAAAAGCTGGATTAAGCCCTGCAGATACATTCTACAGTGTTTGTTGAACAGTTTAGATTTAGTATGTGAGTTAGCAATAGATACATCACAGCACACTGGGGACACTTTTAAGAATTGTTATTATTCCTGTTTATTGGTGTGGTTTTTCTGCAGTTTAATGTACTGCAGAGTAGAGCAATTGCTTTCAAGAAAACAGTATTAACCCCCAGTGAGGGTGTTATATAGAAAAATATGTTGTCTAAAATTAACAGGCAAAGATATATTTTTCCTCTAGGTTCACTTAGCTATTTAGTTTCATCATGTTTTATCCTTTTTATGCTTGAAGAAATCTTTTGCATTAACTTTGCTACTTGAACAGGGCCAAGCCATAAACTCAGGTAGATTTATTACTTCCTTCACTGTTACATTTATCTGGCTTTTGTTATGAGAAAGAGCAAATATACACAAATATCTTATTAACATACTTCCAAGAGGTGCAAGAACATAAAACGGAATTCTTATCATATAATGAAATAAATATGGTTCAATTTAAAAAGTATGTAATATTTTCAGCAGAAAAATTAGTTTAAGATGGATTGCTTGTATCCAAAAGGCTGTGGAAGTGGCTCATGGAAAGCTTAAGTGATACTTGTTCCTCATAACCAATAGTATACCCTGATTTTAACTTCCCAGCACAAGTTACCACGTGCCAGTTGGATCATTTGGTTGAAGTTATCCAGGGAAGTTTCTCTTTAACTGCTTTGTTAAGACAACCTCAAATATGATTAGTGCCTAAAATTACCTATTAACCAACTCTGCATCATTACTTGAGAAGGTAAAAAGCTTACCATAAAGTAAAAAAAGAAGATCTTTTTAACAAAACAAAATTGCATCAACTGGTATTATCAACAGCATTATTTGACACAATCTAGTTCGATATTTCTGAGAAAGATTACATGCCAAAGAGTTTTGAATGCTCTTTAATATTATACTAGAATGCTTACTATTATTATGCCTAAATTTATATAATGGAATTTTACATGGTATTGTTCACATAATGGTATTTCACCACTATAAATTCAGCTCCTAAATTCCTTCCTATCTGTCAGATGAAGTTCCCCACATAAAGACTCAGAAAACTCTGGGAGAGTTTAAATTTTGATTTGTTAGAAAGCAACATTAGGTTATTCACTGAGTATATTTAATTTGAATACTGCATATCTGGCTACTAGGTTGTAAAAGAATTAAACAAATAATTGAAAAAACTTTAACAAGCATCTGCTTATCTAGTGAAAAAATGGCTTGTGAAAAACACCCTTACATGAGGTCATTTCAAGAATGATTGTTAAAAAATGTGATATTGAAAATATAGAAAAATATTCAGAGATTAAAAAATAATATATTTAAATATAGAACATTTGACAATTTACTGTATCTTAGAACTTGGGCACCCATGTCATTCCTGCTTTTAGTTTTCCTGCTGCTGCTGCTGCTCTGTGAAGGTAAACATGGCCCTTCACATAGAGGACATTTTGGGAATTGTCTGAAAGAAACAGAAACATTTTTTTTTTAATTCACTGTCAGCTACCTGAAGAGGGTGGTGCTCACCATCACATTTTTGACAAACACACTAAAACTTCTTCTACTCAAATATATGCTTCAGTGAGAATAGCTCTAACATAGTATCTGCAAGAATCCCCCCAGGAAACAGTTTACCAGTAACTTCAGTTTCTTAGTTTGCTTTAAAAATATTAATTTGGTAAGCCTAAATTCAAACATATAATAATAAAACAACAGTTCAGGATGCATAAAATAATTTATTAGATCAATTGTTTAAGTATTGTTGTTGAGATATCAGTTTAGAAGCAGAACTACAAAACAGTTAATGAGGCTCAGACATCTCCTTTTTAAAAAATTACTTTTATGGGGTCAATTAAACCTTATTTAAAAGTTCTTGTGGTGAATAAGTTTAGGGTTGTTTTGTTAAATCCATTTAATTAAAGGAGGATTTTTTAAGTGTCCTAAAGAATCAGGAATTTAAAGTTTACTCTTTTGTGTTTAGCTTAAGCCATTTCCCCAGTTCCTTTAAGTTGAAATCAATAAAAGTGTCTTCAGATATATTTTAAAATTTAAATAGAATTTTCACTTTTAATTCTGTTTCTAACTCTCACCAAAAGGAAGAGGATAACTGTGTTATAGCAAATCACTAACTTCCATTAGTTTAGAAAAACAGAAGTACAGAAGTATTTCATTGTACCATACACAGGCTGAAAAATTGATAACTCTTGCAGAATACCTACTGAATTTGTATGCTCAATATTCCTAATGTCAAAGTATCTCAGTAATTATTTCCATTAGATAAAATGCAAATATATCTTATTTGTACATGACTAGAACAATGAAGACACCTCTCAAGAAACAGAACTCCTGCTGCCTCTAAGACCAGAGATCCCTAAACTCAGAAACTCAAGTAATTAAACAGAAATATTTCCCATAATGCTACTGATAGCTGTGACTGCTGTTTCATAAGAAAATAAATACAACAGCTTGGTCTAGTACTGCATGCCATCTGATGCAAAATAATCTGCTAGGACAGTACCAGGACATAAAGAAACACATAATAAATATCAAAATGTATTCCCTCAGACTGAGACATTGTATAAAATTTTCGTAGACAACATAGAATCCAAATGATCAGGCAAGTTCTTGGCTTGAACATCTGCCAAAAGCAGATCTTTAAAATTATTCAGGGACTCTTCAGATCTGAGAATAATTTAATACACACTTTACATTATTAACTACCCCACAGTCTGCCATCCTGTTGCCCATTGTTTTTGAAATGTTCTTTACTTAGATTGCTTTTATCCACTAAAATTTGTAGCTGGGCTGCAAATGTTGCTGTCACTATTTGCTATTTTCCTGCTATTCAGCCACACAGTAGGTGAACATGGAAGGCATTGTAAATGAAATAACATGTAATTAAATAAATAATAAAGGAAAAAATAAATATATAATAATGTCATGTAATATAGATGTGTGTTGTACTGTGCAGCAGGAACATATTAATTGTGAAGTACAGTGACTAAAGAAGTCAAGGTGAGGTGACTTGAGGCTAAGTGTGATAACATCTTTCAGTCAGTTTTCCCTAATGAGAAATGAGAAAGGATGAAAGTAATAAGTTTGTATGTTGAAATTGCCAAGTGATTCTATAGAAATAAGTTTATGAAAAATTTGGAACAGAAAATTTTCGAGGTACACAAAAAAAGCATGACAGAGATTTGACAGTACAAAATGTAGAAAATTTTAAGGCAACAGTAAATGGAATAATATTCATTGAAATATCATATTTTAAAAAGAATACTAAATTCCCCTCTTGATGTATATGAGTTGAAATTCCTCAAAAAAGCACTTAGCATGGACACATCATAAACAAGGCAAAAACTTGGAAAGATAATCCACAAATCACACAAATTATTTATAAAATAAGAGAAAAAAAACCCTGTATTCTTTTAAAAATAATCCACTAATGAAATAGATGTAAGTTCATTACAGATGCAGAATCTAAAAAAAAAAAAAACATTACTGTATTAAAATCTCCTGTGTTTATCTACCGTAGAGGAGTGAGAAGGATTTTGCAAGTGGAAGAAAATCAAGAATAGTACTGAAAAGAGGTAAAAGGGTCACTGCTTGAAAAATTAAAAGAACTCAAATTTCTTGCTCAGTTCTGTGAGCATATGAACAACACTGGAAGCAGCACAGCCAGAGTGTGTAATTCTCCAAGGGCTCAACTGAACTTGTGTTCTACAGTAATCTTGCTTTGTATCTATTCTGTCTGCATATAAATTGATGCTAGGAACAGCTTAAAGGAATGAGATCTCTTCAGTTTAAAGCTGATACTTCCCTGGATAATGCTCTTTTGTTAGAGTACCTTATCAGTATGGAATGAATGGCTGCACCAGAAATATCTGCTAATTTCAGTCCCATTCACACATACAGCACCAATATAGAAACCAGAAACATCCTGAGGCTTTCCAGCAGTTGAAACCATGATGTTATAAGACCGTTTTAATGAATACAATTGTTCAGAGATAGTTCCCTATTCAGCCCATCAGATTAATGATGACAGGGTCTGCTTTTCTAAAAGCATATGAGTAGAATGAGCTAATGAGATGATAAAGACCCTACAATAATGCTGACTGCATCAAAACAAATAAAATACCATAGTATAATTTTATGGCTCCGATATGATCTCAAGGACGCTGTCAAATTCTTACATATGCTAAATTGCTCCTTTTTATTATGCCTTCTTGTGTGGATTGCCATGATTTTATTAGTCAATTCTTAACTCTCCTGTTTATTTTCGCTTAATATATTTACCTGAATATATAAGGTACTGTAAACTAAATGAATACATGTTGTATAAATTCTTTTGACTTGACTCTTGGATTTTTTTCCCATTTTGAAGACACTTTCTTTATGCTTTGCCAATACATATTTATGCAATCTCTTTTTAGAAATCTTCCAGAATGCTTAGAAATTTCCACTTCATGACAGTTCTCTGAAACTACTCCAGTGTTTCATTATCTTACTTTTGGAAAGATTTTCCCAATAGCTTGAATTTCCTCTTCATTGAAACCTGTGGCTTTTTGTCTCAGCCATACCAAATTATTGTTTTTATTGTAGCATCAGCAATACTGGCATGTTTTCCTTATGTGATTTAAGTCAAATCATTGATGAAAAGCAATTAACCAGCAATCTCCAAATTATACATACAGAATCAAATTGGGAAATCACAATATGTTTGCAAACATCTACAAATTTCATTAGCCTTGTATAAGTAACCTCCAGAAATCCTCACCCTCACCTGCTCCCTCACTCACCGAATATTCGTGGTTATGTGCCCTTTTCCCTCCTCTCTTGCAGAAGAGAGTTACTAATGGTACCCACCACTTCCAGGAGTACCTTCCCTTACTTACCTACACTTTTTTTGGAGATGGAAGGGTGGCTTCTAACTTCATGTGCAGCCATGCTGCTCCCCACAACCCACTAATCCACACACCAGCAAGGAAGCACCCTGTGAGGTCGTACACACAAACCTGATTTGTGAGCCCCTATTTGTTTCCCTCCTTAGTGTCAAATTCCTATTTAGATTTTAACTCCTCGGGAGTTAAAGGAGGAATATGTTCATACACACTTAGGAAATTGCTCCCATGGAGCCCAGCCAGATTACTGTGCTGTTGGGCAATCCACTGTCACAAATTTCTCTTCTTCTTTTCAAACTAATTTTCTCAGAAGTCTCAGCTTACAAAGCCTACTTTCCCTTCATAGATTAGAATTAAATTTCTTTGACCTAGATTTTTTTTTTAAAAACTCAACATGAGTTTTTTCCCATTTGGTTACAGATAGCTCTTTGATTATACCTTTCTTGATATGAATTTTCCTTTGTTTGAATTTTCCATTACTCATAGATGTTATAGTCAAAGTCTTGTAATGGGTAAAAGAAGACATCACACTAAGAGCCATTATTTGGCCAATTATGGCCTAATAAACAAATTAATAATATCAAATTATCTGATATAATATGTAGGAGTCCTAGACAACTGTAAAAGTTGTATGAAACCTTCCAGTTACATACCTCCTTTCTCTGGTGTCTAAGTCACTCTCCAAAAATTGTTTGGTCCTTATTCTGTCACTTCACTTTTGTTCAAAGAGAAGGAAGAGGAAGTCACCAAAAGCAATTAGTATGCTACAAAACTTGCTCTTACCTCATGGTGATGACTTCTCCCTCCTCTCTCCAGGAGGAGTGTGGTATAGAAGTTCCTTTCAAAACCCTCTGCCTGGGTTTCCCTCTTTTCCTGTTTTTCCTGAGGGAAAAGGAGCTCAAGAGCATGACTCTTAGATTTACAGCTCTAACTTACATGTGATACATGTACATGCTCCTCATCTGAACCCTACTTGCTCCTCAGATTTAAACAACAAAACTCTATTGAACAGGGTATAATTGCAACAATTTAATAATATTTAGTCCCTGTGTTAGGCTGTGTAGAAAATAGGGTGGCATCAAAATGGGTAATATTTTTCTAGGTCCCAGTCATTAATAAAGAGGAAAGTGAAGGGTAGTTTTATGTGGCATGAAGAGCTATATGTGTGCATATTATGCTGTATGGTTTCTCACTACTTGAGAAAAATTCTTCAAAGTAATTGGTTTATTTTAGGACAGCATGAACGAACCTTAAACCAGTCTCTTCCCTATAAAAAATTCACACCCAGGGGAAGTCAGTAATGTTACTGAAAAGCACTGCACAGGATACTGAAGAATCACAGAAATCTTCCACTGAGCAATGATAAATAAAATGTACTCTCCAAAGCATAAATCTAAACAGTGTATCAGCTGTGTATAGGACTCCTACATGCTCTATTTCTTACTAATATTTAACCACCAAGACACCTGAAGAAATATTTAGGATTAGGAAACACATTTTAACTAGCAGCAAGGGAAATAATTAAGTTGAATGGTGGAACACATTTACAGACAGTGAGATTCTCTTGTGTGTAGAATCCCTTGATGAACACTGCAGGAGCACCAGTGTCTTTGGAAACTTAAAACTGGAGAGGAAAAAGCACTTCAAATTGTGTTTAGGGAATAATTTTTCATTAGTAGTAAGATGAACTGCACTATACCTTGATGGAATTCTTCCATCTATGATTCAAATTATCTTAAAAACACTCCCTGCAAGTATCAAGTACATATAAAAATATCACTAAGTGTTGAAGAGCATTTGTATATACCATGCAGAATTTTAGTTTCTCTTGGTTTACATTTTATTCTATTTTTTATAAACAGAATTCTTATTTTACAGTCTATCTATGAAGACAAAACTACAGTTTTTAATTAAATTCTATCCAATAAATTTTTCTTTCCTTGTCAGAATATAAATTTTTATTTTGAACTCTCTGTTAAACTTTGTTGTTACTTAGAAAATAGAATCCAAGTTTATGACTAAGTTAAGTTTATAATTCAAGATACAAGACCCACTTTTCTAGTAGACCCACTTTTCTAGTATACTAATGTTTTTATTAGCTTTTCCAAGTATTTGGCAACAGACCAGGGAGCATTTCTATATAAATTATAATTTCTGGCATTCAAACAGTTTTTCCTATTGTCTTTTGAGCAATGATCATAAGCAGAGTGCAAGATGAGAAAAAACCTGTTTAGCTGTTAGAAATAACCACCAACTCAGATTTGTAAATTAGGGATTATATTTTTGTTCTGAACTAAATCAGTGAGGCATGGAAAACAGAGTATTTTAAGCTGATTTATTAATCTGAAATGTGGATTTAATTGACTCTTAATCTATTTGTAAAGCACTCTACAAAGACCCTTTCACTCAAGAATCTTAAAATAACAGTATCAGTAGCAGAGATGGCAGCAATGTACACACAAGTTTAACATAATAAACTAGGTTGACTTATCAGAGGAAAGAAGCATTGCTTTGTCACTGGTCACTGAAACACGCACTCCTGCATGCTATGACATAATTGCATTCATGCAGCTGGACAGATTTTCTTATCATTAGCCCTTATTTACAATTATAATAGATTTTCCTTCTCTCATCCAAATCTTGTGGCATATGGAAAAACTAGAGGTATTGCTTATGACCCGACTGAGAAAAATAATTACCATAGAGCAACAAAAATCTTACCAATTTAAATAAATCATTTTTAAAGGGGATATTTTTGACAGCTCAATTAGATGTCCTGTTATTCAGAGGTAACTTACTGTAGTAAATTAAAAAAAAAAATTGAATTTTTCGAATTAGATGGGGATTTCTGAAATTCTGAAAACCACTTTCTCAACTAAAGGATTTTGAAACCATGTATGCCTCCTTTCAGAGAGAAAAAATATTCTACAAAAAACAAGGCGTAGTGCAGATTAAAGGAGTATCTTTTTGGTTGCTATACCAGCTCTCACTGCATTGCGCAGAACCCAAAGGTGTTCTCTCTTTATAGATAAAGGGTGATCTCTCCCTGTCCTTAACCAAGGAATCTTTTCTTGCATTTTCTGTCCTCTGTCCAGCTAAGGAGAGGAGGGATAGAGGGGCTTTGGTGGGCATTTGGATCCCATTTGGGGCAAACCCACCACAGGCCTCTCAGTAGCCCCAGCCCCAATTCCTTGAACCCATATAGTCATGTACTATGTTTCTGTAGCTTCTAGTATTAGATGTGAACCAGATTATACTTTTTCAGCACAGTATTTATATTCTATAAGGCTGCAAATTTTTTCCATAGCTAAACAGCTAAGTATTCTCTTTGTAGTTCTTTTCAGAATATGTTTCATATTGGACATTCAGTCTGGGACAATAGATTCTTCAGTTTGTTTTTATTTGCTCTGTCCTCTCCTCAGCTTCTGACATTTTTAGCTCTTAAGTTTATGTATTAGTAACAAAACCAAGATGTCAAAAATGCATTTCTGTCTAGAATAGGCACAACTAGAAACATTTCCATTGTTATGGGTTTTTTTCAAATGGAAGGAAGAAATACTTTCAAGATGGGATTAAAAAACCCAACAACAAACCACTTTTTGACATTAATTTCTACTTCTAGAGAATTTGCAATAAAATCAAAGCAATCATAGAATCACAGAATGTCTGGGGTTGACAGGGACCCTAAAGATCAACCCCCCTGCTGTGGGCAGAGACACCTTTCACTAGATCAGTTTACTCAAAGCTCCATCCAACATGGCTCTGAACACTTCAGGGATGGGAGACCCACAGCTCTGAGCAGAAGTGGTGAGCTGAAATTTTTTCCCTCATATAAGAAGAAAGTGATGTTCTATTGTTTTCACATAAGTTTTGTATTTAAAAGAAGTGGAAAAGGAATTTTTTCTGCATTTGGGCACATCCCAGAGCATCTTAACCACATATATCCCTAGTGTGTCATTTGAATACTGCATGGATACATGATAGCTTTTAAAAAGATTTTTGAGAGATTTCCTTCCTGGAAAGGGGGAAAATTTTGTTTACTGAAAGAAAATGAACTGATTCCCTTATTTCAGATAAGTTCCCTATACATTATGTTACCCAAAAAAATTTTACCTAGACCTAGTTTGAAGAAAAATATTATTTATTCTCTCTTCTGTACTACTCTTTCTGTTTGTATTCTGTACTTTTTTTCCTACCTTCCAGATTTTTTTTTCTCCACAGAACATTTAGTACCCCTAATAATATATGAACTGGAAAATACTGTCTCAGTTTTGGAGTCAGTTTGCATAGTTTGCTGGGTTCTTTAGTGATGAGTCTGTGTACATGTTCTGTCATAGGAATTATTATGAAGTTATTGTTTCCAGTGGACCATGCTAATTTTCAGAACATCGGTTTTGTTCATAATTCCCACATAAAATTCTGTCACAAATAAAAAAATCAATATGATACCTAAGTTATGAGGGAACACGATTTACCTTAGTGTGTTTCTGTGCTTCTTAGTTTTGTGTAGAAACAAAGGCAAGCACAATAGCACTCAGTGTCCTTGCAGTCTCATTCCATCCAAGATCCCACTTGCATGACCTATTTAGATGTGTGAAAGTAAGCTCAGGAAAAACTTTTGGATTCTTTCTAGTCACTCTTTTGTGCTTCCTACAGGAGAGCAAAAGGTTAAGCAACCTTACACAAAATCATTCTCTCTTACTTCATCTTTATCCCTCTGATCAGTCCTGCATGTGCTTACTCTGTGTCCCTCATGAAAATCTTATCACTGCTCAAAAAAACCCATGTTTGATGCACTTTAAAATATCTAATCTGCATTTTTTCCAGACATAGTGCATTGGTAGCTCATGGTCAACTAATAAGCTAAGGTTTTTGTCTTCCTCTCTTTCCAAATTATAAGATCTCAGTTTCTAGTAGAAACTGTTCTTAGTCCCCAAGTGTATAACCCTGGCCCTTGTGCTATTGAATTATATTCTACCTCTACTTCTTCTAGTCTCATTTGTATCAATAGGAATGTGCTGAAAATATTTCCCTATGGAGACTGGGTTTCCTTTTGTGTAATTAACTTTATCAAAAACAAGGAAATACTTAAGAAATTTGCTTTGCTTTACATATCAAAATTAATTTGATATCACATTTGTTAATTTCCTCTATGCGTAATTCCAAATTTTGCAAGGAGCATATAAGCATAATAAATTTTTGGATTAATCTAATTATCTAAACTCAAAAAATCCCCATGTCCTCTCCAGCTCCCCCTAAAAGCTCAGTACTTGCATAAAACACTTATCTAAGGAGTTTTAGGCTACAAAAAAAAAATTCACATCTGATGTGCTAATTTATGTATCCTTTATCTGAAATGTCTCAGCTTTTTCACTTAATTTTAGAGAAAATAAGCATTTGATATAATAACTGGTACCTCATATCTTTAAACGAAATTCACTCTCCTAAACTGTCCCACTGCTGAGACTGGTGGCATGAGCTACTTTATACTAGTAATGTTTCCTTGAAAAGGAAATATTTGTATTCCTTAATCCCAGGATATTTAATTAGCTCTTTAATTCACTTTTAGCTAGAAAACATAATTTGTAATTTTTTCTTAAAATCTCTCTTTTGGCCATGTCTCTACTGCGCAAATTCAGGGTTATGTTAAAGATTACCTGCTTAACTAGCATATTTATGCAGGGAAGTCAAGAATATAGGTACAACTGTGGGCCACAGTAAATCAGAATTAGCCTGGTAGTTAGTGGCCAGGCTGATTGACTCCATCTGAAGGCAGCACTAATGATCTGATTCCCAGAAATATGCTTAATTGTATTGCTTTCTTACACTTTCTCCAGTTCCTGAACAGCTTCAGATAGATCCAACTCAAGCCCTTTGTCCTGCAGTGTACACACACCCCAAGGCAAAATGTACAGAGCTGTTTGAAGTAGCTCCAGAGCTACCCCATAGCCCACCTTTTCCACTGTCAAGCAACCAGCAATTTCAGCATATAGCAAATAATCAGATAAATATAGACCTGCCTTCAGGCAGGGCTCCTTTCCTAAACACGAACTGGTCTGCACTGCCAATTTTCAAAATATCTTCTTAGATTTGTGTAAAAATGAATGAAATATACTTCACTTAATGATTAAAGACAATGTAATTTTCACCAGTGGAACCATTTTATCTCTATGCTTTCCTTAGTCATATTAAACAATTATGTTGATATTCACCCACATGAGGGCTTTTTAATGGGATAAAACAGAGATCACCTGTTTATGTATTCTTGGGTGGTATTTTTCCTGTAACTTTTTTTTTTATTTAGAGTTAGTTCCTCCTGATGTTGTGACATGCTGCTCACTAATATCTGTTACCTGAAAAATAAAAAAACAAAACAAAAACAATTTTACAAAAAACAGTCTGTTCCACAGACTTGAGATCAGAGCCATTTTACCAAGCCTGAGAAGGTTCCCCTAGTCTGTATACTTCAATCAGATTAATATTAATTTAGATGTTTTCAATTACTTTTTATACAAGTGATATGCAATCTGACATAAGTAATGGCACTTCATTCCAAAAATAGAGATAGAACAATTTTCTAAAGTGCCTCCCATGTTGAATTAATAAGCTGATAGACTGAGCCTATTATCTGGCATTACAAATGTTTTCAAAAATTTCTAAATCCAGATCAAAAGTCCAATGAAAATATATGTCCACCCCTCAACACCGAGTAAGTAGGTCTAATAAAATTAAGTAGGTCTAATAAAAAACCAGATTCATTTATTCCACTGAGGGTTCACTTTTGGCTGGATCTGTAGATGCAATTAAATTATCAGAATGAAAATTCAGGTTTTCATTGCATTGCACTACTGCCTCTCCCAGTGGAGATTATTTTTTTTGCATAAAACAATTAAACTTTCCAAAGTAAAAGTTAATGTTAGGGTTACAACAAACAACTCAGTCAAAATTGGAAGCCCAGCAAAACATGGTATATCAGAAAGGACAGAAATAAAAATAATGGATTTTGATAGGTTTATAATTTTAACAAAGTAACATCACTGTAACTTTTGCTGAAATACCTTTTAAAGATAATGTAAAAGACAAGTGGTTTAAATAGGATTAAATGAAACTTGCAGACTTCACATATTAATGTCTGTTACTTTGAGAGACTGTTTTGTTAAAATGCTTTCTGCACATTCTATGTTTTTGCAATTATTTAAAAACTTTACTTGAATAATTATTTTATGAATATTGTATTTAAAACAAATAACAAAAAAGACAAATTTACTTAAAGTTTAATTTAAAGTAGTTGCCAAATTCTTTCAATTAGAAAGCATCTTTCATACTGATACTTTTGAGAGAGACAGCTTGTGAGATAAAAAAAAGCCTGAAGACAGATAGGCATCTCAATTATTAGTCACCCTGGTTGCCTGACTAGGGAAACTTCAATATTAGAAATCTGATGTAGAAAATTTTATTCAGAAAAGTTGACTATGTCTTTTACTTTAACAGCACTTCAGGAAGCATAATGTAATTTTTGTTGGTTAATAAAGGATCTTGAATGGTAAGCAATATCTAGTATTTCTATATGCTTCTAGACTTTTACCAAGATGTTTTTAATGTTGACTATCTAATTATTTTGGCCAAAAAGGCCAAATACCATCTAAGAACAAATATATGTTCTGTTTTTTTGATCTTTATAAGTACAGTTACAGTTGCACTTTGAAAAATACCCTCCAAACACTGTTAAAATCAGTAAAGACAAAAAGTCATATAAAATTTTATTATGGATGCCTTTGAGAAATAATAGCTGTATTTAGATAGATACACTTCTCATTTTCTGACAATTTTCTCGACATGACAGTCTGATTGATTCTGAGTGGTGTTGCTTGAAAATGTTCTAGTGAAAGTCTTTCAGGCAAATGCGTTACTTTTGGGGCCTTTGTCTAAAACATGCAGTAGATGGGTTTGTTTGGAGGGTCATTTGGTTTTGACAGCATGTGCGGGGAAGAAGTTTTCATGGCATCTAAAGAATCACAAGCACTTGGGTTTTTAAAATGTTTACTCAAAGAACAAAAACTGACTGTGTATCTGCCTCTGTCTCCACTGAAAAAAATTCTCTTCCACTAGAAAGGATATTTTTGCAGTTTCATTGTTGCTAAAGTGTCCAGAAGGATGTATTTCAATGATGCTGTATGTTTCAGGACTGCCAGAAGCTCCAAATTTTGGTCCAGCCTACTTTCAGGAGGAGAGAGCAGTGAAAGCCAAATCTGAAAGCAGAGAAACTTAAAACTTTCAAAACTCTTTCATTTGGTCCAAATTCTTAAAAAAAAAAAAAATTTCCCATTTTTTTTTAGCATTTTATGAATTAAGATGATAAGAACCTGTTCCAAAGTCTGTCATCATCAATGGTGGGACTTTAACTGACATCACTACATTTTTTAGTAGTCTCCCAAACTGCTCCCCTGAAAATATTCCCTTGTAGTAGGACTATCTGTTTGTTCAAAAGAAAAGCTACTCGGTTCTCAATAAAAAAATAACTTGTCATTGGTTCAGTACATATACTACAAACTTACTGGGGAAAAAAGGAGGATCCTTGATAGACATGGGCAGTAGAATTTGATGCAAAAAATGGGATTTTTTTTTCCCTTATGTGCTCTAGTTTACTGCCACAAGATATATATATATATATACATTTACCCTCTTTCAGTCTGAATTTATTTGGTCTTGGATACGGGTAAGTAGATGGGTATTGATTAGATACTATGGCTGTTACCACTCTGGAGGTTCATGGATCATCAGCCTATGCTAAAATGCTTCTAATTCATTCATAGAGTAACATAGCAAGGAGATTTTACCACAAATTCTTGCATACAGAGGAAGTGCAAAATGCCATTTTACGTACAACAGATGGCTAAAGAAAACAGCCCATTGGATATACACGACGATAGAAATATTTCTACTTCCTTTTTTTGAAGAAAATTAAGAACAAAATAACATGTCTGATTCTTTCCTAAAATGCTATCTGGCTTAGTACATTGCAGGTATGGTGAGGCAAAATGCCCAAATTATAACCATGTAGGCTGCTTTTCCATTAAATCAACAATTCTGCTTAAGTGGTTTTCAGCAATTTCACTTCTGTGTGTATTTATGCTATGCCTTGAGTTCAGGGACCCAAGGTATCCCTGAAACTAGAATTCAAGCAGAAACCATCTCTCACACTAATTTACTCTGTAACATGTCACTTCCCACTGTCCTCTTCCTTATTTTGGCTTGAGAAATCCATAACATATTATCTTTGGCAATTACTCAGGAACCATAAGCAAAGCATCTATTCCAGGCCTGTCCCTTGGTATTTGAAATTTGCATGTTATTCCCAATCTTTCCATTACTGCTCAGAACACTTGCCAAAATAGGAGTAATGTATAAATCATCAAAAATCAAAGATGGACCCAAAGAACCATCAAACATTTTTCTTTTTTCCTGAGTTTTAGGGTTGAAATGTCTAAAGATAACAGCTATAATTGGGTCCTCAGAACTAAGCACCTCTCCAAATACAGCTAGGACTAGGAGTCTCGCATTAGGTACAGAACTTACTAGGGTAGAGAAATCTTGATCTTGTATGTATAAGAGGCTGTTTGGATGCAAACCCTGTGGAATATACTAGACTACTTGATAGTTTTATTTAAATCAAAGTTTAGAAATAGGATATAAACCAAGAGTGGATGATCAGACCAGATAACTTTTAGAGGTCACCTTTAACTATAAACAATTTGTAATTTACTATTGATATGTATAGGATTTACCAGTGGATGTTTCTATGTGCTGTTTCTAACCCTATTAATGGAGACATATACAAAATAAAAATATATTCAACAACGTTTTTCCTATTATGTCAAGAAGCAAATGGAGAGGGCCTCCCAGCTAGTTGTAACTCTTTATGAATTTATAAATACCTCCCACTGGTCAACTATTACACGTTTGAACTTTATTCTCATCAAAAAGGCATAAGCAAATCATTCACATGTTGAAAGAGTCCATTACACTTTGTTACAGTACAAAAATCTGGATATGACTGAAATATGTGAAGCAGGTCTAATGATCAAGATAAAAGATAATAGGTTTCCAACAACCAATATTAAATTGTTCAAGTATATTTTTATCTGTAGAAATTATGTTTTCATCACTAACTTTTGATATTTTAGCAATTTTACTTTCCATTAATTGAATGTTTATGCATCTAACCACAACCTGTTGTTAATTAAAATCTCAGTGAAAGACCTTATGCAAGCAAGTTTTCATCAGGCCTAAGAGAAACTCATGAGTTACCTTGGCTCATTTAATTGCAGTAATTGTCCCACTTTTCTCCTTTGATTGAATCTGTTGAGTTAATTGTGTATCTCTACTGACTGACACAACAGAATTGCTTTTCTTTGAAACTTAGGGTTATGATTCTGTGCATAAACTGGAATTGCTGATGTCTGCACATCATGCTTCAGCTGGTGTGATAGGTTTGTATATTTAAGGTTCTGGTCCTACTACTCTGTACAGTCACCCCTCTGCCTGTTACAAAGGTTATAATGACATCCTTGGGAGTCACAGCAGACAAGGGACAAAAATGTGTGAGAGGTTTTTCAAAGATCTTGTGACACCCTTGATTCTGCTGCATATACATAATTACCAGCAAAATGTTACATCAGCCAAAAATAAGAACAAATTGTTGGCAATAAACAACAGTTTAGGATGATCAGACTATTTATACAGTTTTCTCCTAATCCTTGTATGCAGGTCTGCTTCAAGAGGGAAATGAGGCAGAAAACACGGGTGAGCAGGCTGTGCCTCTGCTATCAGAATGGGGCCCCGCAGGGCCTGAGCACTGCCAGCAGAGCTAGGGGCTGGCAGCAGTGTTTAATGGCAGCCCCAGAAAAGGTAAAGGGATAAATCAAGTCCATCATTCCTCCAGGGTCCAAATTGGGAGCCCAATGAGTAAGAGCTGGAGACAGGATTGTGGCTGATGCAATGAAGGCAGCAATGGGCTGGAGACAGCAATGCCTCTGCTCAGAGCTGAGCTGAAATGGGGCTCCTGGGACCATGAGAAAGGTTGGGAGTGCTCGGAGAAATTAAGGTATCTCTGTTCACTCAAGGCCCTGACAAACATTTGCCCCTGTTTCTTGTGTCTAGAAAGGTTTTATATTCTGCACATCTGTATTCTTTTGTATTTACTTAAGAAGAAAGTACAGGACGATTCTTGGCCTCTCTTAGAGTTTACCTTTAAACACACATGAAAAGGTTTTACACCCAAGCTATATCTGTAAGAATTACTACAGGGTCCCCAGATAATTTTTTGGGCAAGTTTCATTCCAAATATCTTGCTAGGTTGCTGAAATGCTGTATTTCTCTGTATGTGCTGTTTCAGCAACAGGAGCTACACAGGCTAATAAAGCTTCCTGTATCCTGTTTACCTTGACTCAGTCTAGAATGAAAAAAGGAGTGTTTTACATAAAGAAAAAAGGTATAAACCCCCTCAAACTTCAACTAGACTGTAATTTATAGATATATTCTCATGAGTAAGACCTGAAGACTTCATTTTTTATGAAAAATGGCACATTAACAACGCAAATACTTTACTTTAAAAAAAAGTGGGACTAACTTTTCACATTCCTTGTTAAAAAGGTTTTGCTAGCCAAAAAGATTTCCCAAAACCTGTGAATTTCTCTTATCTTGAGCCATTGCATTTCAATTATAATGTGGGTTTTGATAATCATATGGTAATGAGTCTGGGGAGGCTTGGGATTTTGTTTTGGTTTTTTTTCTTTCTTGGTTGTTTCTTCTTGTGTTTGGTTGGTTTGGGGTTTTTTTGTATACCACTTTTACAAATGCATAAAACGTAATTAATTTTTCATAGGACCCATAATGAATCTTTCCTAGATAGACTCAAATATAACATCCCTGTTAGATACACATTGCAATACCCTACAGAAGTTCTTGAATGGTCACTAAAACTGCATCTCTTCAGAATGATCTATAAGACATAAGACCTAAATCTGCTAAAGGACATCAATAAAAAGATCTGTTATACACACCTACGTCAAGAGTAGTAGCCCAGGGACCTTTTAAAACAAATGGAAATAAATTCATATTTTCAGAGAAAACTATATTTGACTTATCCTGTGTATCTGGCCTAAACATATAAATGACATTTCACCTACTTAAAAGTAGTTCTCTAGAACTAATTTAGGCACCTGAAGAGTGTCTGAGTTTTCTGCACAAGGGTGCATTACATAAAGACTTGTCTTTTTGCGGCAACAGCTGAATACCAGATTGGGTGCCATGTGTCTAAAATGGCTATTGAAAGTCTGCTTAAGTACATGATATTTGCTTCCTATATTCCAAGCATGGAAACATTTAGGACCTCAAAAAGGGATTTCTTCTCTGATCTTTTCCACTGATTTATATTTAAATAAGTAGCTTTATTTTCAATAGCTGAATCAAAAGATGAAGACGAAGAGTAGCACACTAAAATGTAACATCTTTTTGTTTTTTCAAAATGTAAATTTATGTTGGCTATGAGGGGATCCATTATGTAATTAATTTTATTTTAAAGGAGGATACAAATGATTTGTTAATACTGCCATTTCAAATCAATCACTTTCTAGAATTGAGACACCGTCGTTCTTTTCAGAAGTATTTTTTTACCTTGTATATTAGATGTTTTTCATCAGTGGCAGCAATCAATCTCAGATTCTGATTCTGTTGTAATTCTTTTATCTTTAATCAGCCTGGCTTCCACTCCACTGAAAAGTAGCTGTTCCTCTCCAGCTTTCTAAATCTATTGCCTTCTGGGGAGGTAGTATCCCCTTGACAAAATCACAGTCAGTTATGGTAGGTTTCCATTCAGCCTCAGTGGAATGGTAAAACCTCCCCCAGAAAAGCAATTTGAAGACTTAGGTGTTCTTCCCTCCTAATAGCATTTAGCACAGTTGAGAATATTAACTATTAGACCTGTTCTGGAGGGAAGGAAGACTTTTAATGCTATTAAATAAGGATTTTAATGAAAAGTTGTTGCACAAATGATTTTAAATCTCTTCATGGTTCCTCCACATTTAGAATGAAAGTGTGCTTTAATTTTATTTCTTGGGTTTCGTCTCTACTGCTAATTGTGATGTTTCCATATAACTTAAATTGTAATTTAAACTGTATCAAAATAACTAATAACTAATAACTTCTATGTCTTCATTCAAAGTGAATCAACCAAAGTTCCAATAAAGTAATTTTTAAAAGTGTGATAATTTGTCTGTAGCCCCAGTGAATGTTACTTTGTCATTACTGGCAATAGTCACAGGCTTTCTATAGTCATTTGAGCTCCTGAGTGCAGGTGCTTAGGACTTAACTGGGCTTGACCTTGTTTTAACCTTGTTTTACCTTACATTAACTGCTGTCCCTCTGCCAAGTGCCTGTCACCCTGCCTATTCCAGCTAAAAACCTGTGAATACCTTATGGAGAAGGTGTGGCAAAGCCCAGACAAGACGACTGCAAAACAAACAGTATCCTTTTGCTCTCTCTGAGACTGGGGGGAACTATTCCAGCCCTTGAGGTAAGAGATGTGTAGGAAGCAGCCTGTGTGAAGGAAATGCATAGAGGGAGACTCAGGCAGAGCCCAACAGCATTGTGGAAAATGGCTTCTACATCACATTCCTCCCAGAGAGGAAGGAAAAGTCCTCAACAGGAGCTCCTGGTAAAGCCCTCTGTTCACTTTTCCCAAAGCTTGTCTCAAGTATTTAGGCTTGGAGTGAGAGGTATTGACACTGGAGTAGGACTGGCTTACTAATGCTCATAAATTACCCAAACCATATAAAATTTGATAATACTGGTGGCCTTGGTCTTAATTTTCATCTCTTATTGTTGAACATGGTTCTGTCACTGCAGTCTGTGTTTAGTTATCTGTCAGATTTCCAGTTACATGGCAGTGGCTTGAAAATATCTCATTTTTTTCCCACAACACATTTATTTGCTGGATTCATATAAGCAGTAATGATAATATCCTTGACAAATTTATCTTTATAACATTAGCTTTGGACATTAGCAATTTTCAACACTACTTTGTGAACTAAAAAAAAAAAAAAATCGGTTTAACCAAATTTAGTTTGTTTAATCATGATTTCTCAAACAATAGTTTTCCTTTTAATCTCAGCCCTGTCTTCAGTCCTTGTTATGGAGAAATCCTCTTCATTCAAGGTCACAAAGTTACTTTTCAAAATCCCTTGACGTTCTTGTTCCTTTTGTAGTTAAATTATGTTATGGACAAATTACCAAATAATCAAAGACAGATAGGGAAAGTCTCAAATGAGTGTAAAATTTTGATATTTTAATTAATTTTGGTACATGAGGAATATTATTTTCTTTCCTCACTTTGTCTTCAAATATCTGAGTTATGAAGCAATATTCTTTTAATATTTGACCTATATATCTGTTTATACATTTAAAGATCTAGGTATTGCTCTCTCCAAACATCAAACATCAAATGCAATACTTTCTATAACAATAAGAATACACCATGTAGGAATCCAGAAATATAATTTTTAAAAAATTTGTCAAAGATTATCAGGATAATAAAGGATGTATAAGAGGCATGTTTTCTCTCTCTCTCAGAGTTTCACCCCTCTCATAAATTGCCTGCATAATTTTTATGAAATTTATACTAAAATCTTGAATGCTTTTATTAAGGCATCAGTGATTTGTTTGTAGAAGATCAATAGCTATTTTCTGTGAAACTGTATAAATAATAATCTGTAACTGCTGATATCTACATCAAAAGCTGCCAAGATAATAAATTTCAAGCAGCTCTCCACATTTTTTATTAAACTGATAGTTTCATGACAAAAATAAAGCCAAAAAATATGTAAAATGTGGCTTCTGCTCTTTGCAAACTACAAGAGCAAGAACAAAAGCTCTATGAAAAGCACTCTTCCTATAAATACAAAACCTCTCAGTTTGTGGGGTTTTCCCCATTTATGTGGGTAGAATCAAGTATTCTTTGGGGTCATATAACCCAGTGATAAGATTTGATTAGTGAGAGATGCCCAAATCAAGGTGCAAACAAGATCATATACTGACGTCAATGACATAGATTTTATTTAACAATAAATGTGAGAGAGAGATAAAGAAATAGAAAAGGGGGCAGTAGATGAGAGAGAGAGAGCTTGAGACATCAAGCAGAAGACAGTCACCACCCATACATCCAGCAGAATTCTTTTGGCTCTTCTCTAGTCTGGGCTTGTCTGTGGTGGGGGTCCCAATGTTCAAAATTTTCACTATTTACGCATGCTAACAAAAAAATCAATTAATGTTCATTGGCTATGCTGTCCTCTTATTTTGCTTGTTAAATTATTCCCCTGCTTCTAATGCTAATTAGTCCCATGCCCAGTCTTTCTCTTCAGTCAGTAGACTGTGAGTGGGTTCCTACCTCCCCTTGCTGGAATTCCCTCTTCCCCAGTCCAAGCTGTTTTCAGCACAGTTGCTGAGTTTGCTTTCCTTGTGACCCATAAATTCTGCATTCTTTATGTCCATTATCAGTAATAGATTCTTCTCCCCCAGCTGGTTAATCTCGTCCTAGGTCTGAGATAACACTCAGACAATAGTGTACCACCTTTTCCCCATCTCAAATTCCCAGCTGGGTCCTTTCAGAGATTTATTTTGATCTCACATAAAAAGGGTTTATTCAGAGTGAGGGAGTAATTTGGGAAATTTTATCGGAAGAGGAAGAGCAACTGTGTAGTACTCTCACCTGACAGCTTTTTCATTTTCCAGCTTGCAGCTACATGCAAGTAAGGTACAGAAGAAGCAAACTTTGCTTTTCGAAGGAAGTTCCTTATAAAAATACCCATCCCTGGGGGACACCTTTCAACTGTAAATACCTTTTTTTCCTCTTGTAGGTGTCATCCCAACACAGGCATATTTCCGATGCCTACTGTCTTATATAAATGAGAAGTATTATTATGAGTAAGAATAAACAATATGTTACTGTCAAAATGTTTTTCAAATATCTTTTCAAAGCTAGATTTAAATAGAGGTTTGTCTGCTGAATACTGTGTAATTACAGTTTTTTGGTTTGCCTTTTACTGTGAGTGAAAATTTCTCCTTTTCTACTTTCTAAGCAATATAATTTATAGTTATATAAATAATTGCTTACTTATGTAATTCAGTCTCCATTTAATAATTGTTTTCATATCTTTGTTCTTGCTACAACTAAGTATCATTTAGTCAGAAAGCCATAAAATTATTTATAATTTATACCCAATCTGTTTAGATTCATAGATTCACATTAGTACCAGTAAACTACCTCTTTATGACCTAAAAGAAGTTTAAATACTAAATTCTAAGTTACAGCTTCCTGGTTCTTCTGTATCTTTCAGATATCACTCCAAAAAGGCCTTCTAACTAAAATATTTAATAGTTTGCATCCAGATCATGAATCCCCACCTAGCATCTCTTCTCCTGAAACCCTGTACATAGCATTTTCCTTCCTTTACTGCGATTGAAAATGGCCTCTGATGAGTAAATCTAGGGCTGAAAAAGGACAACGATTTTCAAGGCAGCTTGTCCCCATCAGTCTCCCAAATAATTTGTATGGTCAAAAAAATGTAAAAGTTAGTTTTGTAACAGTAACTTCCAGCACTTCACACACTGAACTAGGACAAGAAGACACTACACATTGAATCCGTTGTATGGATTCTCATCTTCTGCAATAAAAATCTGCTCTCTTGTCTTCATTTTCCCCCCCTTTGAAACAACATTTTTGAGAGAAAAAATATCCCTTTACTTTTTATGTCAAAAGGGGTTTCGTATTAATATTTTTTCATATTATGTCTTCAGAAAGTCTAATCTTTAAAAACTTTTTTTAGTTTCCCAAAACAGTCCTGTGGCACACTTTCATAGTATTTTTGAGATTTTGAGTAATTTTAGATTTTTTTTACATTGAATCCTCACTGTTTCATATTAACCTGCCAAATTTAGCTATGGTGAAAAGAGCTCAATGGACTTCATTGTACAACAGAGCTTTTTTGTTTTAGTGTTACTAACACACCATTTGCTAACATGAATTTGAAATCTAAAAAATATTTGTTTTGCTCCTCAGATGTGGAAACTTCAAATTTCTGTGGTGTCTCCATGGGTTAGGGCTTGGTTTCGTGCATTATAAGTAAATTCCTCACTGCCTATTATGATTTATTACACTGAGAGGTGGTGAAAGTTGAATCATGAAATCTGAAGTCTGGATTTGAACCAAAAACACCACAGGCATATATTGTGCACTAGGGATGCTATGAAAATAGGATGTTCTGTTGCCAAACATATATTAAGAAGACCCCCCCCAAAATGTTAACTGTCATAATTTCACACTCCAAAGGTTAAGAACATCTAGGCTAACTATCAAGAGATGTTTAACTTGGAGCTTGCTTATTTTGCATTGTGCTTTGGTTCTCTGACTCTCTGTTGCTTTATCCTGACATATTTCCATTGTGTAAAATTCTAACACTTGAACAATGACAACCAGAGTAAAACAGTAAATAATGGCTAAAACAGTTATGTTGGGATTTTTGTTTTAAAGTATTTTAACTGTTTGAAGAATAAGAAGTAAATTACTTCTTGCATTTAATTAAATGTAGGCTAAAGAAAGCACAAAAAAAATTTAGAAATGCCACAATGACAGTTATTGACTGCCTTCATGTAGGTCTGTATCAGAACCACAAAGTGTTCTTTTTAATACACCCAGAAAAATGTACCATTCATTCCTTAGTATTGGTACACCACACTATATAATTTATATGGATGATACAGTCATAGTTCAGCTTGCATGCTTAGACATTTTGAAAAACACCATATGTTAAAATTTGAAAAATAATTACTTTTCTCACACAAGACAATTTAAAACTGTTGAAAACTCTGTACAGTGTTATTGAATTATGAATTAATTTGATTAGCCAATGCAATACACATCACAGAGTTAGAATGACTGGTAGATTTTACAGCTAAGAAAGCATTTCAAATACGTATGTACCTCAAGCACTGGTTTACATTATTTGTGTAGGTAAAAAACCAGAAAGTTGTGTTAATTACCCAAATTATCCTGTTCTCACCTACAGAAATACACAACTAAGATCTACAGCACTGTTGTAATTTTATGTATTAAAAGTTGGAAGTTGATTAATTTTGTTGTCCTTAAATCCATGACAAAAAATGGAAACACAAGCATTCACATGAACTAGAATAACATCATAAAAATTCAGGGTTTGAAGATGTTAACAGCCCTTGTGATAGAAATTAAGAATCTAACCACTTTTAAGAATGAAGAAAGGAAAACCTTTCAGTAATTAAAAAATAATTTAATAAGAAGACTATTTTAAAACTATAAATTTTATAATTTTATAGACTTCTTTAAAAATATTTTAAAATATATTAAAATTTAAATATTTCCTACATTCACCACTAAGGTTGTTGGAACGAAAACAGAAGTGGTTTTTTTTTTACCCTTTTGAAAATTTGCCACTAATTAAGCAGAATAAATGTTTTAAGTGCAGTATATTTTAAGTGATTACTCTGCATGATAAAATTAAAAACTGCTGAAAAAAATCCACAAAATGTACAGTAAGACTGGAGATTGTGGTGACATGGGTGTATGGTGTAGAAAGGAAATGAAGGACTAATATTTTGGCACAGTTCCCATTTAAAAAAAAAACAAACAAAGAAACAATAAATTGAACCTAACACAGATATGCAAAACCTCTCACCACTAGTGTCAGTAGTAAAAAATACTTTTCATGTAGACAATATGCATACATGTAAGTGTGTGTATGGGCTGCAGTGTAAATATGTCTGTGTTCAATATTTCACGTACATCAGTTTTACAGAAATGTTTACTTTTTAGGGTAAAATGGTATTTTTGGGGAAAATATGATTTGATTTTTTAGGAAAGAAACATTAACGGGGAAAACAAAAGCCTAAGAATCTTTGCAGATACAGTGGAATATCCACATATATTCCTTACTGAAAATTAGATTCTGAGTGAATGACATCTTCATGTTCTTTTGCTTTTCCAAGACAAATGCACTATTTTATTGAAATGGCTTTAGGAACCCAGCATCACTTCTGTATAGTTGAATTCTCTCATGGAGAATTTTGATATTGAGTAGTGGATTATGGAGAGAGACCTAGAGGCTGCCTTTGTGCTAATAACTTAAATAGACATGCCATCGAGGACCAGAATATGACCATCTGTAGTTTTAAATTAATAGCATGGTCCTTAGCAGACTTCTGGCCCATGTCAGGCACCATTCTCCCAGCAGCTGCAAAGGTCATTCCCAGCAGGAATCTTGAATGCACTCACACTGCTGAAAGGGCCAGGGGAGTTCATTGGTGCCACAATGAGCCACTCGCAGCCGGCCAGCCTGAGAACCAGCGAGCACTCCTGGGCACACCTGCTGCCTGCTCTTGTAGCCATGGGCTCATTGTCCAAGATGAAATCCTTTCTGATCCTTTTGTCAACCCTCAGCAATATGTGTCTTCATCAGTTCAATAGACATCATTGGATTACTATGTGCAATACCATTTTGGTTTTGACCACAACACGCTGAGTTGTTTTCACAGAATCTCATCTTGTTAAACATCAATTCTGGTAAAGCCTTCTCTCTGTTCGGAATAATTGTCTTTTTCACCTATGTACACAGCATCTACTTGAAAAGCATATAATTGTTTGTTAAAGCAATAAAATCACTGAAGAAAAATCACAGAAATTATCTATATACGGGGAAATTAGACAGGGCCTTGGTTTTGCACTCTATACTGTCTGTCACAGGTTTACAGGACTCAATACACAATCTTATTATGCAATTATGTTTTCTTCTGAAAATGAGCTAAGGATTTTAGGCAAAGCTGCCTATTTGTTTCTCTTTACAGACTTTAGAAGTCAACAAGGAAGATCCACTCTGCTTAAAAACAGTAATGGCTTTTATGGGTTTTTTTCTGTTGGTTTTGAAAAATAAAATGACATTAATTCACCCTTTTGTGTCCCATCCCCTATAATACAATTTGAATTATTATATAATGTTTTAAAAAGATATGTCTGCTATGACTTTTTGTGCTTGATAGGCAAGAAATCAGATAGAAAATCTGCATATATAACATTATACATCTCATATTTAGTTCATTGACCAGAAATCTCATCTGTTCTGTAAATGAAGGAATTCATTAAAGGGAGCATCAAGCAGTAGTCCTTGCTTTAGATATTTTGTCTCCTCTAGTCTGCTTTTCCCTTGTTTTCTTCCTTAGCAATATAGTTGTTATGCTCAGTATGTTTTCCAACCAGAAAAAGAGCTTGCATCATATTCAGCTGTCATTTTAATGTGTCTCTCTCTCACAGATACAGATGAATTCTACCTATAGTTCTGAAATAAATAGGTCACAGAGGAGCATAGCCCAGGGATATCACTTGCAGCCTAACCCCACATGCATTAGAGAATTCTCCAGGGAAAATCAGCTCTGTGGTTGGGAGAAGTGCTTCCCCCTCCTCCACTGCCCTCCCCTGGTTTTGGAAATGGTTGGAGTAATGCTGTTTGGCTCTATTTGGTTTAGTGGTTAGAAGTGTCCTTTTCCTACAGTTTTAGTAAAATACTTGATCCCTTCTGCTGTTCCCCTTGGGTGTATTGCCTGTTGTTTTAGTATAGGTTGAGCTGCTGTGAAGATTATATGCTCTGTGTCTGGTCATTGTAGAAAGACACTTCCTCTTGAAGGAATAAAGCAATCAGCAAAATATATCTGCAAATACCTGCAGCACCAAACCCTTGTTAAGTCAAAAGGAACAAAGGAGGAAACATGAACAGCATCTATCAAGTAATGCAGGAGCTCAGCATGCCTTTTGAATTAAGGCTTATGTGCAGGTGCACTTGAAAAATATCCTTTTCAAGCACAAGCTGTTACAGGATGGGAGTTCAGAGGCCACCTGTCCTTCTGTGGGAGTAAATCTTTTCAGACAACAGCTGAATCAACTGCCCTTAGAAATCATGTACCACAGGCTCATAAATCACATTTCTAGGGAATCATCATGTTGTCACCACTGATGTCAGCCTCAGTTCTCTGAAAAAAATCACTGTGTCCATGTGCATGTATGCCATTACCCAAATACAATGACATCTGATGCTCTTCAAATTATATATATATAAAATATATCTAATATTATTACATTATCAGGACTATATTACATTCTTCAAAGTCAAAATACACTTTATATACTTTCCAGTATGTACCATATGTTTTATGACTGCAGAGCTATCCACTACATAGTTTTGTCCTGACAAGAATTTTTATTTTTCTCCATGTAATAACTGAAATAATGAGCATTCAGAGACAATAACAGTGTTAATTTCATCCTGAAAATCTTAATGACAATTGTTTTAAGAGAATTAGTCACAAAAACTAATGAATTTCAGAGTGGCTAGGTTAAGTGAATTAACTATTTACATTATATCCTTGACCAGTTTTCAAGTTACTTAAAAGGAATTTAACTTAATTCACTTCTCAGGATCTACAAGTATATATTATTATTTAATTTCATAAGTTTTATTTGCAATAGGAGCCATAGAGGGGTTTCTACTTGTGGCTGAGATCTTCACAATTAGCAGGATAGACTTGAGTACAAGACGTTAAATTACATTAAATATTATTTTATTCTAAATGGGAAGGACCATTAAAGAGATTCAAATGAGTTTCTCCAATGTTGTTTCAATGATGTAATTATTTAATTGAGACTAAAGGCTTTTCTTCCAGGTCCCTACAGAATGTCTTTAATAATTCTTAATATTTCAGGAATGGGTTTGCCTATTCAGTTTCTTTTTCTTTTCCCCTTAGAATTTTTCGCTTTTCCAACTCTTTACCCTTTGAAAATGAACAAAAGCCCATAAAACTGAGGCAAAATATCTGCATAAAGGCACATTTTATGAGAAAATAAGAGGCTAAATTAAAATATTAACATTAGAACAAATTTATGCATATCAAAGTTGATTATTATGTTGCTGTATTTTTACAACACTGTCCAAGGTATTTTACAAAACAATCAAGACGCATCAATACTCACACATGGTTGTGAAATATCTGAACAAGTAAATATTTCTTAAGACAGTCATTATAGCCTGAGTGTGCTTATATTTTTTTTTTTTCAGTTTGTCATCTGAGTCAAACAAAAGTTTTCATTTTAGGAACTAATGTCAAGTTTTTTTTAAATGGCTTTAGGTGCTCATTTTTATGGGATATATACTGAGAGACCTTTCAAGTTGGCATCTTTTAAAAATCAGGGCCATTAAATTGTTTCAAGCTGGACAAAAATTCCACGGATTTTTTTTCCCTCAGTCTTGACCTGAAATCTTTGCCTTTATAAACATAACAAAACCCTCAAGTGTGGAATAGATTATCTCCAGTGGCTATCTAGACATGTATTACATGCTTTTTACTATAATCTTAGGAGGATGGAGCTCCAAGTATAATATATTCTAATATATTCGAGTACCATACATTATTCCTGATGAGGTTTCAAGAGAATCATTCTGAGCAGGGAATGTCATGCTTCACATGCATCTGCTCTAGATTTGGAGTAAAAGCAAGAATGTCTCTTGGTTAGAATGTAAACGTCTACATTTATTTCTACTCAGTAAAAAGGACTACCGCTAATTACAGTATATCTCCTGTTCTAACAAGTGCAGAATCTCCAGAGACAAAAGCAGAAAATTGTTCCAGTACAGTACATACATGAAATACACCATTGCAGGACAATGCAAACAAGCCTGCATCAGATTCAACACAAGGAAGAACTGCAACCACCAATCGGGTATCAGTATAGAGGCTATATCCTGCCTGGATTTGGACACAGAACCTTGAATCCAAAGGAAGCTGTAGTCATGGAAATACTTATAGCAAGTCCCTGTGCTTAAAGTTATACAGGAGGTTACAGAAGGTGCTAACATTTTCTCCTCACAGGAAACTAGGCCAGCAGCTGAAACTTTTGAACCTTTTTTCAATCTAAAGCCATTTTAAAGCTGATTGTGTTCAGCAGTGAGCTTATCCATCACTATGGTCTGACAGAAATATACTGAAGTACTCTGCAGTGGGATAAGGATGTTCCCTCTACCTCTTTGAACAGTTACCTGAAACAATATTTTGTATTATCACAGTCATCACAGACATTTAAAAAACTCCACCCAAACCACCAGTTATGACCTCCCTTTTTCTGCCCCTTCCTCATGGCAAATTGCATGTAATATGAGACATAAGCACCATGAAACTTGCAACTGATTAGGCTGTGGCTCAGTGGCTTACTTGTGAATTAAGGTCAAAAATTTGCAGTGTTACCAACTTCTAATTCCTTCAGAACACGATTTTTGTAACTGAGCAGCAGGCAGGATAATGTATAAAACTGAATTTTTGACAGATGATGCTAATATGTAACACCAGTATGGCCTTTTTAAAGAATTTAAGGAAGATAGCATCTTTTCCTAAGGACTGTTTTGTGCATTGACTGTCTTTTCATCCACTTTGTTCCCTAAAATAATTTTAAAATATTTATAGAATTCAATATGTATTCTTAGAAAGTTGAACAGTCCTCTTTTTTTCTTCTTTTTTTTTTTTTTTTTGCTCATGGTTTCCTTCTCTTGATGCAAAATATCCATGTTTTCTATAGAAATTCTTCTTTACCTTGGACCTTATTTGCCAATATATAACACTCTCATTTATGAAAGGCACATTGAGTCACTACCAGAGATGCACAGAAAAAAATGCTTTTGTGATTATTACACATTTATAGTCAAAGTACACTTTCAGTAAACCATTGCTTTAAAAAAATGAGTGAAACAGCTTTTAGACCTGCTTAGTACTTTGCACTGCTTCATCATGTTTTCAGAATTTTTGATCAGTTTCACAGAGTAAGTAATTTTTATGCCTACAAAGATTCTTTTGTTTGCTATTAAGACTATACCAAGCTACAAAACTTCAAGGGACCATCTCTTTAGGATGCTATAATAAAATAATTTTGTATTGCATTCAGAAATTTTGTGTAACACCAATCACATACACTAAATCTATGACTCACACTTTGCTCTTGTCAAATATGAAACACTTGAGTGTGGTACAGTAGTAAGTTATCTTTGCAGAGAATGCAAGTTTGCTCTAGTTGCTGAAGTGGAATGTCCTTGTTCAAGAAGCAATGAGTTGCCTGGAATGAAGTTTTGTAGGAGACAGCTATAAATATCAAAGACTTCAAATTCACAACTCTTTGATAAAATAGGTCATGGACTTGGGAGGAAAAAAATTAAACAAGTACATAGAGGGTTTCCAACCTGGAATTTAGTTTGCTGCCTTCTAAAAATTCATTTGTTAATCAGTGAGATACTTCAGAGAAAAGGTATCAGAAGAAAGATTTTTAGAAGTCAATAGAAGAAAAGAATGTAATAGTCTCCTTTCTGTGTCCTGAATCTCCTACACATGCTATTTCAGCAGTTATCCTGTGAAGTTTCAATTCCTCACGGCACTACAGATATGAGTTTTCAGCAATTTGAAGGACTTTTTTTTCTTCTCCCAAAGTAGTTGTCCACAGCATCTGTGCAGAGCTAGCAGCATAGAAAGCAGGTTTTCATTACCTTAACAGCTGCTTAAAAGATCACAAAGACATGACTTGGGCTGATGTGGTATTTGGAAAAGAGATCCATCTTCATAAAAAAAAAATGGCATTCACCTGAGCCAGTACAGATGTTAGTAATCACATTGGCTTTATTCCAGATGAGAAAAATTTTTTGCTGTATGTCCTTCATGAGGTTGCACTAAAAAAATCACCATATCCAATACTGAACAGTTCATGTGCAGTCAGTGAAATCCTTCCATCAGCTAATTTAAAAATTGCAATGTATAGAATTGAGGTAACCTGAGAATTTTATGCACAGGGGGATATTCAGACAATCATAATCAGAACTAGACAAAAAAAAATTATATTCATGATAATGAGATCCTAAAAGAATACTGCAAGTTCATTAAAGGATGAAAATATGAAGAGTAAAAATCTCTAAATAATATCAGTAGAACTTTTCTGCAAGAGAAAATGGTCACTGTGGAAGAATGAATGAGAAAAGAAAAAGAAAAAGAAATTTCCTCACATTTTCTTAGGAGCTATTAAAAAATATTCACTCTTTTGAGACATTTGTCCTTCTCCTTTTCAAGGCATTTCTTCTAAGACATTTCTTCTTTTCTATATAGTTACTGGTGCAGGCTGCACGCTTTTTTTTCCCCTCTTTTTTTGTTTCTGACCTCTTGCAAGAGACAACACCTGACAGATTGGAGTACTTCTTCAGAAACACTACTGAGCACTGATTTCTGATGCAGTGCAGAACTTTGTACTGCTGGACTGGGAGGTTCAAGCCTGCACTAGAACATAAACTTCCTCCTTCTATGTTCCATCATGCTCTGCCTCTGATATGCAAAAGAATCCAACTGAATCTTGAAGCTGAACACTCGAGTACAGATGCTGAAGAACAGATAAGTCTTGATCCAAGACCTGAAGGCAGCTGCACCACAGTATAGATATAACAATTTTTTTTTTGTTAAATTAGTCTTGTTATTCTTCCCCTGGTGGTAAAATCTATCTCTAGAAGCCATTAGACAGAAATTGTTTCATCAAATCATAGTAGGTGAAAATCACAGGACTTTCTGAAATCGTATCTAAAAGCCCAGTTATACTGTTTCAAACTTCTCCACACAGAAATTAATCACAAAAAATATTCAAAAGAAGATGTTAACAGAATTTTAACAATGAAACAAACAAAAGGTCCAGATAGGTGAATTTCATATCATCCCCCTGAAATGTTAATAAATACTAGTATTTTATTTTTTTTTAATCCAAGTGTACCAAGTTTATATTAGATGTGAGAAAAGAGATCAGCCTTTAAGAATTCACATTTACAAATCTGGTTTCTGGAAGGAAGATATTTCTGTCAGAGCATGCTTAATACAAGATTATTTTCTTATTTTTTCTTTTTCTTATTTAACCAAAACTACAGTCAAGGAAAACTACTAATCAAGGTAAAGACATCCAATGACAAAACTCTTTAAAGCCTTTTCTTATCTTTACAATTTGCTTTGGTACAAGAGTATTCTTTTTCTTTGTTTATATTGTTTTCCCTCCTAATACTGAGCAAGCAGTTCCCTATTAGCAATTCATTTGGGCTTAGATATGGATCATAATTAACAAAAAAATTGTGAGCAGGCACTAAATCCCTGTCCAGGAGTAGAAAAGAGTCCCAATGGCTCAGGTTTTCCCAGCATCAATTTAATGAACTGCTACTATCTAAATAGACCAGATGATCAGGAGAGGATATGTCTTTATTAGACATACTGCTCAAAATATGCTGTGTGACTAAAAAAACCAATCATCACATTCTATCCTTTAGGAAGGACATAAGCTTATACTCAACGAGGAATGTGGAAAATGAGTCATACTATAGTCTTTAACAAGAGCAAGTGATAGAAAAGATTGTAGTAAGATCTGACTAATAATCCAGACTAAACATTTTTTTTCCTCTTCTATTTAGAGGCAGCATTAACATTTCTATATATTGTTTGCTTGCTTTTTTAGTCCAATTCCAATATCTGTGCATAGAGTGAGCCGTATAATAAGCTTCAACAGCAAACAGCCTGATGGCTGAACCTTGCTATTCTATGAATTCTGTTGAATTCATTCCGTTTCCACTTAGGATGGCAAGCGAAAGAAATCAAGCTCAAATCAGGAGAAAGAGAAACTTAAAATACTGGTCTTCTATGCAAGGGACCTAAGAACTTACCTGTTGGTTACTTACTCACTTAAGGAACACAATAAAGTAAAATAAATTAATCATAGCTTTGAGATGTTTCTGGGGGGGGGGGGGAAACCCAAAAAACCCAAAAAACAACAACAACAAAAACCAAACCACATAAAACCACCAAAACTGAAATCAAAACAGAAACCAAAACCTAAACCAAAGGAAGAAGCTGACCTAAGACTGTTTCCATGAGAAGATTTGCTGTGTCAGATCTGAATTTTCTGACTGAAATTGAAGTATAGGCATGAGGAAGGATCATCCAGTCTACCAGAACTGCCTATAGTATGAATTATTGTTTGTACTGTACAGAGCCTAAGTCACAAGTAAGGTTTCTTTGTGTTGATATATAAGACAATTTAGCTGTGCTTTCCTAAACTAAAAGTTCTTTAAATTAATTCAATTTATCACATAAGGAAAATAATAAATTATACTTCCATTATTACATTTATCAAAGTTGAATTATCAGTGCAAGTCAAATTATTATGCCCAGTCTGAATACCCACACCATTTTTCTTGTTTTGATTTAGAGTACTAACATAGACATCCTCAGATAGCAAAAAATACGCATTATTTTAAAAGTGTTGGGTGTTTCCCATCCTTATATAATCTTCCACTGCCACTTGTTTTGTAAAAGTTGCTGATTAGTTTTGCTGATGTAAATTGGGCACTTCGTTTTGTTGCTTTGCTAAAAGGACCAGATTCTACAATAGGAACCTGATTTGGAAAAGCGTTGTATCGCCGTCAGCTCCTCTCGCGGGACACCCCGAGCGGTGCACGCTGGGCGGCGAGGGAGGAGAATGGTGCGGCCGCTCCCCCTGTGAGCTCTGCAGTCCCAGTTGTTGGCGTGGGGACAGAAGGAGGCGACACGGGACTTGGGGTGTAACGAGGTGGGTTTGTTCATTGAGCCCCAAAACACTCTGGGGAGGGCAAACAAAGGTTTTATACAAGAACTCAGGAGGAGGGGTGTAGGAACAGCAACCAATGAGGATAGAGCTGGGGAGGAGTCTATGGTGGGACTAACATAGCACAAACCTATCCGGGGAAACAGGGGAGTGGAATAACACAAAGTAACCAATAGGGTGTTGAGTCTCTCTAAATAGACTGGGAATGCTCTGGAAGCAGGGGAGGGGGCTAGGTGGAATGACAGGGAATGTTCTAGGGAAAGGGGCAGGGAAAGGGAGGATTGACAACTTGGAGAGGAGGGGGTTAGGAAAGAGCTTGGGAAGACTGACAACTGGGGAGGGGTGGAGATTGGGGGGGGGGGTGTGAACAGACACTGAACAAATATTAATTAAAAAAAACACACCACCACAGAAAAGTGTTTTCTTATCAATTCTTCTAGTGTACCCCTTTTCTTCAATAAAAAATGTTTTCTGTGGCTTAATTTGTTTTTGTAAATTAAACTTGCATTTTTATCTCAATTTACTTACTTTTTTCCCCCCAGCTATTAAGGAATATTATATCATATTGCTATCAGGCAAATCTGTTATTTTTAACCCACTTTACCCATCATTTATCTTTTATAGTTGGAGAGCAAGACTCTTATTTGAGACCTGGAGCGAATACATTTTCCAGATATTCCATATTTGCAACTTTTTCTCATAGTTCTTGGAAATTTTGTGATGCAGATTGCTTGACTTTAATAGCACAAGCACACTATTTTCTATGAGTTTTCACTGTTACATGTAGCTTTCAATTCTTCACTTTTGTGTAGTAATGATGGACATTTCCATAAAAATCTTTTGCAAAGTATTCATCTATTTTTAGGAGCACTGAGAGATTATAATTTCTATAATAAATATTTTCCTGTAATGCACTGCTGTTTCACTGTGGGTTTTATTGGTTTTTTCATAAATTTCTAAATCTAAGGAGGTTTTGCTTTAAATTTTTTCTGCAGGGTCTGAGTCCTCTAAACTTTTTGACCTCTGACCCTGAAGACAGATTCTTCTTTGCTGGTTTTTAATACCCTTTCTGAAGTCCGGTTCTACAGTATGTCCCCTTTGTCTGAGATACCAACTCTAATTATCCTTTAATCATTAATGTTTTAAATAAATTCCTATCTTACTTTAATTATCTAATCTCAAATCAATTGATTCAGTTGACTTAGTAAAAATTTTCCCTTATTTTCTGGAGAGCTAGCCTTTTGAAGGCAAAAACTCCTCTTGCTTGAATTGGTAAGTCTTAAATTAGACTGGTTCTTTGGTTACTCATCTTAATAATTTTTAATCGTTTTGTCAAAGATGTATATTCTGTCACCACAAAAATGAAATTATACTCTTGTGTTTTAGCTCTTAGTGTTGATTTCATTGGTGTCACTACTAGCAAAATTATCCAGGACTAAACTTTCTAAATTATTTGCATATTCATCTGCATTTGAACTTGGGCAAAATATTTTTGGACAGTCAGATATTATTTTATGGCCATAGACATTTGTCATAAATAATCAAATTTCCCTGTCAGAATCTGTAATATTGCCCCTTTTTCTTATCTTTTTTATTTCTAACTTTTCTACAATTATAATTGCATAATTACAATTTCATGTGGGGAAAAAAAAGAAGTAGAGCTGCTGAAATGAATTATGAGTAACATTTTTAGGGGGGATGAAAGATCTGTGAGTGTCTGTGAGATGTTCATTCCACTGCATATGTGGAAAATGAAAGACACCACTAAAAGGTTCAAACTCATCATTGGAAGATTCTGACTGTAAAAAACTACAAAACTATGGCTCTCATTTCACAGGCTTCCAAACAGAAATAATTTCAAATTAAAAAGCATGAACACTTTTCTGTCTTATCTCTGCATTAGAGTTCTCTGCAATTCCTATTGAAAAGTGGATTCCTGGGGACAGCTTACTCTGCATAGTGTCAACACTATGGCAAAGGCTTGAGCTACAGAAACATATGATCATCTAGTTGAGCCTGGCCTTCTTAAGACATATTCAATCTCTGTGATAGAATTCAGAGCAAGATAAATGAATGCTTTCAGATGCTTCCGCTTTTGGAGACCTTTCTTAAATTAACCTGCAACTATAAGAAATGCAGCAGAAGCCTGACGTACTTATAAAAGACCAAAACTGGTCCATTATGGTTTTTACTGTTAAGTATACATGGTTCTTACTTCTAGAAGTAAGGTAAGGTGTACCTTTCCTGCTTTGAAATAAAAACAATTAAGTCTTGTAGCAGACCATTACTTATTAATTTAAATTTAATTAATGATATTCGTTTTAGATGTAAACATGTGAAACAAGATAGACTGATAATCTTTTCTTGATTCCTTGGCTAATTACAACATGATGTTATAGTTTTTAGCTGGGACTCCCTAGAAGTATAATACCAATAAACTGCAAGGCTTTCTCGTGACAAAAGGTTGATTCAGTCTCCAAGCACAATCATTCCTGGCATTGTTCTTGCAGATACTGCCAACAGTATCAAAAGATATATTAGTTTTAGTCTTCAGTTTTTCTGCTTCCCTGGGACCTTGGATGTTTCAAATGCTTCTCATTTATTCTTGAAGTAAAATTAAATCCTCTCAAAGGAGGAAAGCTGTTTAGATAAATCCACGGAGTTACCTTGTGCTGTTTTCTCTTTTAGCTCACTTTTGGAGCTGTTTCCATAGCCGTGAGCTTTTAATCCTGTAAGACTACTAAAAAGAACTGAATCTAACTTTGTGTAAAGAAACTGAAAACACATCTCACTCTGAGATTAACCTCCTGCTTTGCAAGTTTGAGAAGAATGCTTTAAAGGCAGAAAAAGCTAAAGGTTTACTCAAGTGGAAATGAGAAAACAGTGCAGAAAAATCCAGAGGTGAGGAAAAGGTCAGTAGGTAAAAAAAGGAGGCATTTTGTTAAGATATGGCAGGTTATGTGCAGCAGTATTTCCCTTTAATTAGAAATACTTCTGTCTTATCTGTTCTTAAGTACATAAGTACGTACACACAGAAACTTTAAGAAATAATTTATCATTTCAAATTACTCTAATTCTGAATGGGTATGGGAAATCATCCCTTATCAGGCACTATAGTCCTGAGCCTTATATTTTTTTTTTGTGTACTGTTTAGAATGAATATAACAGAATACTCTGTACCCCAACCCAAAGTCAACCAAAATCACTGAGATCTACTGAACATTTCATTCCTAATGACAACAAAAGTGCTTCAACAGGAGGCACTCATAAAAGTTCATCCTAGAACCCCAACAACTGGTGGCAAATGTAGGAGCTGCAGGAACACACAATGGGCCAGAAAGGCAGGTTCTATTTCTCTGCATATCTCCATACAGTACTCTAAGCAGTCAATTAATGACTGTGCTATGGTGCCTCCCCCACACTAGAATTTAATTCTTTTAAGTGAAAAAGGGTTCATTTTCACTGAA
Organism: Chloebia gouldiae; assembly: GCA_003676055.1. Classification (NCBI taxonomy): domain Eukaryota; kingdom Metazoa; phylum Chordata; class Aves; order Passeriformes; family Passeridae; genus Chloebia; species Chloebia gouldiae. The sequence continues at coordinate 24,357,668 of QUSF01000009.1, read as the reverse complement.
GAGAAACAACTATCTGAATTTATGTTTTCTGGGAAGTGACCTGTAAGTCATTCACCTCCACTGATATTTGTATTATTCTGTAGTTTCAAGTGGTTCTTGAAAAATATATGACCAGTAATATTTCTGTGCCTTGATTAACTTTCAAAGTCATAAGGCATGTTCTGAAGAACTGTTCAAACAGTTCTTTATCTTAGGCAACTGGAAAGACATTTGATTTTGTTTCAGCTCTAAATGGAAGAAGATTCAGTCTTGCTTCATTTAGATTATTGTGCCCAATCATCACCAATGTACCTAATCTTAATCTTGTCCTACAAAAAAAAGAATATTAGTCTATTTTATAGGCTATTATGAAATAAAAATTGGGGTCATTAGACACTACAGTTATGAGAAATTCATAGACTGCCTTCCCTAGCTATTTGTTGCTGATCATTGCAAACAACACTGAGTTACCTTGTGCTGTTTTCTCTTTTAGCTCACTTTTGGAGCTGTTTCCATAGCTGTGAGCTTTTAATCCTGTAAGACTACTAAAAGAACTAAAAGAAGTTTTATTCACCAAAATCAACAAAATACATTTCATAATGGATTACTTGAAAAATAGGTATGTTTTCGCTTTTTATTAGGATATTATCTTAGCTTATGCAATGAGCATTAATCCATGTAATTTTTTTTCATAAATACATTCAATCTCAATTCAAGCCTGAAAAGCATCTTTAAAATAGCATAATGGAATTTCAATATATGCCTTTGTATCCTAAATCTCTTTTTAAATAAGTTTGAAAAGATCCATCTTGTCTTATGTATTCATATATATGATGAAACATGAAATTAATACCAAATATGAAATTATGCACAATAAAATTTATAAAATGAACAACATGCAACTCAATTACACTAGGTTCTTTCTTTCCCATTTAAAAAAAATCACTGTAGTATTCCTGATAAAGAATTACAAAACCATAGCTGAAGTTAAGAATTCTGAATGCTTCTTCTTCAGTCAATCTAAGATAAGTAATCACATATGAAGGCATACATACAGGGAGCAGAGCAGGAAAAATTCTCAGTTTACAGTCTTATTTTTCTGGGAATACATAGGAGGAGTTAAAAATAAGAGGGCAACATGAAAACAAGATACACTTTCAGATTTAAACATTTTTTGGGTTATGCAAGACAGAAGTGTCAAGCTGTTCTGGATGAAGAGTGAGACAGCAACAATAAAATTGACTCCTAATAGCCAAAAAGAGGTGTCATCCTAACTAACCTATCTACTATGGAAACAAGTCAGCTTGAAGTGTCTCATAATTTTAGCCAATATTCCAGGTTAACAGATTGTGTTCAAACTTCATATACTTCATATACTTCATATACTTCATATACTTCATATACTTCATATATATTCTACTGAAAGTTAATCAATACACTCAAAAATAAGACTCTCAGTCTGTAAGTTTGTCACTGATTATAAATTACAACTTGCAGGTTCTATAAAATGCTTTAACAGAATTGAATTAAAGTAACAATCTGTGCCAACATCTCTCCCTTCCCACAGGCTTAGCTCCTGATCCATTTAATGATCTGTTTCAATTACTTAGTAATGTACTATGAAAGCCTGGAAATCCAAGCATCTTTGTAAAACATATTTTATATTACTTTTTACTTACTGACATGTCTTTAACAGTAAGCTGTAATGTAAGGATCTGAGGACAAAAAAAATTTGAAATAACATCTAATTTTGCACTTTTTAAATTTGTGAACAGGACTAAATATTTTTGCACCCTTTGATCCAAGTATCATCTATCTAGTGTGCAAATATGATTTCAGTTTTAAGGACAAGTGCTCTTTGTTACTGCAGTGGAATTGAGTTTCAAGATAAACTCTTGCAAAGAGTTATCTAAATTTAAATTCAGACCTCAACCAAATTTCAGCAAAGGAAAACTTTCTTTTCACCTCATAGATAAGAAATTTATCAAATAAGGACATGTTCTGAAAAGAAATAGAAGTAAATTTAATAGCAAGAAAATACTATTGCTAGAATTCTACTTTATGCTTAAGGGGAAAAAAAATGTTTCCATATGTGAATCATCCTGCGCCTTATTTAACAGATTAGCTATTTTAAAAGGTTCTATTTAATTACATTTGATATTAAAACTTATTATGTTGTTCAAAATGTCAGTGGTATGACTTGTCAAACTTTTATATTTAATAAGATTTGGTGATGAAACTCAGAGTTAGCTTTGAACAGAAACACTTTACAACAGAAACACTTCACAACAGAAACTGAAGTACAATCTACTTGTAATTCCTTTTTAAATTTCCATGTGCAGGCAAATCATGGAATGCAAAGTGGCTCAAGTGCACTTTCAGAGTACATGCCTGAAGCAAAATTATATGATTAAGATGAGACATTATAAAGGAAATTGGCGAAAACATATGCAAGGGAGTAACTCCCTTTTGCACAGCATCATAGAGCCATAGCACCTATAACAATCACCTTTATTGGTGTTAAGTTTTCAATATATGCATAACATCATGATGAAAGAAGTAATTGTTCTCCCACTGCACCAGACAGGAAAGTCTGTCTGTTTTTCACAAACTTGGTAGCCATTCGTACGCCTGGTTTCTAGGACAGCTTAAGGTTACTGTTCTCAGGTCCTCTACCAGCTTCTGTAAAGACAGATGTAGAAGCGTTTTGTACCCTTTTCCCCTTCCTCTGGTTTAAAGTATCAGATGACATAAGGTATGCTTCATTTGACCAAACCTTTTAATTGTGCATTTCTTCTACATGCTTGCTTCTAGAATTGCATTGCATAGATGGATGAAGTAGTTGTACAGTTTCAGTCCATGGGAAAGTTATTAAATTCACAGTTTTCTTTTCTCACTTGTAATTGATTCCAGAGAGAAAACACACACATTAATACATATTATCTCGTTTGCCATACAGATGTCTGATCACAAAGTCATTCCCTATGTGAAACTCCCATTGAAGCCAGCCAGTCATGCCTCCAAGTGGACAGCAGGTCAGAATCACATTTACTTTCATAAAATTTTTATGCATTGACAGAGTGTGTTTACTTTCTAATACATTACAAGGAGTGATGGGTAAACCAGAAAGTTTCTCAACATTTGGAAAAGCACCAAAAACTGTGGATGCTCTTTTGAACTGTATTCCAACTGTCTAAAGCCACTTGATTCTCCACAGCTGGGCTGGAAAATTTACAAGATTAGATATTTCAGCACTTCTGCTTCCCATCCTAGCCAAGTGAAGACAGTTTAAATTTAAAAAGAAGGAGATTGGGAAGGAGGAGAGTCTAGAACAAGACCATGGCAAGCAGTATATATGAACTTGATTTGCATGTTCTTAATCCCAGTGACTCTGGCCCCAGATCATGCAACACTTCGTTTTCTCACTTACATAACCTGTAGAATATTCATTTCTACCCTAGGTTATAGATTTAGATCCCAAACAATTTGGTCTGATACAGACAGCAGTATGTCAGAGTCAGTGAACCCATAACTAACAGATGCTGTAATCACTGGGACCCAGTCTCAATTTCATTTTAGTTCTGAAAGTAAAACAAAAGAAAGTGGAAACTTTATTTACCTTTCTTATTAGGGATAGTATTCTTCTAAATACTGGAAAATAATATGGCTCCTGGAGGAAGCTTTGTTGAATTTTTCATGGAAGCCACTGTATCAATCATTTTGAATCTCTTATTTTCACATTCATGTATTAATCAACCTGAAGTTTAAATAAGCCAAACTAAGTCATATCTGAATTTATATTTTAATACCGATTTTTCTTCATGACAGAATTATGCATCAGATGCCATGTGAAAGTAAATATTGCACTAGATTAGCATTTTAAATGATGTTGTACTGTTTCTTGGACAGATGTTAGAAGAGGCTTATCCAAGCATGATGATTTTGTTTAAAACACTTTCACAATCAATCTGGCTGACTGCTTTAAAGTTTCATAACAGATATAGGAAAAGTTCATAGTTAGAACAGCTGCTTTTTCTGCTCTATTGCCATCAATTAGACTATTTCAATAACATAAAAAACTAAAATCCCAGAATACATACCTACTAATTATTTATTTTAATACCTAAGCTCTTATACTAAATATTTTAGTGAAATTGTTATTCACATGAATAGATTAACAAAAAAAAAAGTATTCTTGGGTATTTAATTTATATATGTTTAGTTTAAATTTCTTTTTTTTTTCAGAAAAACATTCCAGCTGTCAGGGAGCAGCAGGAGTGGGGCTGCTCTGAGACAGAGATGAGCCAGGAATCATGATTATCTCAGCACTTCAGGTTGGGCAGTGATTCTTCCACAGGCTGCCATCCAATGGTTCTGGTCAGGGGTGGAGGTATCAACAGATTCATATGACAAATCCAGATAAGGCAATGTATCAACCCATCCAGGAAGACCAGTCAAAAAATGGCAGGAGACTGGACTGGAGGCAGGAATAGAGATAAGACTATAAGTAAACTGCGTCCAAGCTCCGTGCTACAAGTCCAGCCAGGAGGGCAGAACTGTAGGTAGCAGAACATGTGTACTTACAGTTTCATTTGGGAAGGTGAGGGTGCTGAGACCTTAGCTTAAATTCAGCCCACAAATCCATAGACAGGTCCCAGGTGAGGATCAGTGCACATTTTGCTTTTTGGGGCCCTCTGGAACCTAGCAGGTTTCATTACAATGCACTGAAAGAAGAAGCAGGTTCCATATTCTTGAACCCTTGTGAATAGTATCTCAATGGTGTTATTTTTCAAGGTTGGAGAAGGGGCAATATGTGGGGTACAATACTATGCAGAAAGGGAAGCTAAGCACTTCTGAAAAGATCTTCTGATGCTACCCCATCCTCACTAACAAAAACTTGATAAGCTTGGTCCTTCTGTCTCTCCAGTTATTTGATTCTACAGTCACTGAATAAGTCATGGCAGTTTCAACACAGCTATAGAATGACTGAACCTCAAAACATCTCCTTCTAGACTAGGTGTGGGAGGACATTTTCCCACCTAGAGCAGACAAAGCTGTCTCAGGCATATTCCAAGGAAAGAAGTAAAGTTATGGGGTAGAAATGAAGAATAATGAAAGCAAAAAAAAAAAAATCAAACACTGAAAATATTTTTACATCATAAACTGATACAAGACATAAGTGCAAAACAAATAATGGTATCTGAGTCCAAAGCTGCCTAAAATATCATTCTATCAATGAATTATGAAATATTTCCTTGAATAAATAAATTATCTTAGGGTGAATTTATTTGTTGAGATTTTAATACAATATGAATTTCAGTTTAAACTTTTCCCACATAGGTCTCTAGCTGCAATGTATCTGAACTCCCCAGTGTCAGCTCATGCTACGGTTTTTCCCCAGTGTGGGGACCTTAACAAGGTTTCTTTCCTTTATTTGGTTATCTAGTTGCCCAAAACTCAAAACTTGCAGGATTTTTTTATGTTTGAATTTCCCATCTCTTACCCACATGGGGAGTGAAACTGGCTAAAGGCTTCACACATTACTGAATGCACAGTTTAAGAACAACATGAGTGCATAAACATTGCTTCAATAGAAAAACAAGTAAAATAATCTGGTAACAATACCTAGAATATTCACTTAACTATTACCATTAAAATAGCAGTGGTTTGGGTTCTTTTTTAAAGCCATATATTCATAGGCCTGTTACTCTTTTCCAGAAATTTGATAGTTGGCAGCTCAGATAAACTGTTTCTACTTAACAGATGTATCTCAAAACACTCTTATATCTCCAGTTTATAATGGTTTAAATAATTTTGTGGCTTTTATACATTTGTGTATATAAAAAATTCTCTATGTTTATAATAAGAAACACGGACAGAAAGAAATTATTCCTTGAGTTTAGAAACAGGAATATATTCTTTGGTTGTTGCAAAATGTTATGTTCTGTGCTGTACTTATTAAATACATTTTGGACGTAGACTGACATAAACTAAGTCTATTTTTACCTTCCATTTTTGTGGCTGAGTCATTTCCCTTAGGTTCTTCAACCAGCTCAGTTACATAACCTTTTCATCTTCAGGAAGAAAAACATGTACCAACTAGTGTCTTAGGATGCAAGAAGACCCAAAATACTGAAGTATTTGGTTCAATCAACCAAATTCATTGTCTTATTTAAATCAAAGAGAATAGTGCAATCTGAAAGGATCCTAAAAAAATTACATGAAAAAGCAAAAGTTTTGGAAATGGCAAGATTTATTTCAGCCAACAGTGTAATCATTTATTGCCATATTAAATCTCTTTATCCAAGTGCAAATTTGGCCAATTTGTTATTACATACTTTTAGAGTAAAGACAAGGCTTGTTGATTCTCTCAGACACCCAGTCAGTATTAGTAAAATTCTAACTGCTGTCAGGAATTACTCCAGTATTGAAAATATAATAAACTTGGGAGTGAATAACTAATGGAATACTGAAAAATGCTTCTGCTAGATAAAGATAGGCAAAATAATTTTAAATTTTTAACCTACTTGAAAATTCTGACTTGAAATATCAGCTCAGGCTTGAGTGATGGGCTTGGGCTTTTCCAGGGAAAGAATGAGATTAAAGGAGGAATGACAGATAAAAAGCTAGGGAAAACTATATTTTGGGAGTTGGAAAGAAGATAGGCACAGTAATGATATGGATGTGTTTTATATGTTTTTAAAAGAAAAAATTCTGCACAGAACAGTATTTTTAGTGAAAGCATTATATTCTCTGTAAAGTGAGTTTGAAGTTAGTTCAGTTATGTGCTCATCTCTATGTCAGCTTTCCTCCAACAATTTTCCCAAGCATTTTTGAAGATAGCATATGGGAGAGGAATTTAAGACTACTTACACACAAAGCAAGTATCCTTCTTTCCATAAATCTTTTCAATTTTGAGTAAGGATGTCTTGGTAATTACTGTTGTACAACTTTTAGTCCTTTCATACATTTCTTTTTTTTTTGGTGTTCACATCTTGGCATTTATTTTCTTAATTAAAAGGAAATTTTACTGTTGTGGTCTAACCAGCTTGTGCACTGACTTTTTTTGAATCTGGTCAATACAAAAAGGAGTGTCAGTCTTACTAAAAAAAAAAAAAAGCAACATATTTTTTCTATTAGATTGCTTTCCCAGTTTATGCTCAGACGTAGAGGAATTTTAATTAGGTTCAAGCAAAACCTAACACCTAGGATAAGTTTCACTATTCTACAAAGAATCCTAATATTTTGTAACATTACCAAAGATCTAAGAAGAAATTTAACATTTGAGACAGTTAACTTTTGACCTAATACTTCTAAAATTTTCTTCTGCAATCAGTTAAGGGTCTCAGATTCTCATCTCAAATAAATAAGTGCAAGTCTGAAGTTTCTCAGATATGCTTGGGAGCCTATTACAAGCTTTTAACTGCAGTTCTTGGTTTTAACATTTCTTTTACTTTAACAGAGGATCTGAATTGGGCTTTGATACCTTTCATACTAGGTCAGAGAAGTTTGATTGAATACAGGTCATTAAAACTTCTAAGCTTTTACTTACATACTGATATGCAGATGAAAGCAAATTTTTTTTACTGTTTCTTACATCCCTGACTCTAAAAATGCTGGCACTTTAACTTTCACATAGAGCAAAATACTGTGATGATTTTTTTTCCACTTTTACTTCATTCAATTGAATTGAAAGTATGTTTCTTGACAAAAAAATATATAAAAACCCCAGCCTATGTTTTGTCTTCATTTCCTTTCTCTGGTAGGCATTTAACAATCTAGGCAATATTTTAGGTTAAGATAACATTTATTAAATCATTTTTACAGAAGCCACCTTACTTGCTTAAAACTTTCAAGTGTTAAACTATTCCTGAGTGATCAAACTTCGATAACATAGTTTTAATTTTTAGTTCTGAGTTTGGGGGTTTAGGGTTTGTTTAGACAGATTTCAAAAGTGACCAAACCATACCAAAGTGTACAAACAGATCTCAAATGGCAATCCACCCATCCCAGAAGTGGAAGGACAAAGTGACTTAACAGTGGGCCCAAAAAAGGACCAATAAGATAATGGACAGACTCTGCCCTCAGATGTGATGCCAGTAACAGTCAATTAACCAGGTGAGTATAAGTCCAAGGTGTCATACAGTGGTTTTGCAGGACACAGCCTGCACAGGAAGGGAAAACTAAGAGAGAGGTGAAAAAGGCTCCATTTTGGAAAAAAAAATTCCCTCTTATAATACAGAGCACATGCAAGGATTTAGGACATGCTACTTGAACAGGTAATTCCTATTTTTATTCCTGTCAATTCCTATTTTTTACCTGCAACAGTTAATAGGCAATGCTATTTCCTGTACTTTCAATCCCATTTTGTTTCTCTAGAATGTTTTCCATCTACTCAGGCAATAAGTTGCCTTTACAGTTGTGTTTTCCCTTCTCAGTGGTAACTTAGGATATCACAGTTTTCTACAGAAGGCCTGGTTGCCAGGTTCCCTGTTCCAAATGTTTCTGTTAGTACTTTCAGCACACATTTTATTCTTCATCCTTTTAGTAATTCTCTTCTTCTTGTCGGGCCACTTTTACATGTGCTCACATCAATGTTGTCCATGGTCAGCAATTCCACCAACGTATGCACTGCCCTGTCAAGGAGCGCCTCCTTCACTTCCTGCCTTGCTGTTCATTTTTCCCAGTCTTTACCAGCTTTCTTCAAAACATTTTTCTAGAAGAGCGCTTTGGGACTGTCTGGAACTGGCTGTGATGGACCCAGAGCAGCCCCAGTTCAGTTTGTCCTCACCATGCCCTGCAGCCCCCCAGCTCAAAGGCACCATACATACATACATATATAAATGTGTGTGTATACACACAGAAGTGTACACACACACCCAGTGCCTTGGTCCATCAGCTTTTGATTACCGAAACTACTGGAGAAACTGTATTCCTGCAGAACATAAGGATCTGATTCAGTGTGTTTACAACAGGAAAACCCAGTGTAAAGATAACCACCAATGTGTTCAAGAGAAAAGCTATTCCCATGCTGAAATGTGTTCTTCCCTTGAGACTGGGTCTCAAAAGAAAAAGTATTTCTCACAGACACACAGACAGACACATAGAAAAAAAGTAAAAAACCTAGTTTATTACAAATATAATTAAAAAATAGAAACCCACACCCCTATACCAATGAGGACAGTTTTTGTCTACTTGCTGTCTAGTTCTGGCAAAATGTTCTGCTCAGTAACTTTCCCTTATTACATAATGCATGTAAAAATTCCAAATCTTGGAACAGTTTTTAACTTATACTATGCATATTACTGCTCTATGTCTTAGCCTCTTAGCCTAGTACCAGCAAAAGCTGCTTTTATCATATTCTTTAAAGCAGTTTTGTTTTATGTTGAAATCCAGAAGAAAAACCTAGACAAGATAGTTTGCCATTTATGACTATATCTGCAAAGTGCCATTAGATTGTTAAATTGTAAATGACACTGACGATACAACATGCCCTATTAATATATTATCACTTTAAACTAAGTGTTCATTAGGACAAGACTTGACAGTACATTGCTGACTTCATGGTTTATCTAATCTTATTTTTAACACTATATTTTACTGATAATTACACATCCAAACTAAGATACTCTGACTTTATAACCCCATTTTATAGTAAATATTTCTTAGTTATTTCTTCTAAAAACATAAAAATTCTTTTTGGAAAATGACATAATTGAGCACAAGGTTTCAAATAGTGCTAACCACTTAATGTAACATATGGTTCAGTGAAATTAAGTATAAACAGGGATGTTCTTTTCAATTGATGCCCTTGCTGAAGAAAGCCAAGAGAGATTAAACAGTTCAGTGTTTTCCTGTCTTCTATTTCTACATTCCCATTCCTGTTTTTTGTAACAGCTAAATCTATCTGCTAATAGAGTTCTGCTTAAGGTGTCCTTTCTAACTGGAGTCTATTTGTTGGCAAAATAAAGAAAATCTTCTGGAAATTATTTACAATAAAAAAATGCATGAGAAATCAGTTAATGAGCTGAACCATTTGTTATTTCCTCAAAAATACACTCTTTCAAGGTTGGGGTTTTTAGAGTATTTTTCACTATTTTTGTTGAACAAAATAATATTTGTATTAATTAAATCCTATGAAGTATTGCAAATCTTAAAGAATAGCTATAACTTCCTGAAGATTCCTGCACAGAACAGTCACATGTGATTTCATAAAAAGAAGATTACTGTCAGTTCAGTCTAATTAACACTTAGACACTTCATAGGTATTTAGAAATAATCTTTTGTTCCTTGTCATAATATGGTATAACCATAGTCTGCAGGTCCATAGAGAGTCTGTTGCTGCAGTTAAGGAATAGGATAAGCTGAATGAAAAGGAAGTATTACAAGTAAAAATAAAGCAAAAATCCTATGCTTTGGTCCACTATTAACTGTCTAAGACTGCCTTAAAATCTGACCTTTTGCATACAGTTATGATGAAGCTCTGTCTAAGCAATTCATTCCATAGACGCTCTGAATATCCTGATGTCTAGACCATTCCTCAAAGTGATTTAAATTTGTCTGTTTTATTTGCTGTAAAATGTCTAGTTTCTTGAGACTGTTCTAGTATCTTCACCATGATAGCTATTACTTGGACACAAAAAGGCAACACCTGACATGGTGCACCTACCTCTCACTTGATTCTTTCAGAGTCTTGGATACAGGCGGGGAAAGAGAAGAAAAAGATGTCTTGTCTCCCATCACTTTCACACATTCAGATGCCATGTATGTGTAAATGCATCACTGTGATGTGATGGTTTCCATTAAACTAGGACTTGTTTCCACCAAAGAGGGAAAATTAGGGAATATCAAGAAAAAGGCAAGGTTTGTTGGCTGCATAATTTTTTTTCAAAGAAGAAGTTCAGGTGGCCAAGGGTACATATGAAAATCATCAACATATTTTAAACAACCAAAAGTGCAGATTTATAATGAGTTCATATCAACAGAACATCTAAATCTCTTGAAATTCTCACAGAGCAGTAATGATAATCTATTAAGGATATGAACACAGGTAATGTTATTCATTATAGAAATCTAATAATCTGATCATACACAAAAATAAAGGAATGAGAAAGCATTTGTAACATATTTTACTACTGATTATACATGACAGTGTAGTAGATGAGCAAGTAAACATTTTGACTAAAGATCAAAATAGGCTGTCTGCAAAAACACTTTGGAAACCAGAATATTACTTTTGAAATTGTAAAGATTTATGTATATTGAAATCACTGCCAATTTCAATCATTCAAAGTTATGAGTCAAACCTCAGATAATCATAGGATCAGCTTTAAAATAGCAACACAAAAATGAGTATCCTGTTTCTTTTTAATAACCCTTTGCTTTCTGAGATCATACAAATCACCCAGTACCCCCTGCCCCTAATGGTATGGGGAGAAGAATATGAAAAAGTTAAAACCCATGGGTTGAGAAAGGAAAATTATAATTATAATAATAGTAATAATGGTGTAAAGGGAGATAAAAGAAAGTGGGATAGGGATAGGAATAGGACACACAATAAAACTGCTCAGTACCCACTGACCAAGTCCATTCCTGAGCAGGAATCAGCCCTCCCATTTCTACGCTGAACATGAAGTTCTATGGTTTGGAATCTCCCTTTGGCCAGTTTGGGTCATCTGTCCTGGCCATGCTGCCTCCCAGCTTCTTGTGCACCTTCTCATTGATTGAAAAGGGTAAGCAATATGGAACAGCAACTCAAACACAAAACAGTGTTGGACTTGGTAATCTTAAGGGTCTTTTCCAACCTGAAGAATTCTATGACAAGTATGACATCAACATTATGCCCATATTAAATCCAAACCTCAGCACTGTACCAGCTACCCAGAAGAAAATTAACTCTATCCCAGCCAAAGCCTGCTATCTCTTAATTCCTGCTACAGTGACTTTATGACATGACTAAACATCATAAGACTTTTGTTATGTATATTTATATCTATCTATCTATAAAATGAGGGCTGGTATTACAGAAAATTAACCAGCAACTTTGAAGACACACATTGACAAAGAAAATCATAAAAAAATACATTCTTAAAACTATTTACACATTTTTTGGCACAGGAGGGACTCAAGGCTCTTTCAAGACTGACTCCTTAATTACTGGGAAACAGAAGTGATAGCAATTTTACTAAAGTGATGGAGGTGTAGATAGGCAGTATATAGAAAAAGTAGCCTCTCTGCCAGAAGCAAGGAATCCAGATTGAAAACACAATTTTCATGTGGTTGCATTACTTTGATTTACTATTGATGTCAGAGGAACCTGTGAGGTCACTGGTCCCAGCAGACACTGCATACCAGCCTTACTGCAGCCAGCCTTCCTTCATCCAACATACGCTTCCCTTTCAGACTAAATATAACATAAGTAATCTCTGGAAAATCAGGCAAACTCTCCTTCCTAACTGTCCTCCTTCTTCCCCACCTCCCCACCCTTCATTTTACTGGGAACCTTTCTACATGATATAACAACAATGTAATTTTAGATACAAATTTTCAGGCATCAACTAACTGATAGCTCAGTTTTAGAGCAGCATGGCAGAGTATAGCCACAGAATATTAGAGGAAAATACAAGCATTTTGACAGTAAGCTCTCTAGAGCAAAGACTTAAGAATCTTGAACAACTGTGTCTTGAATATATCACTGCATATATCACTGAATATACCTAGATGGTATTCTAATAATAGCAATACTACCTGTCAAAAATATACATTGGAAAATGAAGCCATTCTCTTTTGTTTTCCATTACATTTTAATCGAAGACAGTTGATATTTGGCCCTTTTTTTTTATGATCAAAATTTCAAAGAAGAAAACTTTGGGAAACCATTTCTCTGCCAGTATTGTCACTAACACTGTTAAAATTCTTCAAATGGATGACAGAAATGAAGGCAATCATCACAGACAGAATGGGATATTATCTCAATCTAAAATGTCTGATACATGTGCAGAACTTGAAATTACAGTCAGCTCTATCACTTGGAAAGCCACTTACATGTGAATAAATGCCCTTTTATTACTATTTTCCAAACTGCAGAAGAAATTAGAGAATGGGCATTCTTGTCATAGCTCAACATACATAAAAATGATGAGAATATTGATTCATTGGCTATATATTTCAACACTTCCTCATACAATATTTGAAATACAGTAAGATAAAATTTCATTATAAAAAAATAGCTGAACAACAATCAAAATTATTAACAACACAGTAGAGTGCAAAATCTTCTCTGTCACTGTTGCCATCTTAGGTAAAATACTAATTTATACTGTTCCTGTTTTAATTTGTATGGTTTTTCATCTCTCTGTTCTCCCTCCCATTATTTTCTGGGTTATCTTGTAATTCCGTCTATCTGACATGCACACAGATGTCTCCTTTCTCCCAAATCTAGAAAATTTTGATTTAGTTATGATTTGTCATGCTGGTTGTGTCTTAGTGTTTTGAAAAGGCGAAGGAAGAAAATAACTTTATAAACAAGATTATTAGTATTATATGAAATCTGTGAGAATGCAGAAGAGTGACAATAGTGGAGGAATTCATATTAGTACCATAGCCAAATACCACTGTGGAAGTTTTTTTCTTTGAAAAGGCTGATGTGGTAACTGCAAAATGGACAGATTCATGTCACACAGCTGTCATTACAGTCACATGTCACATTATGTCACAGAAGTAACATTCTGTCTGGATGAGTTTTAAATCAGATAGTGTCCATGAATATCAATGAATTCTTTCAAAATCACATAAATCCAAGAAATGTTGCTTGCATATCTCAGTATTAATACACATACTATCTCTTCAGGGAGAAGAAAATAAAAATTTAATTTCACTAATTTATTGGAGATGATTTGCCTTGCACTTAAAAAAGATTATATGCAATAATATTGCTGTACACAATATCTTAAAACGTAGGATATTTGGATCCTATGGTTTAAGATATTTTAGACTGAAACCTTAAATGCCAAAGTCTGGTTACTCTTTAATCGCAGAATGATAGAAAGGATTGTTGGAAGAGGCTGGGAATTTTTCAAATCTCTCCAAAGTCAAAATTGATTTCAACTATGTTATGGTTGCCAGATAGTTTTATAACCTGCTTTTAATATTTCCAGTGCTGGAAACTGCATCATTCCAGTACATAATTATTTTTACATTTATGAAGACCGCCCTTAGTACAAAATTAGGAGTTTTATCTCACAGGGAAAAGTTTTCTCCTTGGCTTTTTGCTGGTATCGGAAGTTATGAAGGCCCAGTGTGAACACATTTCACTTGTTCAAGACAAAACTGAGGTCACTGCAACATGGAAATTCAGAATTTCATGTTGCAGGGCTCAAATGAGAGGAGCAGTCACTAGTGGGATGGGTAACATTCCTAGCAACAAGTTGTTGGACAGCTGTGGTTTAATTCCTAAGAAGTTTTAGATTTAGTTTTACTTCCTCACATCTGAAACAGGTTAGCTTGCAGCAGAGCAGGCACAGGATTATTAACAAAAATCAGGCTGTATTTTATGAGTTCTTTGGAGAGTTTATGAGGTTTTATCACATATCTTCTAAGAATTGTGATGAAGATGCGACTGGGTCATTCTATTCTGCAGTGGACTAGAAAACGACGTGTCAGTATCCATCAAGGAGCCAGTAGGAAAGGCAGACCATGTCAGTCATTTCCTAATGAGCTGATGATGTGGTCAGTCCTTTATATTCTTCCAAAGTGACTGTGATCATTGTTCATGAGTGTTGTCATGAGGCTATTCAGATACTAATAAAAGATGTCAATACAGAAAATCTTTGATTAAATTTCCAAAATTATTTGCAAAAGCAAAGAGCTTTCTGATTTCATTGTCGTTATTCTTACACTTATTTGTTGAATTAATTTTCATATCAACTAATTTAAGATAAGGAAAGTACCTCTTTGATTAATATGTTTTCCAGAGACCTTGCACTGATTGGTACATTATTTCAAGCTAGACCTTAAAGGTCTCCTAGAGATTTTTCCTGTATATAATTTGCTATGTTAAAGCCCTTACAGCAAGCATGTAATCAAGAGGTAGATGCAATGATTTGATGTTCTGTAGTAATTGTTTTCCATCTACAGAGTATTTAATCTTGAAAAGCACCAGTATGAATTAGATGGATAGATCATATTGGTGAATCTTTTAAAGTTTATTATCTCCACATTATGCTGCAGTGTAATATTTCAATATAGCACAATAAGCACAATATCTAAGCCGAAAGAAAGAATTACTATCCCTGTTTTATTGATGATAAAACCAAAGCTTTATCATAGGAATTGTAAAGAAATTCCCTGAAATAGATCAGCAAGAGAGAAAATATACCAATTCTTATGACAAAATATTTCAGAGAAATACCTTCCCCCATGTAAATGGAAAGAGGAACTTTCTCACTGGACCACTCATCAGTAGAATACTAATGGTAATAACTAGGTCCATTACCTAAACAAAGGCCAGTTCTCAAAAGGAAAAACACACTTGGACTCAAATCAGCCTAGCATCTTCTAAACTACATTCTCAGACATATCCCTCTCCTTTGTCCGGTGCAATTTTTTACATTTCTCCTATTCTGAAGAAATGAAGGCTTTGAGGAAACCTAACTGTGGCCTTCCAGTACCTTAAGGAGACTCTGCATTAGCTATCTAGAATACTTTTATAGTCAATGGAAAAAAAGTAAGCTTTTCTGCATTGTGATTCACCCAACCTCCTTTAGATTTATGTTTTTTAAGAGAAATAGATATCACTCTTCGAGTTACTTTCCTTCCACTGATAATAACAGAAGTCAAATGGCTTACTCAGACAAAAATGTGTGATGTAGGTGGGTGAAATTTTATATATTGCTATCTGGAAGCTCAGTCAAGGATAATTTGCTGAGGCAGAGCAAGTGGTCAGTAAATTACTCATTTGCTGAAATAAAACCAAAGTTATCACACTCTTAAAGTGCTAGCTGAGCCAAGGGTCATCATTGCCTCCACAGCACAGTAACTTCAATTTAAAAATTGTCACTCAATACGCCTAATTATGCAGATGTGCATATCTCCTGTATGCTCATCCTCAGTGAACTGGGTGTTGGAGCAAGCAGTGGCAGGACTGGGCACAAGGGAAAGGACCATCTCATCATGTCAAGCAGTGGGCAGAAGCTGTGGAGTGCAGTCTGGAATATTGTTTGAGCTTGTACCCTGACAAACTGACACCTGCACCTCCTCGCCATTCCACGCCACAGCTTTTTTGCTTTCCCTTTTGCTTGCAAAAGGGTTCAGTGGGGTGGAGAGGCACTACAAACTGCAGCAAGTGCTCTAAGGATACCTCTGACCACTAAGGAGGATGGATAAGTTGTTTACCAAATCATTTTAATGTTTGCTAAATGTGATTTGACCTAAAACAAGGTTCTAGCACACTTTTTAGATTTCAAATTCTTACTCCACTTCCATCTCTCTTCACTTGCTGCCAGGCCAATGATTAAAAAATTCCAATAGCATCACTTAAAGCCTGCAAGCTACACATCTTAAGTCTTTTTTGTCCTTTCCTCTCCTTTTCCTGCTGCTACAATGCTGTACAAAAACAACTACAGAAGGCAGTCTGTAAAAAAACATGCACCTGTCAGAGTTCAGTTCCACTTGCAGCTTTTATTCAAATTGGTTTCCTATCTGTTACAGGGAGCTCCTGGAGTCTTTCATTTTCCCATGCCAGGAGAGTATTCATGAAGTAATTCACACAGCTATTTTCTTTCCTTTCCAGGACCCAGCTGACCCTTTCACCCTGCACAATGTGACTTCTCACCTAAAGGAACTAGTCACAGAAAAGCACATCCTCAGAGTACTGGTATATGAACTATTAGCTCTGCAGAGTTCTTTTTAGCTGTTAGATATGCACACTGTTTTAAAAATGCAGTGACCGAGGTGGCAGAGGTTTGTGTGGTGAAAACACCAAATATAAAACATTTTTGGGTGGTTTATGGAAAATATTTCATATAACAGGAAAAAACTGTCAAATCTGAGACATTCAGCAAGTCTCGAAATTCCAATATCCCCTCTCTGCAAGTGGCCGCTACCACATGCTTTAAAGGAAACTCTAAGAGAAGTTGAAGAAAAAGAACAAGCTTTCCTCAGAAGAAATGCATTTTTTAACTCTCAGTCATGGATAACTGCTTATGCTCAGAATCATTGAATCTCAGTCAGAATAATAACAAAAAAAAAGCATATCCTATGGTTAATTTTGTGGATGGTCCCATGGCTCACATAAATGTCTGATTCATTTAAAGTCAGCTACAGTCCCAATCTCTCTAATAGGCTGTGCCATTCCTCCTGAAGGGAGGAATTCCAGAGGTTAATTATATATTATAAATTATATCCCTTTTCTGTTTAGCTGAATTCTGCTTTCCCCCACCCCCACAACCTTTCCTCCCCTTCACTCTTTTGTACTCTGTCACATCTCTCTCACTTCACTTTTGTTATTCATAGCATATTTTCCCATCTTAATTTTTGTTTTTATGGAAAGCTATAACAAGAAGACTCTAGGGCTGCCCTTTCACTAATTCTAGAGATGTGGATGCAAAATATATAGTTAGTCAATGCAATCTTATAAATGTTAATGCAAATTAAATCACATCCAGGCTGTGAAAACATTGACATGGAGTTAATTCCAATTAATAAAACAGCCATGACAATAGCTCTGAAATAAAATTTTCTGGGTCAATAAATTCATAAATTATGAGAAGATTTCTTTTCCAAACATTACACAATGAAGTGATCACAGATACATCTGGCAGAATTCCCAATGAGTATTTCGTTTCCATCTACTAAGTACCAAACAAAATTTCTCTGTCCAGTGATGCTGTTGAGATTTAGAATATGGTCATTGTGTGTCATGTGAAATGTGCCTTATTGCAGTGTTTTCTGAATGAAGGTGAAATTTAAACTATACTATCACAGTTATTACCTTTTTGCAAGATCCAAATATAATATTTGCATTTATTAGTCTTACAAATAAATCTAGAATAGAAATTGATAGAAATATTTAGATATAATATAATATACATATATATAAAATAGAAATATTTAGAAATAAATATAATAAAATCCTGGTGGAGATAAAACTATAGAAATAATTTTAATTTTTTTTTAGCTTGACATTGGTATATATTTTTATGCCAATTTCTCCATTTTAATTTGTAAGTGCTTAAGGCCTTGGTGTTTGTCTATGTTTTTAAAACTCATTTAATAGTAATAACCTGGATACTAAGTGAATATTAACACATCAGCCACTTCTCCTTCTCCTCCCTTTCTCTCAGGCCAACAAAGATTAAAGAATTAAAGCATGTTTTATTGCATGCTTTCCTCTTAAAAAACAAAAACAAACCAAACCTGAGCTAGATAACATGATACCAGGAAAAAAAGCAGGGAAGGAAGTGAACATAAAGGGCAGAAGCAGAAAGTAAATTAAAGAAAAAATAAATGCGAAAGAAGCAAATAAATGTCTCTTCTTTCATGACAAACATACAAAATAATTACCACCTGAGAGGGCTGTGTGTTGAAGCAGGACTGAAAATAGTTGCAAAACCTGAGAGACATGAATATTTTTCTCTTGCCATAATTGTCTTTCACAAGTTCAGATAGCACAGAAGTAGGGTTTTAGCAATTATATGCCTGAGAATTGTCATGATTTGGCATGATTTTATATGTTGTCATCACAGAGAGTATCTAATGAATTCTCTTAGTTCTGTATTGCTAATACACTTATAATGTTCACTGAGAAAAAGAAAGAGTCCAGGTTAGCCTTGATTTTAACCAATATTCTGAATATTGATTATTTGTTAATAGTTATTTGGTTAAATGGCAAGAGGTATTCTGAGATACTTTTATGTGCAGCTTCTCATGTCTGTTATTTTATGTCTGTTCTTCAGTGTATGTTCTTCATCTGAGCAGTATCTGCAGATAGAGTACAACACTGAAACCAGCTGATATTATTCTACCATAACTTCACTGGCTGATAAACCAGAAGCAAATTGAAAGCATAAAACACATTACAGTGATTATTATAGCTTATTGCTGGTCTGTTTTTATTGTTTTCTCTTTTACATTGTAGAATTAAACTGATATTTGTTCCACAGTCATGTCCCACAGAGCAGAATGGAAAAACAGAATTTTACCAAGAAATAGAACACATTCACACATACTGCATAGGAAAAAATGAAATAACACTGTTATGGTTTTATGAGGTGTAAGTTGTGCCAAGTTCAGCTAGACAATGCATACAGATCTAAAGCTTTAAAAAGCTCCATTTGCAGAAATGTATTTTATGTGAGTTTAGAGCTACTCAGTAGAACTGACCCTCCAAGGAACACAATTTCCTTTATGAAAAAGAAATTTAACTCTTGCAATTTTATGCACAGTATGGTTTAAGAGAACTGAAACCTTTAGATAAGCACATAAAATTACAGCTGGAAAAGTATAGAAGCAAAAACATGAATAAAGAAAGAAAAAATTGCTGACATTCTTTATGTTTTTAAATGTTAATTTTTCTGCCCTTATTGCTGTAACAGGAATCATTGAAGCTTAAGATCTGTTCAATAAATATTGTTTTCTATAATTTACAATCACTGAATAAATTAGATTGGAACGTGTACCTGGAGCCCATCTGATACAAGGCCCTGCTGACATTATGACTAAATTTAATGTTTGGTCAGATTTCTCTGGATCTTGTCCAACCTTGTATTTTCTCTGTACTTCTGAGAGGAACTTCTGTCTTCATCTTCTTTATCACGATCTATAAGGTAGTTGAATGTAGCAGAAAGACTGCACTAAACTTAATTCCTCAGATTGAAAAGAAGAAAGAAAAATCCACCTAGTTTCTCCAGCTCTTCTCAGAAGGGCTGTCAGGCACTGGAACAGGCTGATGATGGAAGTAGTTGGGTCATCTTTCCTGGAGGTATTGAACAGAAGTGGGGATGTAGCACTAAGGGACATGGTTTTGTGGTGGATTTAGTTCTGGGTTAAGAGTTGAACTTGATGATCTTAAAGGTCTTTTCCAATCTAAACAATTCTATGATTCCATTCTCCAGCCATCTTTGTAGCTGTACCAGTAGTTCATCATTTTGTGAATGACTTACTCGTACTAGGAAGCCTAAATTTCAGTGCAGCACTAAAAATCTGGTTTCAGATGCCAAATAGATTGGGATAATTCCTCTGGGGATAATCCCTTCTCTCACCTTGCTGTCTGTACTCTCACTAAAACTGCTCAGTAAGCAGTTACCCCTCACAGCTGCAAGGATGGCACTGCTGACTCAGGATCAACTCGTGGCCTCCAGGACTTCCAGAGCCTTTACCACAAAGCTGCTTTCAAGCCAGGTAGACCCTTTCTCTTGCAAGGGCTTGTTCTACTCCAAAAATTGTTAAATTTCATGAGGTCTCCATTTTTCCCAGAACACTGAATTCCCTTTGTATGGTCACTTTTTCCTCCAGGGCATCAAGTACTGCTCCCCATTTGGTGTTTTCCATAAACTTACTGAAGGTACTTTTCATCTAGTCATTCTACCTGTTAGTGAAAGACATTAAATAGCATCACCTATTTTCCCATGAAGAACATTTCTAGTAATATAAGGCAGCCTCTTCAGAAGTCTTGGCTTGCTGTATTGTCCCATTGGGCTACTATTGTCCTATAGCATTTCACTAACTGTGTATTCAAAATAGTTTTATATTGCTTCAGTTCAGAATTCTCTCTTCATCCACGTTGCTTTTCTACCTCACTTTTTTGCCTTCCTGTACAAAATGGTGAAGAATTCTTGTCCCATGAAGAAATTATTCTTGAGGATCATCCAACTCTGCTGGGACCTTTTGTTCTTCAGAGCTACCTCCTAGGAGAGTCTCCAGGTATTTCCACAAAAAAGCAGAGGTCAGCTCTGCCGAGGACAAGAGCTGCTATTCACTTTCACAGAATCACAGACTATTTGAGGTTTGCTGTGACATCTTTACATTGTCAAGTCTAACCTTTCCTGCTGAAGCATGGTCAGCACAGGCCAGTTGCCTAAGACTTTGTCCAGCCCTTACCCCATCTCTTAGGATTTTAAACTTTAATATCGTAAACACAATGGAAGCTTCCATTAGTCTCCAAAACTCTGACTATTTTTCCTGCAGTGCATGGAAAGGCTAGCTGGCTTGCCAGACTCTTTGTTTGTGCCCTGCATGTCAAGCAGATACCAAGTTAAATTTCTCGTGAGTACCACAGCCTTCAACCATGGGGCTTCTTCCTCTAAGATCTATACAGAACTATTCATCTGTTCCCTCCTCTTGTTCAGGTCCCCTATAGGGAATGTTATAGGGAAATGTTCTAGGGAAGTGTTTCTCTCTTGTTGGTTTCTATTTTTAACCTATGTAATTCCAGCTATCTTGTTACTCCTCCCAGGGCAAAACTCTATTCAGTCAGGTGCTTCTTGAAGATCTCCATCCTGTCTTCCTGGCCTGCCTTTCCCAAAAAGCCCATATCTACCAATGTACTCCTATGTCTCTGTGATCTCAGTAAGATTATATATTTCTGAGTGCACAGGAACTTCCACTTTTACTTTTTTGTTTTCAGTGATGCACATATTCATGAACAGGTGCTTAGGACAAGCACACAGATGCACAGCTTTGTTTAGGAAAGTATGATAGCTTCCCACATCATGCTGTCCTTGGTATGTTCCATACCATTCTTTAATTTTTTCCATGTACTTTATGTACTTTTCCATTTTGAATCTCAGTTTAAGGCCTCCAACATCTGGTGAATCTATATCTTGTCATTTAAATATAACCTCAAGCCATCTGTCTTTTGATGTAATATGGATTTGGGATTTTTTTGCACCTACAAGGTCTTGTCAAAGATCCTTTCTGTGTCATTCTTCTCCTCCCTGATGTTACACCATGTACTCAATTTCTCCCACATCTCTTTCACTTGTCAGCCCTGTGACTCTTGAGGTGTACAACCCACAGCTGTCAGCCCTGAGGCAGGAGAAACTACAGATGTCTCTGTCATCCTGGTACTTGGTCAACCTTGTCTTTCCTCAGGAGCTATGTCTTGGTCAAAGCCAGATCATCCTGGGGTGGGGGATGGGGAAGGGCAGCCAATGCATATTCTGTTGGAAAATGCACTCTTTTATATACCTTTATTGTTGCAGGACCAGCTATAGTAATCCCATGTGGTCACTTTCAAATACCTCTGGGTGTCCTGTATGTCCTAATCCATCAGCATCTATGCGGCTGAGTGCTGATTAATGTATTGTCTTGATATGCTCCTCTTCTTCAAATTGTTGGAATGGAATGGAGTCAGGCTTTACTTAATGGTTCCAAGCAATAGGACAAGAGGCAACAGGGAGAAACCGAGGCACAGGAAGTTCCACCTGGAAAAAAAGGAAGAACTTCTTTACTGCATGGATGAGTGAGCACTGGCACAGACTGCCCACAGAGTTTGTGGAGTCTTCCTCAGTGGAGATATTCAAGAAGCATCTGGATGCAATCCTGTGCTATGTGCTCTAGGGTGACCCTACTCAAGCAGGGAGGCCAGACCACATGACCCATTGTGGTCTCTTCCAACCTTTCTCATTCTGTGACTGTGAAACCTGGTTTAGATTATTTTCGGTAATTAACTTAAGCTGCATGATTTCTACAAATACAAATCCAGTGTTTCGTAACTGAGAAACAGCAAGAAAGAAGGACCTCCCTGCAACACAGTGACAAATGATCCTTCAGTGCTAAGGGAAAATTTTTTGCACCCACCTCAAAGAATTGTTTGGGTTTCCTTTATTTTTTTTTCTTTTCCTTTTAAGAGACTTGGATAATATATATAAATAGAAAGATCAACAACTGTGAAGTATTTGTTTCTTGGGAAATCTTGACTACAAAACTTAGTTCCCATTTATTTAATATGCTCTAGCCTATTTTGAGATATTAAAGGACAGATGCTCCCCAGCCCTATCTTCTCTAGCAGTTTCAAGGAAATGTTTTAAAAAATGGCAACTATATGAATAACAATTTTTCAGCAACAAAGAGCATAATTTTATCTTGTCAGAAATTGGCACTTAGTGTACAAAATCTGTTACTATAAAATTATTCTTGTTCTTGACTATTAAGTAATTTGGATTGGATGACTTGTTACTCATCATAATCTTCTAAAAATATAAATTAGGCTGAGCATTATTAAATAGCAGTTTTAAAATAAACAAAAGGAAATGCAAGATATGATAAAATTATGGAAGTATTTTTCATAGGATATTGTAAATGCCGAAACATGGATTTCAGAAGGATTAGGAATATTCATGGAATCAAAATCTGTCAAATACAGTTAAACACAAAGATACGGTCTGCAGCTCAGAAAATACTAAAACTCCTGATTAACTGCTGATTTCTGAAGGGTTATTTGGGGAAGTATCACTATAGAATTACACTGACTGTATTTGCTATCATTTTTTTCCTAACATTATTTCCTGGACTAGATAATTTTTTTTGTTTTCTAATATGGCCATGTTCTTTTAAGTTTTGTGTCAATCCAAACTCTCCTTGGTCAATACAGGCTGAAAAGTTGTATTTGCTTTTAACATTTCATCAACATTCCTTTGTTCTGATCCAAAGTGCATAACGTTTCTAATGCAGAAAGGTCGTCTGACTGGGAAATTTTAAAACCACTTTTGAAAGACTGATTTGAACTAAGCCAAATCTGATTTCATGTATACCTCATCTTAGGTGATTAATAACAAAGCACCTTTGTGAAAAATATGCCTCTGAACGTGCTTACAATGTACATGAATATTATGTAACATAGATACGTCCTCAGTTTGAATCATTATATTTAAACTAATCTCACTTCGTTGTTAACACACAAGGTTTACATTGCACAATCCTATGATTTGGTTCCTGGGATTCCATTTATACAAATACATTCCATGTAATATGTTAAATATTTTTTAATCCTCTAACAAATTAATATTCAGCTAGGAAGCACGGTATTGAAATTATTGTATTAATATTCATCCATGAACTGAAATAGATTTGTTGCCCAAGAAAGAAAGAAGTATTTTATGCCTACTCCAAATGCCTACCATTACAAAATGAGTTGAATAATTTCTAGGGCTGGATGAACAGTTGCACTGATAGTCCTAGAAAGTGAATTTTAAGCTTGCACACTTGAAGGCTTACACAAGAGAAATTATAATTTATGTGAAATTACATAATAGATAGGATAGTATGGATCCCAAATCTCCCAAATTTTTGACACAGAGGCAATTAAGCAAGTCAGGTAAGAGTCTGTGTCCTTCACAACTACAACCAAGTACACACACACAATTACTTCACAGCACCAAGACATATTGCATTTAAACTCTGTACAACACAAAAATCCTGCAGAAACCTATTTTTTTTCCATCAATATTACCTTTGGAAAGGCCTATGTCACCTGGAAAACTAAACCTGTAGCAGTTTATAACATTTTCTAATGCTCTTTTCTGATACCACTCATCAATTTTCTTCAGTCTGTACAAGTTTCAGGCCTAAAATGACTACTGTAAGGTCTCCCCTTAGCAATAGTATCAAGCGGTATGGCAATGCAAAATGTGCAACTGTCTCCATTTCACATTATTGTACATACTGCATCATGTATCACAAAGCCATGGCCCTATTGAAGACAGTGGAAATTTTGCCACATTTAGTGATCTTGTTCTTCACAAAACTTGAACAGTTTGAATATTTAATGTCTTTTATGATGTTAACAATCATTTTTAACAGTGATCTGAAACTGAATTAATGTATTTTAAGTATCATGTTCAAAAGTAACAATTAAATCACAAATACAATGAAAATTTCTTTTATAATCAACTTCCAGTAAGTGGGGGAAAATCATATTCTTTAAGAAGTAGATAAAATTATTTTTAAATTATTCAGCTACCTTTATTTATTTATAACTTCTAAGATGCCTTTCAACTTTTTTCTAGACAATTTTCAAGGTTTGAAGTGAACGCACGGTATTTTTGATCAGTCACAGAAAACAAAATCCAGCAAATATAATTTTGTGATGCATATTTTCTAGGCTGAAGCCAAATTACCACCAAGTTTATTTATAAATTATTTTCACCTCTTAACAACAGAATTAAATTAAATTCTGTTTCCAGTACATGGATTGAGTAGGAAGGAGAGGGAGGAAATTTGGGTAACAAGTAATCAAATTTGTTAGTAAACCCCATGAATTTTAATAGGAGAACCAGAGAAGAGATACTGAAATAACTTCTAATTTGCCACAATGTTATTGGACTGCTTTCTGGTTCCACTCACCATATTTCCTATATTTTGAATTCACATTTTACAACATTTTCTTCTTTGTCATATGATTCAATGAGGCTGAGTTACCAAAGACAGAAAGATATCTGAGACAACATATAGAGAACTTAGTAATGAGTATTTTATTTCTTGGAAACAGTATGTAATGTATTTTCTGAATTAGAAATAACAGCTCTAATGCCAATTTTAAATATGACAAGAAATGAAAATGCCATTTTCTGATTTTCAATATTCATGCAAAGCAATCACTAATGATTATGTATTATATGACATTCTATATAAATCAGTGCATTTAATCAGCAAATATATATCCATCTTGAAGTATCTTCCATTTGTTAATGTACATATCTGTAGCAGAGAACCAGAACAGTCACTTACCGTATGCTTACAGCAGTTATCTGGTGTGTTATGCCTATTAGGAGCTTTGCTAAAGGCAAGAGTTTCATCTTTGAAGAAGACCATTCATAATTCTCATTATTACCCATGTCTTTCTAATCAATGCTACAGACTCAAGCCTGCAAAGTTCTTTTCTAGCTTTTTTCTTATTAAATTTCATTGATACTAAGCTTGAAATAATTTAATTAATTTTAAACCAGAATTAGTCCAAACATACATACTTTCAGAAAATAAGACGAGTTCTCATATCAAAACTACTGACTTTTGCTGTATTTTCAGATATACCATTCCCCTGTGCACCACTAACAAATTCCTTGGATAAAAAACAGCTGTTATCCTAAGAAAATGTATTTTTGCACCTTCCTGTTCTTTTGTTTCTTGCCTATACCTCATTGGAGATATGCTGTTTCCTTTTTTGAGTAAGACCAGCAGAAAATGTGCCTGCAGCAGGAAGTAGCAGGTCTGATATACTTGGTTCTAGTTAAGTACTCTCTTTAGAGACATTTACCTGACATTTTCTGATTCAAGAGTCTCAAAAGCCATGAGAGGTTCACAGAAGGAAGTAATGAAATAGTAGCTATACAAGATTATGAAATTATTAACAATCCTTTTTACAGAGCAGTGAGCTGGGAAAAGATGGGAAGGCAAGGGACAATGAACAGCAGGGAAACAACAGACTCAGGCACACTGGATACACTCAAATCCCTGGAACAAAATGGGTTTCATACAAAAGGGCTGAAAGAGCTGGCTACTGTGGTTTTTGAATTCAATTGTCTGTCATCTGCAAAGAACTATGATGATGAAGGGAAAGTGCCTGACTAGTAAAAATTAGGAAACAATGTCTAATGCTATGATAAATTTGCATTTAGAAAAGACAAAGTAGCCCATAGTAGGTCCAAGTAATCAGCATCATGTCAACCCCTAAAAAGGTCACAGAACATTTACTCTTAGATTCTATTCCAAGAATATGAAGGATAAGTGTTTCTGGAGTAGCTGGCACAGATTTACAAAGAGCTTGACAAAACAAAAATTTTCTGCTATGAAAAAAAATATTATGCTGATGAGGAGATGGACATGTTCTACCTTGTTACTAGTAAAGCTTTAACAGCATTTCCATTTGAAAATTGAGAAAACATAAACCTGGCTTGGGAAAAATGAGCTACTAGATTAATTGGAAATTGGCTGTTCCGCCAAGTAGTGATTATTGGCTTAATTTTGGCTGCAGAGGCTAATTTTTTGCCCTATTTGTATTCAACATCTTCATCAGTCACTTGGGTAATAGAATAGAATGTACCCACATAGAAATTTGTAGATGACTATAAACTGAAGGGAGTTGTTGGCACAAAATTTCAGACCAGAGGGAAATAAAAAATTTAAGGAGTGGGGTAAATAAACCCTTCCTGATTTGTATTATGACAAAGTTCAAAGTCAGAACCATGATGGAAAGTCCTACATATTTTTACAAAGCAGGAGTTAACATCCAAATAATGTCACTTTCATTGTGTTCCCATGACCAGATTTTGGTAACAGGGTGAGTTCTGCGTGAAGCTGCCAGAAGCTTCCCCCCATGTCTGACAGAGCCAATGCCATCTGCTCTAGAATGGACACTCTTCTGGCCAAGGCCAAGCCAATCAGGAATGATAGCAACACCTCTGTGATAACATATGTAAAAAGGGAAAACAAGTTAACGTGCAGATGTAGTTTTGGACAGAAAATATGTGCAAGGAAAAGCTCTGCGGACACCAGGGTCAGTGAAGAAAGAGGTGGAGGAGGTGCTCCAGGCACCAGAGCTGAGATTCCCCTGCAGCCCATGGTGAAGACCATCGTAAAGCAGCTGCACCTTTGCAGTCCATGGAAGTCAGTAGGAGCACAGAGATCCACCTACATTCCATGCAGGAGACCCCTCCTCCAGTTCAAGAAGAATATGGAGAAACTAGAGAAGTTCAGCAAAGGGCTTCCATGATGAGCAGGGACCCAGAGCACATGTACTGTGAAGGGAGGATGAGGGAATTGTTGTTCAATAAAGAAAAGAGTGAGGGGAAATCTAGTAAAAAGTCTACGGCCATTCGCCATTTGGCAGCTGCAAAGACAACATATCTCTGCTCTTCAAAGTAGCACCAAACAACATAACAAAACAAAGTTGCCATAATTTACATCTTTGACACTTTAGGCAGGAAAAAAAATTATTAATAGGGCAATAAAATTGCCAGCATGATACAACATTGGAACTTGTTGCCTAAGGAGGTCAAGGGACTTCTGTCCTTGGAGATTTTCAGTGCTCTGCTGCACACAGTCATTGCTGATCTGGCCTGGTATTGGCAACAGTACCCTTCAAATAGAACATTATACTAGATGACCTGCAGAGTAGCTGATTCTTGTTCTTTACTGCAAATCTGAGCAATTTTTATAGGTTAGCAAAGACCTGAGATCAAGATCATAAGAGATATTGACCACAAGAGAAACCCAACTTTCATTAAAAAAATAAACATAAAAAACATAAAAAACCAAACATATGGAGAACCTTCATGCAAAGCAAACGAAACTCAAAAAAGTAATCAAAACACAGAAAATACTTATAAAGAAGCCCACCTGAAAAGTGTTCTGATATTTCAGATATTTTCAGGTATTTAGGAGCCTTACCCATGTTCTGCGAAATCAAAAATGTGGTTTTTTGCAAATATAATACAGTATGCAATATCATGTTCTGGCACAAAAGTGAATGTGCCAGAATAAAAATAAAAAATATTTGTCTTCAGAAACAGATAAGAAAAAGAATAATTATTTAAGGTGATTTTTTAATTTATTTGTACTTATATATAGACAAATTATTTATTGCATGTTGTCTATACAATGAAGTTCATACATAATATAAGAGTTTTCAAGAAGAGCAGCAACATCCTGAGATGTTCAGAGGCTTTAAAAGAAAGAATAAAGCATTAGATGAGGTAACATAAATCTGTCACCTCATCAAGTGCATTATAAAAAAGAAACTGAATAAAAAAGGGGGTTGCATTGTCCAACAACACTACTCTCATACCTCATTATTATAAAACTTTTTCAGAGATTTAAAATGATTGAATAAACATGTTCCTTCATCTTGTAGGATGCAGTTGCACAAGCATGTTGCACTGGAGCTCAGATTTTGCCCCAAGTAGTTAGAAATGTAGAGCAGTATCTGATATTTTTCTGAAGCCCGAGGCCACCAGGATTATCCAAAACTATGCAGCAAACATTTAATAAAGGTGTAGTGGTAGTAGATGGAATTGCTCTTTATTCTGCCTGCTCCTTTTCAGATAATTTGTTTCCAGGAGCCAGCAAGCACCAAGATTCCTGTGCTCATAGGAACAGACATCATCAGCCTTGTGCAAAGGCTAAGCAAAGAACATTCTGACACTCCACTGCACTTCTGTTTGCCAAAACTCCCTTTAGCAACTATAGTTGACATCCACTTTTTTTTGGAAGGCTGCCCACCACAAGATGTGCAGTAGGGTTTATATGACTTTGCATTGTGTAAAACTAGAGTGCAATAAATAAACTCTGTTTTCCTGCTTTTCAATTTTCACACAGCATTCAATAAGCATTACCTTGGATACCTTTCTACTATATATTTCTGGCACAATGACAAATGATGCAAATAGAAAATCAAATCCTGATGTTTAGTTTGAAGCCTGAAATTTCTTTCCCATAGAAGCAGCTTGAACAGGAGTGTTTCCAGAGGTTTTGGCAAATTTTGGTTGCTAATGTAAATTTCTAAGTACCGTAATAAAGAAAATTTGAAACTGAAGACTGGCAGAGTGATTGCTTGCTGCTTGCTGGTATTCAGCAGTCTGTGGGTGCAATGTATGAGATATATGAGATATGTGATAACTAAACCCATTAGGGGAAATATGAAAGCCCTTATCACAGGCCCCATAGAACGGCTTGGCTTGGAAGGGGCCTCTAAAGATCACCTACTCTAACACTCCTGCCAACAGCAGGAATGTTACTCACTTGATCAGGTTGATCCATTACATCCAGTTTGACCTTGAACGTTTCCAGGGATGGGTGATCATCTTTTAAGAATTAGAAGATTAATTTCAGAGTTTTCATATTTTTCAGAAAATTTGATGGCTAAAATGGTAAGAATACAAATTTTCCAAGAGAAGAATTCAAGTTAGAAACATATAAAAATTTATAATATGTAAATATCAAATAAAGGCAATGTAAATATTTCAAATGGATAGCAGATAAATATAATGTAGAATGTTAAATATACATGCTAAGAATCTCGTTTTAGGAGAAAATTTCTCTCAGTTCCTTTGCATGGGTTATTTTATTCTGGAAAAAAATATCTGTACATTGGAATATAAACAATTCCCTTTTATGTTATAAAGATAATGTGTTTCAGGTAATAACTTCCATTCTTGTAAGAAGAGTTAGCAAATCACATCTTCCATTGTTGCAACTTGTACTATAAATTGTTAAGAATCAAAAATGCTCTCTGCTACACTGATGGAATTTTTCTTTCAGTGATTGATCTACATTATCCTACATTTACTGTTCCCAGGTTTACAAGGTAGCTATGTCACTGGCAGCCTCCTTTAACATGCAATATTAATGCAATTGTCAATAAATATCTCAATTATTGTCAATAAATTGTACCTCATTAAAATATTTACAAAACAGGTGATTCTCTGAAAGGAGCAAAATCAACAATATCATCTGATCCTGAATCAATGAGCTCAAGAGCTATGCCAGTGTGCCAAAACAGTAGCCCATTGCTACTAGTTTTTAATACATACAAAAGCATATGGAAATTGTCCAATTAATTTCCTCAGAATCCAAAGGGCTATTTTCCAATATTCTTGAAGGATTTAACGTCTCCCTATTGGAGACATCATGCCCCCTCACAAACCTCTATAGACTATATTTCAGTTCTATCAAG
The DNA here is from genome assembly GCA_003676055.1 of Chloebia gouldiae. Taxonomy (NCBI): domain Eukaryota; kingdom Metazoa; phylum Chordata; class Aves; order Passeriformes; family Passeridae; genus Chloebia; species Chloebia gouldiae. Next base: position 24,327,022 of record QUSF01000009.1, on the reverse strand, counting down.
GGGAAAAGTTAGATCTTACTGTGCTCAGCCATCTTATCCAAGTCTTTTTCTTCTTTTTTTTTTTTTCTCACAACAGCAGTAACTCCTTACGACTTCCTTATCAATAACTGGAGAACTCAAAAATCATGTTAACTGTGCAGCATCCCCTGAGTCAGTAAATCTATTAATATAATAACATACAAATGCCTATACATTAAAAAAATAAAAAGGGAATTTTTGGATACTCTTCCATAATTGATTTGAAAGAGTCTTTCATTCTGGAGATGCACAGTTGAGAGTACACTTCCCAATTCTACTTTGGGTTCAGTCTTTTTAAGAAGTGTTAGGACATTTTTAATCCTCCCTTTGAAGATTCTGATATCTTTGAAAGAGGTTATTTTTAAGAAATTAATAAAAGAAATACCTAATATTTTTATTGTAAGCACCCTTCCTGCTGGTAATCTTTTTTTTCAGTCCTACTAAGGAGAAGCTGGGGGATTTCTGGGTTAAGATTCCTGCTTTGTCTCTCTGTCTGTTCTGGAGTACTTGCCTTGCTGAACTAAGTCACTTTTCTGTATGTTCTGCCTCTTACTACAAGGACTGACATTTACCTACTATAGGATTTTCTCTGTTTCTATGCAAAGGAAGGATTTGCCATATTCTTAAAATCTGGTACAACTCCAGGTGGTCCCCATGAGCAACTTTTCAGAAACCTAGTTGGTACTTTGTTTCATTTGAGTTTTGGTCCAAGACACTTCACATATTTGCATCTTCCTTCATTTCCAAAGTTAAATGGCAATGCTTAACTTTTATTTGGATTCCAAGATAGGTGGAATCCATCCCAGAGCTAAGAAGATTTGGATTTTGAAATAAACAAATTATTGTAATTCAGTAAAACATGCCAATCAGCCTTTGGCACAAAAACTCAATGAAAAGTGTTATCGTAATCAATGTTCTTTATTAAAGTACCAGGGATATACATTGAAGCACACTGTCCTCTTGTAAAATACAATGAGGGCACTGGTGGATGCGTTACATACAGAGGAAGAATGTTTTTGCAAAAAAAACCCCAACCAACCAACAAATCAACCAACCAGCCATATTATTTGGCATAATGTTTTTGAAGACTGACTTACCTGGTTCTTTTATTCCTCCCCATGTTTCACTGATTGGCACCAGATAAAACAAAAAAAAAAGTTGTTTTTTGTTATTTGTCCCCTCGCCATGTAGAATTTGATAAGCTGTACTCCTAAGAAGTCTCATTTTGTATCTTTTGGTGGTTTTTTGGACTAGCAATATATTAAAGTCTATATAACATGGAAAATGACAAGCATTTTGGCTACAATGACTGACATTCCCTATAGATTTAGTCCCACTGTGAGTAGGAATTCATGTGAATTTTGTACCTACTTTAGTGCCCTCCAACCCCATTTATTAAAAACCATAATACTGTACCTTATTCTAGTCTTGGACATATATAGCTCCTGAATTTTAATAATTTTCAGAGTTTTTGTGATTCTTTCAAGTGTTTGAGTCCTATTCCTGTAATAGGTTCGGGTTTTTTTTCTCAGAGAATACTTTGAGAGGAAAGTTTAAGTTTATGAAATTTTCTTCAGATTGGTTATCCATAAATATTTTATTTTATTGTGTAGATTTTTTTGCTTTGTTGTGTGTGGGGTTTGTTTGCTGAAAGCATGTTGAGAGTTGTATAATATAGACAAATGTTGAGGATTTTGTTTAAAATAACAGTCTTTATGAATGCAGGCACTGAGACAACTAATGAGGATTCTTTTTTTCTTCATTTTATATTTATTATCTAGTCTTCTGAGGATTCCATAACCCCTATTTTTAATCAGAAAACATCTACTTTGTACTGAAATGTGTGTAGTATGTATATATAAATAATGGATATTGACAATATGAATTACAACATTAATTATTTCCATAAATGCCATAATTTCCAACAACTTGCAATTCTTACATGGAATCAATTTTTCACAGCAGGGATTTTATAATTCTAGATAAGCCACCCACATATGTAAGCACAAAAACCACAGACACACACAATTTGTTTCGTGTTTATGGCTTTGACAAATCTGAGCACTAACATTTCCCGTTTTAGTATATCTCATTGTATTAAGGCAATGGAGAAGGTATGAGTGATAAAAATGGACACTTCTAACTGTCCAGAGAAGGTCAAAACATTACTGAAATTGTCCAGTTTTCTTATAGGTGAATTGATTTACTTTCGGTTGCTTATTTTGTTCCATTAACTTTAAATCCAATACATTATGAAATGGAATTAACAGTCTTTCTTAATTAATAGTTGAAAGCAATAAAACACACTCTCATACACACACATCTCAGAGAGCTAATGGAAAGGGAAGTGAAGGAAATGAGAACACTGAGAATCAGTGTTAAATGAAGGAGCACTGAGAGTAGTCTCAGAAGGGATTACCAGTCCTGTTGATTTTAGATGGACAAACAGCAACTACCACAGGTCAATCGTAGCATGCCTATACACGGAAATAGTGGGTGGTCAGGGCTTTTTAGTTTTTTAGATGGAAAAGCCATCATAAAACTGTCTCTGGTTGATTCTTATGGATACCCTGCCCACATCCTTAAGTGTGCTTTATGGACTACATAATCTCCTTTGACTCAAAAGGAAATCAATTAACACATAAGTGTAAACCAAAGCATAGTAAATATAGATGGTCAGGAGATTTGCTTTGAAACAATGCTGAATCTTTGAACTGGAGCCTTCCCATACATTAGAGAAATCCTTGTGCAAATGTAGGTGACAATAATGTACAACAGCCCTGGTATAGGGGCCCCCTTTAAACTCATTGTTTGTCATATTTAACTAGAACTACCAATCATAAAGTTATGATTTTCAACTGAATACAAAGGGACATAAGGAAGATTTGAATTCAGATATGAAAACTTCCTTCTCCACCTTCATGGCAACAAAGATGGTCAAGCGACAAGAAAGGTCACAGTCTGTGATAGGTGCAAAAAAGGATTCCCACTCTATTTAAGACTTTTTTTTTTTTCCTCTCCAATGCTCCATAAAGTTTTCCCATTACACAAGACTAATATAACTGTGTTTAAAGACTTGGGTTTGAAGATATTTGAAGGAAAAAGGTGCAACCACTCCTCATAGAGTCAGTCCTAGCAGATTCAGTGGTGATGCCTGTTCAGGCAGCCTTAGGTTTCTCTAGACTCCTGCTTCATGCTGCCAGTCAATATAGCAAGCTAACTCTTAAACTAGTTGTGGTATTAAGGTGCTAGTGCTATCAATCCTACAGGTAGATGGCAATGTCTTGCTAAGAATGAAACTTCTTTCCATCCAGTTTAGTTTTAGCAGCTTTGAAATAAGCGTTACTGGCTTCTGCATCTCAAAGAGCAGTGTATGAAACTCTTTCCTTGCCTCTTCCTCATTCCCCAGAGCACTGCTCAGCATAATTTCTTGCCATTTTCCCTCAATATTTCCTTTAGAACATGGCACTCCAGTATTAGTTTGTTTTCCCAAAATCAAATTGAATAATAATTAATAAATAATTATGGGCAGTGCTCCAGTGCCATGGTATATTTTAGGAGGCACTCCAGTATGAATTCTGAATATGATTTAAGCACATCTTTGATTTTTCAGGAAAGCAATCCAGCCAAAAATCTTAAAATTTGAAGTAAAGCAACAGACTTCTGTTGAAATATCTAGGTACAGCTTTCATATATAAGAAATATTTGAAAAACTGTCTTACTTATGCCAACTTCTATTGATATCACAAGGCCAAAAAGTACTTAGCACCTTCTGGAAATTTAAATTCTTACAAGATATGCAGTATGATGGTAGAATGGAATAATACTGCAAATCTGGCATATGAAATTTCTTTATAAATGAATGAGCATTCTCTAGTTTGGAATCTCAACCTATTTTTTCTTTCCTTTCAATTATTTCAAGCTCTAAGGGTAGTAATAAAGCTTCTCTTCACAACAGCATCAGGAAAAGAGACCTGAAAAAAATTAATTTGGGAAAATTAGGGATGAAATACATATCCATGCAATGTAACATATCAGTCGTCACCTTTTTCTTAATTGCTGGCTTAGAACAAGCTCCAGAACTAAATTTAGACATGCAATTTGTAAGCCAGATTTTCCAAAATACTGAGCATTTAACAGCTCCCATAAGTTGTTGCAGGAGATTGCTGAATTCTTGGTACTTGTAAGTATTAAAACCCATATGTCACTGTCTAAAAAAAATTTGAAAACCTAGCTTCACACATCTTTTTTGAAAAATAGTATTCTCTAGCTGAATGCATCATGGGGTGATGTAGTCTTTGATTTTATTCATTCCAAGTAATGAATAATCAAATAATTGCTAACTGAGAAGTGAATACAAATTTATAGTTCAGGAGCACATCAGGCATCTAGAACATAGAAAAATGCATTTTTTTCTCTCTTCCTGGAAACAGCTCATTGAAATAGGGATACTGAAAACACCATTATGAAGTTTTAAAGTATGATTTGGTTTGGTTGTGTGTTGGTTTTTTTTGGTGTGTATAAAACATGTAAACTTATACATGTCATGGTTTTATGAGTCAATTTAAAAAAGAGCGGTAATTTCTTCTGGACACTTGGTTGTATTGTAAATGGTTTTGAATTTGGATATTCTGAAGCCTTAGTAATGGTCACGGGAACAATTACACCTTTTCCCCTCAGGCATATTTTGATTTGATCTTACATCTTCAAATATACTGCATTTCACTTTCCATACAAAAAATAAGGTAGAGGAAAACTCACCATCCCATCGTGAAAGACTTGCCAAAGCCGTCTGAATATATTACTTATTTCCTAGATAAATAATGATTTTTTCAAAATAAATGAAGAGAAACTTAGCTTCTATCTGGGTTTCTATAGAGCTTAATTTCTATAGAGCTTAATTAATTTATTGCTATTTATTTCAATATCTACAGTTTTCAGTTCAAATATTTTCCATTTTATTTCTATTTATTTCCATTTCTACTTTTTAAACTACAGCTCTGGGAAGACAAGGAAAAACTGTTGACAAAAAAAAAAAAAGCCCCACTGAATTGTCAAATTCACAATAGTTCTCACTGTATACCAAAATTCTTAAAAGATTTATGAAAAAAATTCATAGGAAGGGAGAAAAATAAACAAGTTCAACTTTAACATTTTAAATGTGATGCAGAAAAATTTGATTACAGTTTGGAGTCCAGAATCTGTGCAGAAGATTCTATTATTTCTAAGAATTTTACTTGCAAATGTTACCTGTGGTATCCTGGTAGCAATTAATCATTTCTGTACTTTCACATCTATTTCTGATGAGAACAGTAATGTTTTATGGTTATTTAAGACCATAGATTTTCCCCAGAGTCATCCTATCCAAACATCCAGTGCTGTTGGAAATGGCTATTTCCTCTCACTACAGACTTAAGAGGCAGTTTCCTCAAGGTTCACTACAAGGGGTAACACGTGAAAATTTTTTCTCCTCCACTCTCCTTCCACAGGTACCCTAGGGTAATTTTCAAGTTCTCTTTGGCTTGTACTATATTTTGAAAATTATGATTGATTTCAAATACAAAATTATTCAGAGCATATTTCTGTGAACATTTATATTCTGGGCTTCTGTCTGGATGTCTCCTCTACATTTGTATAGGTAGGATTTGCCTCAGCTGATGCAGGGAAAACACCTTAAAAACAGCATGGAGAATGTAATAGTTTAAAAACATGCAAAATAATAGCAGCTCAGTATCCTTATCCCTGAGTTTCAAACTTGTTTAATTAATATTACTTGATGCAAAAAAAACAGATAATATACGCCTTTGCAATCTTGTTTTGTTTCCTTTTTCCTTTAACTAACTTGCACTACATTTTAAAATTTTATATCCTTTCAGAAAATAGACCCATTCCATAGAGTTTCATATTAATGAATTTCAAGATGCCTGTTACACAATTTAATAAATGCAGCTTCATAACCTCCCACTCTTTTCTGAAGAGTAACATTGAATTATGAGGGTATGAAAAATCTGTAAAGAAGAGAACTTTCAGGAGTGTTTTGCTGATATAGAAAGCTAATATATTAGATGAATTGTGGCATGTGAAAAGAAGAAAAATGAGAGGAAAAAAAAGGTGCTAAATGAATTCTTTCAGTACAGTTTGATGATTGTAGTACATTGAAATGACTGAAATATTAATTTATCATGCAAGTGTATTAAACTGAGTGTCATGTCTTTAAACAAGGAAATAAAAATCAGTACTACTTAAGAAATTAGAAAAAAGTATCTCTACTATAGCTAAAAATTTTACAGCCTATTCTTGTTCTTCTTGTTTTTTCTTTACATCTATTTTTTTCTTGAAAACAAAACACTAAAAGAGAAAAGGAGAAAGTGTAGTTAAGCATATGAAGTAAAGATATTCATTAAAATTATCTAGTCTTGCATTGAGTATATGCCAATAACTTTTGAAAGCAGAAATGATGCAATAAGGTAATATATAAACTGGATTTTCAAAATAACTTTTTCACTTTTCTTTAGCCAAGTATTTCATACATATCTGAGTTGAAATTAATACATAAGTCTATGGAGCTATGTCGCTCACTATTACTTATCAACACTAAAATGCAATCAAGCATCCTCTTTGGGAACTGCATTCCCATCAAAATGCTATTAAGCAATCAATTATTTAAAGCATGGCACATGACATTGACATTGTTCATTATTTTATAAGAGTCATTAAGCTTCAGAGCAATGATTGCGTCTAATTATATTCATCCTTGTTATCCAGTGAACACTGCTTTCCCCTTACAGCTCTCTGAATAATGCAAACCAAAGTACTTGTTGATACAGAACAAGACTTTTCAATTTGGTCCACAAACCTTTTAGGTTCAAATTAAAGAACATACAACTTGGGTATACTGGAGATATGTATTTATCCATTATCTCTAAGGAAAAGTTTCGGAAGCCATTTAAATTATGAGAAATCTCTCTCTCAATTCCTGTTCTTTTGTGTCCAATACTGCATGATATCTGTTCTGGTAAGATTTTTTTTTTTTTTTTGCAGTTATCACTTTACTTTCTGCCTCTTAATTTTGATCTTTCTCCAAAAATGGGAAAAGCTCACATCACAATGGCAAATCTTGATCTCTCTTTAGCCAACAGTATGAGTTCGATCCTTTATGTTGAACCTCTTATTTGAGAACCAGAGAATAACTTGCTTGAAAAATACCAACCCTCTTTTTCAGAGACCTCAAATCAATAATTTTTTAAACTTAATTTCCCTGCATTTTCTGCTTGTATTAGCTATATTTCTGTTTATATAACTGTTACAACATTCTTTTTATTTTTTCCATAACATTACATTAGGAGCCCAAGATCAATAATTGATCCATTAAAATATTCAAATCTTAAGTTTCCATGCTCCAGTCTCCAGTCTCTCCAGTCTTCTGGAGGCCTAACCTTCAAGTTTGATTTTTTTTCTTTCTTTTTGTTTTTGCTTTTATTTTTGAGGCCAGATACCCACCAAAGCTGCTCTATAACTCCCCTCCTCAGCTAGGCAGAGGTCATACATGAGGAAACGTTCATGAGCTGAGATAATGAGAGGGAGGGTGAGACACTCACCTAATAGTGTCACAAGCAGAACAGACTTGGAGAAATTAGTTAGAATCATAGACTATTCTGAGTTGGAAGATACTCACAGAAATCATCAAAGTCCAACTCCTGGCCCTGCACAAGATAACCCCAAGAATCCCACCATGGGCCTGAGAGTGTTGTTCAAATATTTCTTGAACTCTAGCAGGGTTGGTCCTGTGACCAATTGCCTGGGTGTCCTCCACCTCCAAAGGAAGAACCCTTTCCTAATATCCAACCTAAACCTTCCCTGACACAATTTCAGGCCAATCCCTTGGGTCTTGTCACTGATCACCACAGAAAAGAGATCAGGGCCTACCCCTCCTCTTCTCCTCACAAACTGGTCTTTGTGTCTGCAGAGCTGTTCCTCTCATATATTCACACTCTTCAGACAGCTATAAGATGTACTGTTAAATGAAAACACTTCATCAACAAGTGTGCCCCAAGACCATCAGAAAGCCCTCCCTAATCAACTTGTTTCTTTATGGTGTTCTACCGTGGCTTTTCTTTTACCTGAAAATTTTATCACCTCTTTTTGTTTATTGTCCAGGACTTAAGTTTGTATCAGCTCAAGCGTTCCTGTTTCTTAAGAAGCCATATACTTGTCCAGAATTATTTGGAGTCACCTAGAGCTATAGAAAAATGAGAACAAGGTGACTTATATATTCTTAGCCAGCTCCTCAAATCACTTGGAACCAAGAGTTTCGAGGCCTCTAATTTGTATTATCTTCTCTCTAGGGAAAAAATAGGAAAGTGGGTAAATATGAAGGTCAGCCATGCAGGACCACCAAGCACAGACAATAAGGGGAAAATAACAGCAACCTGCATTCTGTCATATATGGACATCTGGATGACTGGTGGATTTCTTCCCTAAGTAACTAAGAAAAACAAGTCCACAGACAGTTAGCTTGAGTTCACTTAAAAAGGAAATGTATTTCCACCCAACTTTTCTTTTAGGGAAGCATAGATTGAGAGACTTGTATTGAGAGCTGTATTATATACCAGTTGTTACTTCTGAAATGAATGAAAGGAATAAAATACTCTTGAGTCATGAGGAAAATATAGAAGCAACACTGATTGCATTTTCAATAATCTGTGTAAATACATTAATTAAGACTTTTTGATTATATTTACAGAGTGAAATATAATGAAAAATAAATGAGATGAAATCACAGTCTATTTATAGAGAAGCCACAAGGAGAATAAAGGACTAACTTAATCATATACATAATTTAAAGCAAGTTATTCACTCAACTGTCTCTTTCTATATACTGCTGTTTCTGTTTTCCATGGCAGTTTAGACTGAACAGTCACAGTTGTCTCTTCTTCTTTTAATATTAATAGAGAGGGAGCTCTTCTGGAGACATGGTGGCTGACCCAAGCACAAATTGTTTATGGCCATGTACGATGTAGGTGTCATATTGTGTTTATAAACACTCCAGTAAAATCATAAGGTATATGAAGACAGATGGGGCTGCAGTAGCTGTTTGTATTTACTTTTTTTTAATACTTAAATCTCTGGAAGGTTTTAGGTTTATTAAGTTTTGACTGAGTTATTATACACTATTTTTAATTATGAGTCAGAAAGGAAGCATAGCTGGAAGTTGTAACCAGAATCAGTTTTTTATGTTCTTCTCTTAGTACTTCCAAGATCATTTCAACACTTCCTTATTTTGAGTATCATCTGGAAAATAATACCCTTTTTTTAATAATAATATAATAATATAATAATATAATATATTATTATATATAATAATATAATAATACCTCACATCAAGTAAAGAACAATTACAGTCCATTCATTAGCTGTTTAATTTTTAGAACAACTTTCTTAAGAAGAAATGAGATTGAGTATACCCTTAAAATTAAGTGACTAAGTTCAAAACCAATACAAGTGCACAGAAAACAAGAACGCCTCCATTATCAATTAAGACTTGACCGCAGTAGGGTTTTTATTTTTAAATTCAAACCCATTTAGGGAGGTTCTTCAATTTTGTTCATATGTCCTCTAAGCTAAATTCTAGTACTCTCAGAATTATGAATAAAGAGATACTAATTAAGCATTCTTCATGTAAATTTTTCACTCAGCTGAAGCATCATTCTTTAAATTCATTTTTGCAAACAGATTGAAAATTTTTCCTGTTGCATCGCATTGCATCAGTGTGACTCTCAGATCTGTTGTATAGTGAATGGTGCCAAACATACTGGCAATGTTATCTGATAAATACATATTAATTTAAATAAATAACAGATGTTTTACTTCCCTCTGCTTACTGAGCAATTTGAGCAATTGACCTTTTTTACATGAAAATAACATGATGTGGAATTAAATTTCAATCTATAGCGCATCTTAATTCCAACTTTAATAGAAGGCTGATTTTAAGAGCTGCAAGAAATAAAAGAACCATCCGTAACGCCAACCTCCCCCATAAAATAAACAGAAAATGAACCCAAACCAACAAAAAAACCTTTGGTAGCTACAATTTGTAGATAATGAATTTTTTTCCCTTAGGAAGCCACATACTCTAGATGTTTTAATATCTTAGCAAACATTCATTTATTAAGATCTCTACAAGTCACACTGCTAGAAATTGGAACAAAACTATTTTTTCACTAAATGGTCAATTAATTCTCACTCAGTTCTTTCAATGCCCAGTCTTCATATTTTTTATGTAATTAAAAATTTGTCAAATTTGCATTTCCAAGATTTTGAGTTAAATACAAGGTAGCTGAGACAGATTGGATTTGATGCACAGTTTGGATTAAAGTTATTTCTATCCTGCCAGATAATACTATTTTAACCAATAAATCTAACAAGTGTATACAGTTATACACTTAAAGACAGTGCAAAATAGAAATATATATATAATACACTTACCATATATTTTATACTTCAGAATTATTTTATCTTTATGGTTATTCTTTCAGGACATTTCTTATCCCTTTGACATTCTGGCAATAAGACTTCATCTTCATCACATGCTTTCAGTAGGTTTGTTACTACCAAACTCTGCCTGCCAGAATTTTATTTAACCTCAGACTTTATTAAAACTGGGCATTCAGGCTTCTTTATTTGAAAGCTCATGGGCTGTGATCAGTAACCCTGCTTAATGCCATTTAAACTACCATTTATTTTGAAAATACAGCCAGGTAATTTACTGTGATTTTAAGACAAAGTTAACTGTCTGCCTTCTGTGCAATCTTATCTTGTTGTAGTAAATTAAGCCAGTTTTTGTTCTGTAATCATTTTCTTTGCTAACACTTTGTCAGCAAGAAAGTCCTGTCTTTACTCTGCTGTATCTGTTTTCCCTCCATCACTCAGGTCAAGATTAGCACCAGATGTTATCAGTGAATTTAACTAAAGCACTCAGAACCAGTAGCTTTTTCCATAGCAAATTATCTAGTTAACTTCTGTTGGGGAGGGTCTGTGGAACTTTTACCTACCTTCATCCTGCTTCACTATGTCAGGTTCTATAAATATTATCATAACAAAGCCCCAGATAAACTTATAGTTTAACAAGTTATTTTTGGTATTTCCAGATTTATCAATACCTAGTGATCTGCATACTTTATTCTAAGTAAATATCAAATTTACTTAGAAGTTTTCAACAAATTTGAAATAAACAAATTCTGAGGAAAACATTGATTCTCGAGAAAAAAGAAAGACAAATTTAAAAGAAAAAAGCTCAACACACCCGCCCACACACCCAGCAAACAAACAAACAAAACTAAACTAAAAAACACAAAGGAAAGATACCTGAAAAAAATATTTTGTCTTACCTAAATGGATTTTAGGTATTAATTTTGAGGAATTCCAAAATTAATCCATTCTTACTCTACTAAATTACAAGATGCCTCAGTAGAATAGCATAAGAATCTTGCATCCATGGATAAAAAAGGACTACTAATTAATAAACATACAATTTCCATGAAACTATGATCCATCTCAGAAAAATATTTTCATTGCTGGACTTTCAGGTATTTGACTAGTAGAATGCAGTTGCTTTTCAACAAGGACAGAAGTCCCAAAGTCATCTAAACTTTCATTTTAGTTCTAGTAAACTAAACTTCACATAGAGACAATGCTGAATCACAAAAATCCATACACCAGTAAATCACAACAGACCATCACAAAAATTGCCTAATACCTCCAGACACTGAGCACCTAAGTTCATTGATGGAAGCAGTAGGACACTAAACTAAAATCTTTATCAAACAGAGCTTCTCAAAACATGCTACTGAATCTACCTATGGCCTGTTTTCTGACTATGGACTATCAGAAGGTTTTTCAATCATTTGAACATAAAAGATCAAACATAATTAATGTATTAACATAATTAATTGTCTTTTGCTAAGTCGGTAGGGAAAGAACTTTGTTCTCAATAAACTCCACATACTCAACTCCAAATTGGCTTGACAACCTGAATCATACATTTCTGGTAAAGGCTTTAAAATGTTTAGAGCTATGTGGCTTTTTGACAGTTATACAAACCACCAGATATTGATGACTGGAAAAAGTAACAGATACAGATGTAATACAGATTAGGTCATAGTAAATTACTTCATGCTGTCATTAACCTTTCAGTTCTCAACTGCCTAATGGCCAAGCTAGACATTATTTATTTATATTTTTAGTGGGAAGATATATTAAATGGAGATTATTAAATTTATGTCTCATTTCTATCATCAGTGTGGATAAAAATAATGGGTAAATTAAATGCCCCTAAAATTAAATGCCCCTATTTACGGAAGTGCTAAAATTTTCCCCCAAGTTTTTTTAGCTCTAACATTATAAATTTTTTAATATTTGAAATAAAATATCAACCTTACAGGTAACAGAGGCTGTCTTCCTTGAGCTGACAAATCGGAAGTGTTTCAAATGGTGTTTATGGTCTTATTGTTTCCAAACAGAATGTCATCTTGAAGTTATTTCTTATCTAGTCACTTAATTGTACTCAACTGAGAATTTCAGAGGTTTTGACGTCTATTTTCTGATTGTAATGCAAAAATAGAATATCTACTTATTTTTACAGTTTAAGTATCATATAAAACTATATATATTCTGGGTAGAAAAAAAAGTTAAATATACAATATGAAATCAATTGAACCAGCCATGAGACAGAGGAATCTGGGAATAAACATTTCTATTACATATTGGGAGAATTTGGTAATTTTGCCTATAATATCAAATAAAATCATTGAAAAGCTCTGATGCAAGATGAACTTGCAAAATCTTTGGTATAGCTCAGCTGAGAAAAGAAAAGCTCATGAGAAAGATTTTCAGGATTTTCTTTCTTTCCGTTGAACCCTGGTGTCAAAGGTAGAACTCCCTTTTCAGAAATGCTTTTTTCATAATGTGAAAACATTCCAGTCACTATTGAACTTAGCTGATGTGTAAAATCCTTTGTGACAAGTTTTTTTTTGGGAGTGTATTTAAGAGGCAATGAAAGGCATAGAGTGGCACAAGAATATGACTAATAAAACTGAATTAAAATATTTCATTATAAAACTGTCTTGAGATAACAGAGACATAATTCTCATTAAATTATTTCATTTTTAATGCAAAATAAATACATTTAGCAAAAGAGGTTTGAAACCTACACCAAATTAAGCTACACCTCACGTTTCCTCAGCTAGAAGAAGGAACAAATCGAAGCCTCCAACCAGAAATAAGAAAAGCAGAAGCTGAGAACTAAAAGAGATATACAAAATCAAGACCCATTAATAGACCCTCTTCCTTACAGATCTACATGAAAAATATCTTTACAGTCTGCCATCAAATGGGACACTTCATCCTAAGACTGAAAGAAGTACTCTATTAGCTGCAGTTAATCCATGCAGTCAATCCATGACAGGTTACCTTCAGTTTTATCCACTGAAGTCGTGCTTTGAGATCCCCTTGGAAGCAATGTCAGAGTAGATAAACTTCATTTGCCTATGGAGTGTGTTTATTCCTTGACTGACCAATCAACAGACCAAATATACTAAAATTTCAAGGAATTCCCCTGAGCAATTAATCTGGTGCAATTTTTTTAAGTAGGAGGTTTCCAGAAAATTAAAGTGTCATCCTCAGTATTCCCTGGTTTTATTTTATTAGTTTGACCACATGGGAGATTTAATATATCTTTTTCTCGTAGAGTCTTAAGAACTGCAAGCCATGTGTTATCATCTCTATAGCTTTGAAAATGCAAATGTAGAAAAAGATTAGCTACTCATATAGACTTTTGCATTTCATACAGCACCGGATGATGTGAATTTCCTGGGTGATTATGGCACAGCCTCAAAATTCTATGCATAGCATAAGGATGACACTTTGTATGCACTACATACAGAACATTATAATCTTTAATAGTACGATATGAACCAGATCTACATGAAAAGTATCAGATGCATTTGTTTTCTAATAATAACTACCATGTAAATTTTCTGAATGGAGACCCTTTCATATAACTACCTGTCTAGACTCCTTCCTGTTTTATGAAAGTTTATGACATAAATGTCCCTAGGGTGAGCACATATTTTTCTCTCTAGACCGATGATTCTGAGCTCATTCATCCATCTCTGTAGTATATTATCTGAAGTGCACAGCTGCCACAAGACTTTATCATCTGTTTTTCCTCATTACAGCTGCAAAGTTCTTCTCTAAGTTTCACTTAAATCCCGTATTTTTGTTCTTTTTTACCTTCAGTTACTTTGGGTTTGTGATTTTTATTAGAGGGTTAAGTAAAAATATTTCTATAATGGAAATGCTGCAGAATATGAGTTTAAATTATTTATTCTTGTTATTGTAATACAGCCAATCAGCATAAAATAGGCTAGATTTTGTATAGATTATGATAGTTGTTTGCAGAGTAATCTCTTCTATAGACAATTTTAGATACATTTGGAATACAGTAGATCAAAGGCATGCCACAATAATGAAATTAAGAAAAAATGTCAAAGCATTTTGGTCAGATAATTCCTGTGTAATGCCTGTCTTATAATGTATGATGAAAGATCATACTAGAGGTAGTTATGGCTGAAATTAAAAATAGTTTTTCAGCTGCTCTTTGGAAAAGATTTTACTTTCAGTGTTTCAGATACTTTTTAGAAACAGGATTAATCTTGTATTATGTCTCCAGGATTGTATGTGTATTCTTTAAAAATAAAGTACAGACTTATATATGGTAAAAGTACAAGTACCAATATATGTGCCACCAAATTGACCATCATCTAAATTTGGAGACTTCTCTATGTTACAGGTATACAAATAGTAATTGAAAAACACGTGTATTAAATCAAGTCATTATTATGTTCCTCTATCTACAATGTGAGGGAATTTCACACTTCCATGGGAGCTGCTGTGTCCATAAAAGGATGAAAAGTATCCAGGAAAGTGTACTGCTTACAGTCAGCGGCATACATTTTCAACAATCACAACTATGAATATGAGGTAAAATGTTTTTCTCTTCTTACTAGGATCTAATTTCTATTCTTGCTGTGATCAGGCCCTTTTCGGGCATTGACCAGAAACTGGCAATTACAGCTGATGCTTCTGTGACTCCTTCAAAAGGGCTCTCTCATGTGGATTGCTCATCTCATGTTGTTTCCATTCTTTCTTCAGGGTATCTAAAATTATGTTGAATAACAGTCAAATGTAGAAATGGATTTTGCTGAACTGTAAACCAACAACGCTTTTGAAAGTGGTTGTTTTGTTGACTCATTTAGTCCAGGGAAGGAAGGGAAAAGGACTGGAACTAATTTGGGGCATTTCTAGTTCTCTCCACAGATTCCCAGAGTTTCAACGGAATTATTAAGTAATATAAAGTAATAAAGTCTTCCAAGAAGTTAAGACGAATGTGCATGCTTATCAGGTCTATTTTTTTAAAGTTGGAAGACAAAATCAATTGCTAAAACCAAAAGATTCAATTCAAAGTAACACAAACCTGAATAACAAATCTCCAGGATATTACAGACAGTCTCAGAGCATCTATAAAATATGAAAATAACTTAGATGTAATTCAAAACAAACCATTTAAAGTCTAGAATGTTCATAGAATTCACAATGCACAAGTAGTGTAAGTGTAATGATTCTTTGTAGAGGTCCTGAAAGAATCTCTGATTCACGTACAAGGTGAAAAATTAAAAACTTGTATTATTGAAGGACTTGGAACATTCAGATTTTCTGCTGATGTGAGTTTTACTATCTATATAATATTATAGAAATTTCAAAAGGGAATAAAAAAATCTGAGGAAAAAACACATCAAAGAAAAATCAACATAACTTTAAAAGATATTTCTAGAAATTAAAATCATACTAATCATTAAAATAATTTGGTTTATTGGAAACCTGTAATAATTACAGTGAAAAACTACAAAGAGCAAAAATCTATGAATCCATAGGAATAACATTAAAATGTTTGCATAAAAATATTTGTATTAGTTGATAACACTAGTTGGGAAATAAATGTCATTGACACATACACTAGGTAGTTTTAAATTACTTCCTAAAGAAGGAATAATTGACATTACAGGAATTTGTGTACAAATGTGTCTGTAGTTCAACACCTTCTAGAGATTTAAATAATTGAAATTAAGATGCAGTGTGGGTAGGTTCTATCCTCTATCACTGAAGGCAAATATTTTTTTCAAATCCTGAAACATTTTGGTTTCTGCACTGTAATAAGATCAAATCATGGACTATGTACATCAAGTTCCACTTTTTCCTAAACTTTACATGTTTGTTTTTACAAGTACTCCAAGTCTAAATGAGGAAAACATTGACCAACCCAGGATGAGAATTTTTATTTTAGTCCCCAACACAGCTGACATTGAGCAACAAAATTGGAAAACAGAAGCAATATTTAGGTACAGTTAGCTCATACTAAGTCAGAGTGGCAGACTTCTTTATATCTTAATAGCATTTTTATGTAGTTTTTGCATTCAGTATTCTCTCAGTGGATTAGCTTACACGTTTCTAATCATACTTTTCCTTGTAAATCTCTTTACACTGTCAGGTAACATCACACAGTGTGTGCTTTCTGCAAAATGCATGTGCTCCATAATACTATATTCCTCTTCTGAGGTTCATTGTTTATGTAAAACCAACTGACAAGATCCATTGTTATTGCCAATGTGTTATTTTCTTCGTGTTTTATTCAGGGAGATTTTTTCTGATAAATTTGAAAAGCACTTTGCAAAGTATATAATAAAAAGTTTGCACTATGTTATTACCTAAGAAATTGCTAAAATGGTTGGGGTTTTTTTGTAAATTGAAAGTAATGACATGGTGTCTTGGATTTCTAGCTAATGCATTGGAAAAAAAATGTATTGTTAAAATATTCATCTAAAAGGAAAACTTAAGATTTAATACTTCAGGGAAGACTCAGCTGAGGCTGAAAAAAGCTATACAACTCTAATGTAGGCAAAATGTATCTGATTTAAAAGTGATTTCAAGACAAAATTAGAATAAAGAAAGAAAGAGAAGTGAACACCCGGTCATTCATTCAAACTCAGTATAATTTCATTAAGTCCATTAAAATTCTAGGATTTTGTCAAATTTAAGCTTTATTTCATTTAAAATTTTAGGAATATTTTTTCTAACAAAGAGTCTTGCTTATATTTTACTTTAATAAGAAAACAGAAGAACTGAATAAACATATTTATTCTACCATGCACAAATGAATGGACAACTGTGGACAACTTCACTGTGGTTTTTTTTGTGTTTTTTTTTTTTTTTGCCTTTATCAAGTTAAACTAATGATAAACAGAAATACAGGACCTGAACTTTGAAAATACAGTTTTTATAATCCTAGCATTGTCTCCTC
The DNA here is from genome assembly GCA_003676055.1 of Chloebia gouldiae. Lineage (NCBI taxonomy): Eukaryota > Metazoa > Chordata > Aves > Passeriformes > Passeridae > Chloebia > Chloebia gouldiae. Next base: position 24,309,591 of record QUSF01000009.1, on the reverse strand, counting down.
ATAGGATCTAAAACAATAACTCATTTTTTATTTAGAGATTCATCAGTCATTTCCCTGAAGTGCAGTCTGTAGTATTTCACAAACTCCTAGGGGATTTTCAAAGACATTTTCCTTTGTGTGTAATGACTCATGTATTTCTAGTTCAACAAATTGAATCAATCCATCACTATATCTAGAATGGCAGTATATTATATATTATACCTTAATTTCATACCCTGAAAAATCAACTTCTTTTTTCTGATATTCCCATTTTCTGTGGGGTTAGACAAATATTTTCAGTATGTGTAGCTTTTCTGAGCTACAAAATAATAAATTAGAATGTATATATAGGTACGCACACACAAAAATCTCTTATCATAATATTCTTTTACACATAGTATTCCTCATTTGTCTTCTTACTCATTCCCTCAATTTTCCTATACCACATGCTGTGAAGCAATGCTTTTTTTCTTAGCTTTGCCTTAATAGTTTCAAGAGCCTTTCCTGTCCTGCTTGGAACTCATAGATTTTACTAGCAGATTGATAGCTGGGTGGCTCAGTGGAAATATTTTTATTCATTTTTGATTGCAAGCATTATGATTTTGAGTGAGGTTTCAAGCTTGGGGAAGTAAAGTATACAGAGTTTCTTGAAAACATTCAAACTGTTTTGAAAAGCTCCATGTCAGAGTAGTTACAATCTCTAATCCCAGAGAATGCTACAAGTCCCCCAAGGACTTGACTACAGATAGTAAACACTCTACTCTGCAGATATTTGGAGTTTTGTGTGCACTGTCCAAACTCAGTTGCTGATAGAATCTCCAAACACTGCCAAGCAGAATTCCTGAAGACTGAATTCAGGCTTTCATTTACTTTTCCTTAGTACTGATTTTCCAAAAGGTTGTAGAAACCAAATAATCTCTGATACTTCCATCTTTTCATCAAATTTCTTTGAAATGGTCAAGGGTTTTATAGTTCTTGCAGATGTACTGTTGGAAACTTACAGTCGCCTTCCTTTGAAAGGGTGGAGGAGGAAGAAAAAAACATCCCAAATTTGAGCTAAATTATATTTTTATAAATATATATGACATATTTCTATAACAAAAGGTTAATGTAAATATCAAAGATAATGACAGAGAATTAAAATAGTCTGATGCATTTGTTTTTTAAAAAAGTCCCATAGAAAAGTAAATTTCCTTTTAAGACAGATATCCTAGAACATTCTTTAGTTGAGAAAAATACAGTTCTTGAGTTAATCCAAGTTAGGGAATAGAAGTAACTGCATTTTTACTTTAATAAGTGCTTTTATTTGAAGGAAATATCAGCTTCAATTGCTCATAATGAAGATATTTATTAGGATTACCATTTTCATCCTCAAGGTATTTTGAAGATCTTGAAATAGCTGAGAAGGTCAGTTTGGGAAACACTCCAGAAACCAAGTAGGTGAGTGGATTGAGCCAAGAGATTAGACAAGAGACTAACAACCCTGCAATATAATAATATTAAAACTCATGCTGTAGTCACATTGGCAGTAAATGTCTGTCAATAAAAACAGGGGTCATGGGCAACACAGGGTAGAACATAAGTGTTTAGCTTTGTAGAATGGTTGAAAAGACAAGATTCAATTAATTTTGCAAAGAGTAGTGCAAAGCTCTCATAAAGGGTGGGAATCAACATAAAAATATTTCTCAGAAAAATATGTTTCTTTGCCTCATCAGAGGCAATTATGAAAAGGAACAGATGTAGTTTACAGTTATCATAAGTTATCCCTGTCTGATACCAGGATTCCAATATTAGATATACTAAAGATAGATTTTGTGAATATAAAAATAGTTTTGGCTGAAATCAGGATATCTTCACATTTTTACCATAGAGGATTTGAGTTGATTTGTCTCTTAAATACCTTTTCTATAGTCATAGATAATTCTTTCTCTCATATAGTCCGCAATAATATGATATATAAAAGCATGACATATAATTACTGACATTAAGATTATGGTATTTAGGAAAAGGATGACTATTTAACTTGGTTTTTTTAAAGGCTACTGTCAAAATAATAGATTAAATTATATTATTAGTCAAATGTGTTAAGATCCTCTCCAAAAGAATAAATCACAAAATTGGAGAATAGCTATGGTTAGAAGGGACCTCTGGAGATCCTAATTTTCCACTTTTCTACATTGGTAAATATAGACTTGAGAAACAGATAAAAAAAGCAAAATTAAAAGAAAATTAAAATATTTGATTTGAGAGTCATAAAATACAATCAATTCATAAGTAAAATTGAGCATGAGAGATAGAAGGTTGAAGAAAATTCAGTAAATAGGTAGTCAGTTGTTTAAAATTATAACATTCAAGCTTGTAAAATATGGACTGCACCTTGATTGCAGAGGTAAAACAAATTAAGTGAGTTTTATTTTATTTATAATGAAAATATTTCAAAATTATGAAAAAATAAATCCATTATACATGACTAACACATGCATATAATAAGGTATTAATATGTGAAGATTTGAATAAACAGGTCTGCTTAACAATGGAAACAGTTTACATATAATATAGTTTGACATTACATATGCTTTTTTATTATTATTCTTTTGCACAGACATAAGTTTTATACAATATCAAATACCAACATGGTGCAAATTGAGGTAAAAAGGGGTTAAATTAAAAAGTATCAAGAAAGTTTTGACCATAGTTATTTTTATTATTATTTTTATTTTTTTAAGGGCAGCTCTTGCTGTATTTCTTGTCTTAGTGTAAGGTTAAAAACCATGATTTCTTTTTGGTCTTTTTCATTTCACTGCCTCCCTCAAACACTATTTTCACACACACTTTCAGACCCTAATGCTGCCAAGACAAGTCTACCAACAATGAGACTGTTTTTCTTAGCTACCTTTTTAGTACCTTTTGGAGGCACTACTTTTGCCATGCTTAAAAGCCACTTGTCGTGGTTTAGGAATGATATTCCCCATTTTAGTGTTCCTGTTGAAGCACTCCAAATCATGCACTGCTCTCTCACTTCCCATTCCCCCTCCCTGTCCCACTGCAGAGGAGAATTGGAGGTACAAAAGGTAAATATCACAGGCTGAGAGAAGGATTATTCACTGGAAAAAGGAGCGGAATAAGAAAACCAACAGTAACAGCGACCATGTCAATACTGGAGGGAACCGGCGTTCGCTGCCCGCTGCCTCCACCTTGCTCACAGACTGGGAGAGAGCCCTTCCCCTATCCTTGGAAAAGCATATGAGGCACTGCAGAATATCTTCCAGGTGCTGGCCATCCCCGGTCTTGGCTGGAACAAGGACACCTTTGAATTACGAGATTATATCTAGGGTTTTTTTCCCAGAAAAAAAACAATCAAATGGATAATTAGTGATTTAAATTATAGCTGACCTGGAAAAGAATAAATTTACAAGAAGCACAGTACATCACAAAGGCTTATTTATAACCACATGAATTTCCAACACAAAAAATGCAGACAATTACCATCTCTATGAAGCCCTTGCATTATTCCTGTACGTTTAGTTACAACAATCTCTGAGGGCAGGCCATAAAGGATGACCACCAGAAGGTACCAGGGGAGAATATAAAATTTCACATCTTAAATACATCAGATATTTGGTTTTGTAACAAATGAAACTGACAGCACCCCAGATACAGCTCACCCTTGTATTGTCCCAGCACCTCCTGCTCTAATTAATTAGGAACATTTGTTCACAGATAGTGATGGAAGACTGACAAATGTTAAGCAACAGAGAGCTGCTCATTAGTCTTAGCACATCTTCTCAGCTAAGGAAAGTACATGTCAAAAGAAAAAGGTTTCAAAACATAATGAAGTCATACTGTCAAACTTACTAAATGAGACTGTCTTTCTGTTATAGCAGAGATGTAATGAAATTTAAGTCAGCATTTCAGTTCTAAACTCTTCTCTCCAAGGGAGTTGCCATTCAACAATGTGAAACAGGAGTGAAAGGTGGGTTAAAGCACATCATCCTTTCAATCTAACAAGCACTTTTTAGTGCTGGGGTTTTTTATTTTGTTCAGCTTTTTGAATTCAATTGGATTTCAGGTTCACATTCAAAAATTTTAAAGTTTTCTCATGTAGATTTATATTTAACATTTTCATATTCCAAAATATTTTTCTTTGAAATTACTTATGGGAAAATCTTTCGCTACTCAAAAGAAATAAATATAGATATTAACTAGTGAATTCCTCTGTTTTTATTTCTTTTTATTATAATTGTTTTAGGTAGGGAGACAAGTTTAGCATGACCTAGCAATCAATCATTTCTCCATGCAGCAAATGTAATGTTCTAATGTCAACCCAATTATAGGTATGCCTCATTAAAATGAGGATTTAATGGAGTATATGATAGTTCTTATTTCCACATAATTCCCACTTGAATATATGATTTCATGGTTATTTACAGGCAAGAGAGCATGTAGAATTGAGAAACCAAGCTTATTGGTCATTCCTAGCTGATCATCCCAAAGCTCATTATTACCTCTCAAACCAGACATTGTGTAAGGAATAGTTTTCTAGCTTAGTCCCGTGATTGCAGATACTTTCCTTGATTTTCTATTCCAATTGTTAAACAGTGAGAAGGGAAGGTCTGCTTACTCAGGTTCCTCATTTAAGAAGGGCACAAACAAAGGAAAGGAGTGGTACAAATGAAGTCAGACTTCAGGCAAGTATTTGCCGTTGAAAATAAGGATGGGAAAAGAAAGAAAATTATGATCAGGCAATATTTGAATCTAGGCATTCCCAGACTACCTGCCAGTGTATTTAGTGCCAGCAATATTTGCTGGTCTTTGCCACTTCCCAGGGAGCATGTAGTTCCTATAACATGTATGTAGAGGGGTAATGTACAGAACTTAATGGCTGCCTGGAGAATTGAGTCGAGTACACGTCCAATGCCCACCACATCTGCTTGTCAGAGCAGAGGTAATGTGAGCACACGGACATAATCCAGAGCTACAAAATGGACAGCTGTGCAGAAGTGTGAAGGAAATAATTTCATCTGCAGCACATCCCCATAGCCTGAAGGCATGATCTAAAATACAAATTTAATTCATGTTAATGTACTTTTTTATAGTGTCATCCTTCAGGCACTATAAACCCAGGAGGAATGGGACTGTAGCACACTGGGAAGAATATGAAAAGTGAGAAAAACAGCAAGAGCAACAACAGAGAAAAAAGAAATATGGAGGAATTATCTAACAAGTCAGGAGCTTCATAGGCAATCATGAAAGACTTGGCTTTTTTATGATAAAAGTTAACATATGCAAATATGTTCAACATTAGTAATTTATCTATTCAAGTTTTTTCATCATAATCTCAAGAATGGGTTATTTTCAAATGCCTCTTTCTATGGTAATTGATTAAAATGTTCAGTAAAATCAAAATGAAATCAAGTCAAGGAAAGGGACACTCCATCTTTTATAATACAGTATTAATGGTAGATATAACAGTAAATTGAAGGCAAACATCAGGTTTTTATGAATCATACAGGTTCAGTTTTATGACAAAAATAACCTTTGAACTCCACATTTCCAGATGTTAGTGTTTGCTGTGTAATGGTCAAACCAGATCCATAATTGTAACACACACAGAGAGCTGGCAAGCCTCTGTAATCAAGCATATCATGTTATTTTTTAACTATATAGGGTGTGGCATATATATATACATATATATATGGACAGAATTTTTCATAAATCATTACAGCTCAATAGTCTCCAAAGGGATATATGAGAACTTAAATTGATTTTCTTGAAATAGTGTATTTAATTTCTTTTACTTTGGTTAATCACCTGATAAAACAATTTTCCCTAAGAGATTTAGGAAAAAAAAAAAACAATAAGCAAAGAAAAATTGTGTGTTATACTGATTTACTGAAATGTATTTAAAATAGTTTTCTATCCCATACTTCAATGCCTCACATTTACATCTAAATGCACAATAACACAATAAAAATATATAGGACATAAGATTAAATCCAAACTGCCATTCTCTCATTTCCCAGATTTGTGGAGACTTGTAATCCCTAAGAATTTGGTGTCCAGAGAGCCTTTTGGGGTGCGAAGGAAGAGTGCATGAGAGTTCAGGTCTGTTCTCAGAGGTAGGTATAGACACTTTCACATTTGTTAAGAAAGAAATACCTAGATCTTTTTTACTGACCACAGCTGCATATGCAGAAGTGCTTTTCATTCAAATCTGTGCTGAAATGTAATCTGTGTGGAATAACAAACAGACAAAAATCACCATGGGCAGAGATCAGCAGATATGGAGGTGAAACCAGCCACCCATCTTACAGTATCCTGGAAAATATATGGAAATATATTTATATCTTTTTTGGGGGGGGGTCTCACAAAAACACAACCTCCTTCTTTAAACCATTAAAAGCAGAGTGCTTCAGATTGTTTTATACTGTAACTAAGTCTCCAGTGCTCCATGAAACCATACAGAGAATAAAAAAATGACAAATAGAGGGGAGCTGGAAGCCATGGTGGTGGTCTAGCAACACAGCATTGCAGCATTGTCACAAATTTGCTTTTATATTCAACATCATTAATAAACATCCCTTTCCATAGTTCTGATTTGTTGATTTTTGAGTTTTTTTAATAGACTATGGCAACTTAGAGACAAGAATATTTTTGAAATAGTCACTAAGCAAACAGAAGAAAATTTATTACCAGTCCCCAAAATATTTGTAGTCTCATTGTAACATGATGATAAATAAATATATATAGATAGAGAGATGTGTTAGTACCTGGTTGGTTGGCCTTCTTGTTCTGGTAGCTAAAAACATAAAGGAAAGGCCTTCTGCCATCCCAGCTATGAAGACATGCAAGAAATTAAGTCTTTAGGAGATATATTGGGAATTTATTTCTCAAATAGAAAGGATTATTTATAATTTCTCTTCCTACTTCATCTCTATATATGATAAAAATAAGATTTCCATGAAGAACAGACTGTCATAAAACTAAGGAGAAATGTCAAGGTTGATAGAACAAATTGCTGTTTCCCCAACCCTTTCTCATGTCTTTCCACAAAGTTTATGTAATTACTAATACCTTTTTTTTTGCTTTTCTCTCCCTTTGAAAGGCATGGTTTTTTTCCTATTTCTTGAAAGGTTAATGATGAAAAGTTAATGTTTTAACGGAAAAATTAGTATAAATCAGCCAACACTTGCAATTAATACATAAAGTTTTATAAAAAAATTGTATTTCAACATAATGTTTATGTGAGGTTACAGATCACAGTACAAAGCTACTTTTGAGCTACTAGGAATGCAGTCTAATTTCTCTTTCTGCAGGACTACATATGAATAGAAATTTGTCTTTTTTCAATTTATTTTCTTTACTTTTTTTCAGATTTGTGTAATATTAAAAAAAATTAAAAATAGATGGAGCAAAACTCACTGAAACTTATGAGGTAAGATAGACTCATGGGCAATATTAAAAGTTCATGCTTACCCCAAGCAACAGTTTTGAACACAGTTTGTGGGAACTCTGTAAATGAATATAATTCTGTATAAATATTTTTAAAGAGGAGATTTAATTATGAAAAAATACATAGTGCTTACTGTTCAGTGAAATTGTAAAATTAATATCAGAGGTAATGAAGAAGAATTTCAGTTCATAAGATTGTCATAAGAAAATCAAATAACTCCCTGTAGCAAATGAAGTCTTGGACTGAGAAAAGAGCCTCCTATGTTTCAACTTACTAAGAATGTTTTCAATTCTCAGTTATGTTTGAAAAAAGAGATAAATATATTGTCAGTCCATATGTTACTGTTGCCATCATAGTCTGTAGATTTTTAACAGACCTTTATATATGGTCTATAATGTGCATGGTGTGTTTATTAATTAATGTCTTATGATTCTAAGTATATTAATTTTTTACATGAAGTATATCCCAAATTTTGGAAAAGGATGAAGATGATTATTTTGTGTCCACCCTGGAAAGAAATTATTTTCTTGTTTTTAACAGTTACGGAAATCTTGTTCAATATACATCTGTTTTCCTCTAAAACAGTTTCAGTTGCCCAGAAACAGTTTTCTAGTTTAGTTTAAGTTTCCTTTGCATTCATTCATTTAATGTTGTATAATGTTCACTTAGATGTCTATGAAAATTTAATAAAAGAGTGAATTAAAGAAAGAAAAACCTTCCTTATACAAACATTTAGTTTTTATAGAAAAATCTACCATGAAGAACAGACTAATTAATTCCACAATTCTGGCTTGCAATATAAATTGAGAAAAATTATTTGAAGTCTTTATTTGCATGACAGTACCAAGACTGTACTTAAAACTCTTTCCTACTTCATAGAGCTATTCAAGAAAAAAAAGATTTTTTTCATTCTTTTCAGAATGAAAAATGGATGGTATATATATATATATATATATATATATATATATATATATATTCCATAATTCACATAAACATGATTTTGCATAACTTATTGTATAACTTATTCTTAGGTTGAATTACACCCTTAACAACTGGAAAGAACCAATTTTTTTCTTCTTTCATCGATGGTTGGGTTCCTTTGTGTTTCACAGTATTAATAATAATGAAAACATACAAAAAATTATTTGTCTAATACACAAATAAAGTATGTACCCAGCAGGATGTATCAGAGCAGATATACTCCCAGAGTTCTGCAACATAATTCTAACCCGTTCAGGCATTTAATTTTATTGAAATTAGCATCCTTTTTGATGATTTCTTTTCAATCTTTTCAGCTACTATAAAAACTGTGAATTGATCCAAATTATATCCTCTGATCTAAGTAGAGTTTGGATTTAAACTTCAAGAAGCAGCTTGGCATAGCTGATCTTCTTCTAAAAGGCATTCAATATAATTCTGAAATATTTGTTTAGATAGACAATGACTGAAATACATGTTATACAACAAAAAATCATTTAAGTCAATTTTATTATGCCAAATTACTACTTTCATGTTGCAAACTATAAAGTAATCCCAAATAGAACTTAATGTCTTCAATCGTTTCATTTCATTTTTGTAAGTGTGGTAAAATTGCAGTACCCAAGCTGTACTCTCTACAGTAGCACTCATTTTCCCTGTTACCCACATCCTTACCTACCTCACAGTTTTAATGTCATAAGTAATCAATCATGTTGCATGTATTTTGAATTGCTTCTGATACCACTTCTTTCCCTGTAGAGGATTCTTGCTGTTCTTTAGTCATCTCACAAGCACACAGCCCTGAGAGTCTGACTGATGCATGAACCCATTTCAGGAATTTTCATAATAAGATTTCTTTCATATGCTAGATATTTCAAAATATCTAATTCTTGTTTTTAAAATTAACTTTGGGGTTTTTTTTTGCAGAGATGATTCATGTAGGATTTCCATATAACTATGCTTCACCTCAGACTCCCTGAAGATCCTGGGAGAGGTGTATAGGCATGGCTGCCAGTGAAATCAGCCTGTGAGGATAACATGACACAGCTTTTCAGCTTTTCAGCAGTTTCAGCTGTTTTCCTCCTGTTACTTTTCAATCCACAACCTATACCAAGACTCACCACACTTTTTGTCCTCTCTGCCACTGCACAGTGTACTCAGGGATTGCATTCTGAATGCTTCTGTGAAAGCAGGGCCGATGAGAAGCATTTGAAGGGGATCTCTCACTTTCTCCTAATTACAAAGAGAACCTGAGAGGTTTGTCCCAGGTGCAGCTGTCCATGATAAAGATGCTTTCAACTAAATGAAATTAATCCACTTCTGATGTGATTAGCTCTTTCAAGATGATAGTTTGGAAGCAATAACAAAAGCAGGCATATGCATATATAAGAAGGGTTCAAACAGAGTTTGAATATTTCAATGTTTTTTCCTAAATGCCAAGGTTATTTTTAAATTGTAGTAAGACAACCTGATCAAGGACTGTAACTAGATGAAGTCATGCTGTGCTCAGCACTATTCCTAAGTTTTTATTTGTTAAGTAGAAGTTGAGAGGTGCCAGTGGAAACTAGTCACTTCTCTCAAGCAGCAGCCATAAAGAATGCTGTGATATTGGCCAAATGAATACATCTCAGCACAGAGAACCTGTTTTTGTTACCAGCGTTTTAATTAGAAGCTTTTTTTGTGATATTGGCACTAATTACCATGTCAATAGTGAAAACCTGTCCTATGCGCGGTTTACTTCTTGTTCACATTTTTTTCTTATAAGCTGGAGAAAGAGAATTAAAATGTTAATAGTTCAATTGTCAAATTAAGAAGAAATGGCAACCATTTTACTTTTTCTGACATCTTTCTCTCACACTGTCAATATAAAAAATAATGCCAGCTGCTGCTTAAATTAAATGGGAACTGGAATATAGATTTTAATTAAAACTGCTTTCCAATATATGTCATTCATTGTATATGGCAATGAACTCAGCTTGTGAAACTGTTCCAGGATAGAACTTTGGAAGTTTTGAGACAGGGAAGTCAGCTAACAAGAACCATCTCAGCATCACTGATCCCTGAGGAGCATAGGATACTTAGGAACAACAAGGTAAAAGAGGCAAAGGTCAGTCAATAAGGAAAAGATCACCCCAACATTTTGAGGAAGTTAAACCTTGTCTCCTTGTTCTATGAAGCTGTGCAGAACAGGCATCTGACAGTCTAGCTTGCCACACCCAGGGCTGTGCTGGCAGGTGCAAGAGGACTGCACAATATCTTTTGGATGGTCCGTGAAGTCATGAAAAGATGAAGTAAGCATTTTCAAGTTTATAGTACTGTATGATTACCCAAGGGGATCCTTCTCAGGGAAAGAGAGGCCATTCAATATGATCTGATCTATTTATTCCAAAACCTGTTGTATAATTATTATTTCAGCTGAATTTCTTTTTCCAGGCTTAGGTAGGAGTGTTGAAAACTCCACTGGGGAATGTGAAAATCTGCATCATACTGAGCTTTAATTTGTGTGAACAGTTTAGTCGCAATTCTGTAGGTTAGTCATGTATTCTGTATTACTATTTTTATTTATTCAGCAGATTTTTCAGAGCAATCAGCTTTCTCTTAGTTTCTGCTGCATTTTTTTCACTTTCCATGTATGATACCTATTTCACTTTCACTATTTCTGACTTCTCCTTTTTAACTGTGTTATCACATAATCACAGGATCACTGGGTTGGAAGAAACCTTCAAAACCATTGAGTCCAACGTATACCCTAATACCTCAACTGAACTATGGTACTGAATGCCACATCCAATCATTTTTTAAACACCTCCAAGGATGGTGACTCCACCACAGGCAGATCATTCCAGTACTTTATCACTCTTTCCATAAAAAACTTTTTCCTAATACCCAAGCCATATTTCCCTTGGTGCAACTTGCATCCTCTCATTCTGTCTTCCAAAGTCTTTTGCTTCATACAAGTATTGTCCCTACCTTTCTCACTCTTATGAGTAAGAAAAAAATAACAATTAGTTTAATAGCCATAGTAGAATCCCAAAGACCAGATAGGATCAGAGACCCACATGTCAGGAATTCATGTGAATGTTCATTGCAGAACCTGTGTATCTTCGCTGCCCCTAAGCTGAATCGTGGAGAATTGAACCAGGTATCAGGTGTATCTAGATTATAACTTTAGCAGAAAACCTTGTTTTTCTGGGATCTAAATCTCCTGCCCACTTGGAAATTCTGTCTTCAAAGTATACAGCTCTGACCTCAGTAAAATACTCTTTTAGGGCAAAATTCATCACACTAAGAGGTCATAAGTTGATCATGTAATATATGAAGTTAAATTTGGTTCCCCTTTTAATTTATGCATAGTCAAGTTATCTCTTTTTCTGATGGAGATAACATAAAATATATGTTGTATTTTTAAATTAGACTATTTTAATTCTTTCTACTCTAGGCAGGCAAAGGGCTTCAAAGAAAACAAGTCCATAGAAGAAGATTTCAGTGTTACACTGCATGAAAGAGTGTGGTCAAAAAAGAAGCAGTCCAGTACTCCCCTTGCTACTCTACAGCCAGTCCATCTGTACCGTGACCTCCTTCACCTTACCTCAAACAAAATATATTTGTTCTTCCCTGTTTGCTTGAAAAGTGTTTGTAAGTCTTCTTCAACCCTGGAAATTTTTTCCAAATCACATGTGACTGAGCTCAAAACTAGCTAATCTCATTGGCACATAACTGCACACAGTTTTATAGCATGATTGTGCTTTAATATATCCCCACTTAAAAGAAACTAAATAACTTTCTCCAGATGATTTTACATTCTGAGGCAACAGTTTCAGATGGATATTTATTTACAGTTTTCTTGTTATATATTTAGGTGAAGGAAAAAAATAAAAATAAATAACTGGAGCCATCTTATTTCCTATGCCTGGATATAATTTGTTGTAAACAAAAAGGAACTTTCCCTCAAGAGTTCTCCCACCCTTTTCTAGTCTGAAAAGTTGTAAAATAAACTCTTTATCATTCTTTTCATATTTCAGAATGAAAACACTGTTTACAAATAATAGCTCCTTAGAAGTACAAGGATTAGTCTTATTCACAGTAACATCAAAAAACCTAAGAATACTCTTAAAAGAGTAAATTGATAACAGGAACTCTAAATTCTAACAGGTATTTTCATAAAGTTCTTCCTTAGGGATAGTGAAGAAAATAAATACTGTGTTAAGCAGTTGCTCTTAAGTTTGAGCCACAAGATTTTAAAAATTTACTTCAGATCATTTCATGGATTTCAGATGCTCTCCTATTAAATTACTCTGATGTACAATGGTAAGGGATCAAATTAAAGACATTTTTAGCCTCTGAGGTAATTAAGATTGGTATTGATACATATTACATCTTATCTTACATCATATCACAAAAATCAACTTAAAACCAAAGCCCGTCTAACATTTGAGGCCTCATTACTGTGGACTTTGGGGCTGGAGAAAAAATTCTACTAAGATAAATGGAAGCAGAACCATGTATTAAACGAAGTTATCAACATTTTTATCTGCCATGAGTGAAGTTTTTTATAGTGGAAAAAATCTCTAAAGTGACGTTTGAAAGAAAGCCCCACTTCCCCAACATACAAACAAACAAACCTAACCAAACTATATCTTCTTAAAGGGCTCTTAAAAGTAAATAAAAAATAAATTTTAAAAATAATTTTAAAAGCCTCAATTTACTGCTTTTTCTGAAGATGTGCAGCATTTAAATCCTTGTATTTAAGCAAAAGTTCAATTCCATTTTTAGATACACTGAAACATCTGCCAAGTTAGTAATTTCTCCAGATTGTTAACTAAGTCCTAAGGGGCTATCTCATGTAGAAGGATGGTGTTGTCTTAGAAAGGTTCTTGGCATAATTTCATTTCATTATTCTGTCTCCCTAAATTCTTACTTTTAACAAAAATTGAATTTGATTTCTATTTTAAGTACCAAGGAAAATAAAAATAATCTTTTCTTTCAGGGCTCTCTAAAAATGGAACACTAAAACTATAGTTTTAGACATAGAATCCGAATGGATATATATTCACCCCATTTTAGGAGTGCAAAAATTTATCTTTCTCAGCTTCCTTTTATGTGGGGAGTGAAATTACTCTTGTTCATGCTTCCTGACCTGTATGTAAGCCTAACGCTTTCTCTCTTTACACCCTGTGGAAAAGCAAGGCATTTCTAAAAGAGGACAGTGCACATGAGCAGTGAGCTTTGCTGTGTTGAATTGAATTCATGCTGGGGTGCCTTTTTTTCTGCCTATACCCCTAGCAGTGCATCCTGTGCTCAGGACCAGAGGTGCCATTACCAGGTGCCATTCTCAGGCACTCTGTCCCTGTTTTCCAGAGACAGACTTTTGACTAAGATGAAATTAGTTTGGAAAATTAGTTCAATAATAAGAAAGCTAATATTTATTTGAACAAATTATTTGATAAAAATTATATAGTGTTTACAGAAATTATGACTGGGTCATGAATAATTCAGAAGACAGCAGATTAAATTGGATAATTTGACAACAAATAATTTGGTTAACTGAAAATAATGTAAATCTCATATAAAATCCCCATCTGCTATCTCTGGAAATATTTAATATAGGAATATCCCAGTGAGAAAGATCAAACCACTGTCAAATGTCAGATGGTTTCATATTTCTTTGAAAAGAATTTATAGATTTCTAAAAATATAATTCAATATGCTTAATTAATTATGATTAATAAACAAAAAGATTTTGTAATAAACAAAAAGATTTTGTAAGCTAAAGAGAAGACTGTTGGAAACAGAAAATGAGTTGAATAAAATTAGATATCAAACTCCTCAGAATGTGTGAATGTCTTTCTTTCATGTGTTATTTTTCTTAAATGCATCACATTTGCCAAGTAAAGCACATAAGCAAAAGACAATGATGAAGCACATAAAGGATGTTATAAAAACTGAATAATATTGCATCTGGGTTGTGAAGCTGGGATTGCTGAGGTAGAAAACATACATAGCTACAATGATTTAGAAAATTATTGCAATGTACTGTTTGATATACTTGCAAAACCTCAGTGCGTCATTGCCAAAAGTATACTGCAGCCTGGTATGATGCCAGCATAATGCACATCCTCTTCCAGTTGATTTCACTTGTTTCTCAGGATAGCTGTATACAACACAGTCTTGATTTGATAGAAACGTCATTTCGCTTTATTTCCTATTCCCAGAAATGGAAAATTTATTGAATTCAGGCTCTCAAGTATAGTATTCATTTTGTTTATATTTAGCTGGAGTTATTGCATGAAAAGTGAGCTGCTGGCAGGCTCCTTCAACCATTTCTGGACTTTGTCATAAGTACACCTACACCAGTGTATGCAGAACAGCAAGTTTTGCACCCACTACAATTATACCAAAGATATCTTACCAGTAAATTGAAATCAAATTGCAGTACTAATTTTTTAAATGCACAATGTATGTTCTTATGTGTGTATGTTTACATATATATGTAGTATGGAACTTGAGTCTACAAGATCTGATTATTATGCATATGAGCCAATAAATCACCTACATACATATCTAATTTATCTAAATCTTCAAAGTTAATACTCATGGTTTATGTTTTGTACTGTGTTATGTTATTCAATCTTAGGTATTTTGGTGAAGCAGGGACATAGTTTTCAACATTTTGCAGGAGCAACACCTAATCTCTGAACTTTGGAACATATACTTTAATAGACTTTGAAATGGATTTGGGAATCAAATGAAGAACTCAGAATTTTGAGAAAGCTCCGCTTGGATTTCCATAATTAAATACAACCCAGAGTCTTGAGACTAAAAGAAGCAGATTCTAAGTAATTAATAGGTTAAAATGGAACATGCTGATTTTATATTGAAGGCTTTCAGGTATTCTGTCAGGACAAAGCACAGGTTGTCTAGAAATGATCATGTGATAAGGCCATGCTATTGCAAAATGCCACAGCACTGCTCTTGAGGGCAGCTTGATGAACACTACTGAAATTTCCCTCCTGTTTCAGGAAATGCTCTCTGTTGGAACTGTGTTACCAGATTCAGTCATTAAATGGACTACTTGCAAAACAAAAAACTGCATTTTCCACTGCAGCCACCTTCTCATCACGTCATGTCCCTTCTGGTCCTGACATAGGAAATTCAGCCTGAACATTCAGCCTTAGGTTAAGTGCTCAGTTACAAACTAGACAGGAGCACTTTGGCTCATTTGGGACAGCAATTGTCTTTAGCTGCTGAGGTACAGAATACAGAGTGCTTTTGGGTTTTTAGCCTGTGAATTTACAGCAGCTCTGCAAAGAAATAGGAAACAAGAATAAATGGGCAGGTAGAATAAGCTCTCAAGTTTCCTCAACAATTCATAACTGACCATAACCATGTGATGCAGCATAAATCCCTGTTAAGCTATAGGGATCTTTAAAAACAAGTAATTCATGCATGTTTTATAAGTGAAATCGGCATGCAAAATCTAACTCTGAGGCTGAAATTTAGTGACTATCTCTCTCCCTTCCTATAGAGGGGAAAAAAATTAGTCAAAGCATAGATATCTTCCTATAACTCTTTTTCTATTTTTGCTTTGAAAATTCAAAGTAAACTGTTAAAGAGAATTTGAAGGAAATTAATAGGTTAGTGAGATTAGTTGAAAATCAGAGAAAGATTTTGTAGTCTGCTAATCTGGTGTCTACAATGAAAAATTGGTGAGAAAATCTGGCACTGTTGTAATAATAAAGGCAAAACTCATAGCACAGAGGTCATAGAACAGAAGAAATGTTAAGAACATACCTGATAATTTTGTATAATATTCAGTGATATTTTAAAGTTACTATGGATTTCAGAAAATATTATAATTTTGATTAAGTATATAGCAAAGGTATATTGTTTCACAGGTCTGGTGATACTGATACCACAATAATTGGATATTCTTTACTGTAGCTATAGAATTACTGTGAATTCATCATGTTTCCTGATCTTTTTCCTCTTGTTCACATAGAACTAGAAGACGCTGAGTTAGAAATTTTTTTACAATTTTGTTATAGAAATAGGTAAATAACACCTGAGTTTGTGCTTAGATGTTGTGATTTCATTTCAGCAGCTGAACCCCACACATCACATCCACAGAGTCACTCATCCTCCCTCCCCACAGTGTGAGAGATAAAGAATTAGATGAAGGATCAAGACTGAGAAAACTCCCAAGGCCAGTTTAGTAGGTAAAGCAAAAGCTGTGAGAGTGACAAAAGAAATCCATTCACCATTTCCCATGGGCAGGTGTTCAGCCATCTCCAGGGATGCAGGACTCCTTCAGACATAATAATGCTGACTCGGGAACACAAATGCCATCACTTAGAACATCTCCCCTTCCCTTCTTTTTACCCCAGTTTTTATTGCTGTGTACATCATGATATACTACAGGAAATCCCATGGTATTGGTTACTTGGGGTCAGTTGTCCTGGCTGTGTCCCCTTCCAGTTTTCTGTGGATCCCCAGCCTCCTCGCTGGCAGTGAAGCATGAGGAGCAGAAAAGCGAATGTTACTGTGTCAGCAATGTTCAGCAGGAACTAAAACGTCAGTGCTATCAAAGCTTTTCAGCACAAACATGAAACATAGTACTGCATAAGGTTCTTTGAGGAGAATGAACTCTATTCCAGAAATGATCCATAGACTAGAAAGAAGAAGACAAAGAAACAAAACCACAGAAAAAAAAATAGAACAAACAAAATATAAGTCAGACCACAACACAATATCTCTTCATATACAGTGGATATCAGTTAAAAAGGGGATACAGATGGTAATTAAAAGAGAAAGGGAAATGAGTATATTATATCCTACTTATTCGAGTAGAGAATAGAGCTTGCTTATCTTGACTCAAAAAGTCAGTGATAGAACGAAAAATAGAGCTCAAAAGAGGTATCTGCTGTACACCTGTTGCAACAATGCTAAAACATTCTCTAACTGACTTTTTAGAAGTGTTTACCAAGGTCGTGTTGAAACTAGATAGAGGATTTCAGCAGGCTATAGCAGAAATATCTTAGAAGGTGAAAAGTTATTTTTTTCTAAAGAATATTATCATGCAAGGACAGCTGAAACAATTGTAAACAGTAATAGTCATGGGACTCACAACACAAGAAATTCCCCCACATAAACAGGCACATTTTCCCTGAGCCAGCTTTGAGTATGGCTCTCAGAAATTTAAAGTCAACAGATTATTTTTCTGATGTCAAATCTGCCTGTGACATAACAAATTCATGCATAAACACATAACCTTTGTAATATGATGATATTTTCATTGATGGTGTTGGTAAAAATAAAATGTTATTGGTTTATCAAGAGCAGATTACTATATACTAATTTTATCAGACAATATAATAAAATTATAATCAAGTACAATGAGCTTCCATAATATACTCTTTGATGTAAACTCGATGGGAAATAATTTCTTCCTATTCCATATTAAGATTTCAATATAAAGGATGTTTGTGCTCCATTGATTTAGTTTCAGAATTAAAATTTGTTGTCTGCTTATATAAATATATAATTGTGATGATTTATGTCTTCAAAGTCCCAGAGCAAGCTCTAGATTCCCTGTTTAATCACTTGTACAATCACTCCCCTGCAACCTATTCACCAGAAGTATTCCAGCATAGACCTAAACATATATTTTATGTGAGGATGGGTTACACTGCAATCTTAAACTCCAGTGTGAAAAGAATTCATGCTGAAAACCCTCTGATTTCCATTCTTAAAAGGGTGAGGGACAGATACTGCTCTTGTAAAATTTTTATAGTTAATTTAGGCTCTATATTAATATAATTTGGCTTCTTCGGGGTTTTTTTTTTCCCTACCTTTTTATTGCAGTTTTTTCTTTTATCCATTTTTTCCATTACCAAGAATAAGAGAGGAATACTGTCTTCTTGCCCACAAGGACAACTCCATGCTTGCTACTTAAAGAAGCTGGGAGTTGCAGAACTTAGAAAGCTCATTCTGTGTGCCAGAAGAAATGATTCAGCTGTGTCCTGAGCTCACACACAGCATGCACTGAGCAAGCATGCAGAAGAATAAAGAGGCTTACAGAAGCTCCTTTTTGATCAGAATGCAAAGGAAAACTGTTGAACTATTGGAAAAGATTTGGGATGACAGTACATGGAATGTTAGCACAGTTCAGTTAACACAGATATGGGAAAGAGTCTGTCTGTCTACAAAAGGATTTTTATAGACCAAGGTTCTCCAAGACACTGAGCAGACTAATACGGATATATTGCTTTGTTCTTCCTATGTCTCTAGGAGGCCTGGGAGGTATCAGAAGGCCATCAGGTATTTTCTATTTCCTGATCTTCAATAAAGGGGAAAAAAGACAACATCTCCTCCATGTTTTGTGAAGAGTTCAACTTCTTGTGCTCATGATCAATGTACACCAGCAAACAGCTGCTTAATGCCTACTGACAAGACATGTGGCACAAAGGTTCTTGCTGCCTCATAATTATGGAAAACTTATCCCTTTAATTTTTCTGTGTCATCTTCAATAGCACATTTCAGTGGCTTTGACAGAGCTCCCTTCAGCTCTGAGGTAATTTCATTCCTTTTTGCCTCTTCTAGTTGTCTGATATATACAAGAAAAGTGTAAGAGTTTATTTAGTTGCAGAAACTTCCAGAGAAGAACTGTAGATCTAGATGATTTGCAGCTGAAACTACAGGAGATGCTGAGGTGTTTGACTTAAATATATAGCCTTGTTACAATGCAGAGATTGTTGGCTCTTTATAGCATGAAATGTCAGAAATTAAGTTTGGATATGCACTTTTGGTCCTATCTGAATGCCTGTTACACCTCTGGCTAAAAGAGCCAAACTCTTGCCCCCACATGAAATGGTGAAAACTTGATCTGAAATATTATTATTAGGGTGAGGTTATTAAATCTAGTTTTAGATGCCTGTGTATATTACAGATATCTGAATTTTTATCTAAATCTCCAAGCCTCTTCCTCATCAAAGAGACATATACTCTTCAGGGCACAATACAATTCACCAGTTTCTGCTATTTTCAGCAGGAAAAATTACACCATTCACATGCCTCTTTCCACAGTTGTATATTAGTAATATCAAAAACTGTAGCTGAAGAGTGGATCCTTATTAAATGGAAAAATCTGAAACACTGTCTATTTTGATTATAAAATCGCATTCTGGCATTCCACTGCCCTACTGAGCTAATAGGTATTTAGATTAACAGGACATTTGGAAAGGAACAATCTTCATTTCTTAGTGGCAGTCGTAGAGTGAAGGTAATGACATTTAAAGGAAATGTTTAGGCAACTGTAACTTCTTCATTTTGATACAATAATCTTTATTTTTTTCCCAAAGGACTGACCTTTGGGAATGTCGTCCTCCTGGTCACATGCATTTTTCCTTTTGGTTCTATTTAAGATTTGAGTCAGTTAACTTATCCTGCAAGGAAGATAGCAAATTTATGTATTACTGAAGACAAAATACTAACATTTGGGATCATATTCAAAGGTAGTAGCTAAACAGGTATTGAAATTTAAACATCACACATTTGGTACACAATGAACTTACCTACTTGTTTGTCATGCAATATCAGCAAGAGAAGCCCCTTCTTCAAATTTGCTTCTCTTACATTTTGTTTCATAATGAAAAGGAATGAAAAAAAACCCAAGCAACCACTATCTGAGTCAAATATATTGAAACTAGTTATATGATTATGAATGCATGATCATACCTACATATTTTTGGAGCAGTTTTCTACTTTGTCTAGAAATAAAATAAATACCCACTTCAAATCCATACATAACACATGGAACTTTCATGAAGATCAGCTAGAGAAAGTTTCCTCTTCTATCTTTTATTCTTTCTTTGCCTCATCAACCATATTTGTGTGAATTTGATTACAGGTTCCCTTAGGCAAGGAATTAAAGGAAAAACTGTTTTCCTAAATAAGCCAATGTAAGTCTTAAAAAATTTTAAGAATCTTCAAATGCTTCAGATGCTCACAGGTGTAACTGGTTTAAGTAGCTTCTTGTGCCTTTGAAGGATATATGAAGGCATGAGTACATGTAAGTTTGTCATAGTAACAAATAACAGTCTTCATGCTGTGTAACAGTTTGGCACAATAAGAAGCAGCATTCTTCATCTGAAGGATCGTGATAATTCATGTGTTTCTTAGCTCTTCAGGTCCCTGAATTCTGAGTTCACATTGTAAAGAAACCTGGGAGTGCAGAGACTGTATTTCTTTTGGCTGAAACTAGACAGGAAGGTTTTATGAGCCCACATTATCCAGTTCAATAGAATAGGAACCGCGTACAGACAACCTGATAAGGAGTTAGTAAAGCACAAGTGACAAGTCTGCAGTTAGTCAGAGTACACACTAGAGAGCTTACACTGGTGTTTTTTATTGTCTGTGGGAGCACAGATAACAAATAACTTTGTATAGAGTGGCCTGGTCAAGTAGTACTTGACCCAGAGTAAAACTTTCTTATATAAATTTAGCCAACAAAATTATTTTAATTGCCTTGAACAAAAGAGTTTATATTGGAAAATTACTTCGTGCTTTCTGCCTGTAATGGTTTTTGCCTAGTACAGAGGGTCCTATAGACAGACTTGTTGTATAAAACTGATATATGATCCTTTCATTTATTTGCAAAAGCTCTCAACAAATAATAAAGTACTTAATACCTAAAAAAGTAAAATATAGTGTTTTATTGGGCTACCAAAACAACAAATAATTTCAGAATCACTACACTAGAAGCAGAAAGAAGTTTCATATTCCCTGTAATAGGTGTCTATCAGTGTGATGTGGGGTTCTGCATTTGATAAGTCATTTCACCTGACTTTTCTGCATCTTTTTTGCTTCTCAGTGATACCAACCATACAGCAATACCAACAGTGATCAAATCTTGCAGAAAATGGAAAAGTGAATACTTTTATTCCAGTTTAACTCTATATTATCTCATTACACAGCCAACTGGTGTATTGTATTGCCAGCAAGACTGGTGGCAATACTTCTGGAATGGTCGTTCGCTCATTGAACTTCTGATGCTTAAGTTAATTCTAGGTGCTTCTCACATTTAAAGTGTCTAAGAGGGAGAGAGACAATTTCCAGGTTTCTCTCTAGGAAATTAAACTAGCTTTTTTTTTTTTTTTTTTACGGGTTAAGTGTTTTTTTGAATCTCACCTTAAGGAACTTAACTGGTGTCATAAGAAAAGCCACTACCAGAGGAAGAAAAAAATCTGACCCTTCAATTTTTTTATCACAAAAGCATTCTTTCTATTTAAGGAGCCTTAGGTCATGTGACCTAAGAAAAGAAAATTTTATGGAGCAATATTTCATGGTTTTCTTTTTGTTTGGTGAACTCAAGGACAATATTAGCTAGCAGCCTGATGAATGAAGAAATTACTTGGATTCTTTCCAGGATTTCACACAGGTTTTCAAATGCTTCTGTCAGTGAGGAGGTGAAAATAAGTATATATAGAAAAATAAGTTGTTTTAATGGCTAAATCACATCGGGATCTGTTGGGAAATTACTTCACAGCATATTGCAGGTGCTTTTGTTTCCCATGAAGAGAATAAAGACAAATGAAAAAGTCAGAACATAAGTCACAATAAGTGTCAAGCAGATAGGTAGATTTACAAATAAAATTTGGTAATGCTGCCTGTCAGTAAAACCATCTTTATTATTTTCTTCCAGCCAAAAACTCACAGAATGTCAGCCAGCAAGTGCATGAATTATATTATTTCTGTCTGAGTGATTAAGAAGTAATACTTGTAGCATCTTCCATAAAATGCAAGCAATATCATTGCCTACTCTTCCAGCATATAATTGATTACTTGAGGTTATTTACTTGATGTGATGTGAAGAAACAGAAAGTCAGATCTAACTCTCACGTTTCAGAGGTTTTTGTCCTATTTGAAGGTCTCTGATCAATTTTGGAAAGTCTTTATTGTGAACACACTCAAAACGTCACATATTTAAGAATTTCTGTAGAATTCACCTACAGCCTGTCGGATAGCTTTGTAGGTAAGACCCAAGTACTCATCCCACACTGGGAAACAAAAAACACAGGTTGTGTCTGTGCAACACATTTCTGTCTACTATACTCAGACTTCCAACAGAAAAAAAAAAACATAGTTAAAGGAGGTAATTAGGGAAAAAGTCAGAAAATTATACCATCCAAAAAGATGCCATCGATTACATCTGGTTTTAACTTAGTGTTACAGACTGTCCACTTAATTTATTCTGTCATGATTATGGTTTGTCGTAACCTTTTCATGATTAATTTTCATTTCTAATATATTTTGAGCAACGATATTCTTTAAAAGAAATTTTGTGTGCAGAAAACTCTATTGTCAGAAGAGATTGGTCTTTGGTTTTCAAGTGTTCACCTAGTTCAACTTCATTCCCAAAAGAAAATCAAGATTTAAGAGCATCTGGTACAGATATTAGGATTGTTACCCGATTGTAATTGTTTTGTCAGCATAATTAGGTCTTTGCAGTTATTAAGCAATTACAGTTGTCATCAGTTTTAAATACTTTGCTTTAAACCTTAGTGGTTTATTGCTAATTGTGTGATTCAATATAAACTTAATTGGTTATGATGGTTGAGATAAATAATGATTTCATCTTATAAAACTGTACCTCAGATGGACTAGGTTTCTTTAACAGGTTTTTGTCCTTCTGATAAAAAGACACAGCCGTTGCAAGGATAAATATATTCCACTGTATTTAATATTAATTTTGAATAATCAGAGCATGAAATGTTATGGTTAATAATAAATTAATGATAGGAGAAACATCCAGACAGTAGCTGTGTTTTGTAATATACTGTGTAGGGCTTTGTTATGCCCTTATATTTAGCATGAGGGGTTGCTGCCTTCCAGGAGAGGAAAAGCATGCTCCTTTCACAATGTACTTTTCAGGTCTAATGAAATACTTTTCTCAAAATTCAGAATAAATCATAATGCTGCTGGTGAATTTGTGAAAACAGAAGTGCATATTTCCAAAACAAATAAAGATATAGCTATGTAATTTAGAAAATATCACAAGAAAATAATTTCATTTCTTTTAAGTAAAATTCATCCAGTTTCATGAATTTGGCATAAGTTCAAAAAATTTCAGATGTTATGCATGTACAATGTTTTACAGTTTTACAAATACCTTGATCTGAGAAACTCCCTCATGTTTAACCTGATACCAAACATAAGAGTCTTTTAACTGGTGTGAAGAAGGGTAGTGCCTGGACATGGTTGTTGTAATCATTAAGCCATATTGGGAAAAGGAGGATGTGGTGAAAAGGAAGATACACACAGCAGATTTATGATATTGTTCTCCTCTGAAGCCTTTATTCAGATATGACTTACTGAAAGTAAAGTTCTTGTGCCAACTTTAGACTCCATTGACCTTTTCCCATCATGTGCAAAGCCTGCATTAACATTGAATTTCCTTTCACCTTATCCACTTTTGTATCTTGTCTGCAAACCCATGGATCACATATAACCTTTCTACCAGATGCACTTTAATCTTAAATAGGTTACTAAGCTTCCTATATTCTTTAACTTCTACATAAAAACTTCAGAGATATAACAGAGAACCATGGTATACCAATTTTTTATGGACAAATATCCTTAAAATATATCCAAAAACAATTCATGAAAGTACATAAAGGTTAAAGACGGAGGTCTGTGACTGCTGCTTCAATAAAATTATAGAAAAGCTTGAATAATTTATTTTCTCTCACAAATCATGGGCCTCAAATTTTAAGAGTTTCACATTCTGTTGACTTTGCTAGCATATTACTTAACAATACAAGGGGCTTGATGAAGATGCTTTCATTAATTATAATAATTTGCAATAATTGGGTGGCTTGTTTAAGTAGAACTTTTAAAATGTGGGGAAAAGTTATCATAAAGATTCTTTGTGATTCATTTTAAGAGGTAACTTAAATTTTTTTGTCATAAAGATCAAAACATATCATTGTAGAGCTGTGATATATTTCTTTATTTATGTATTGGAGAAGCAGCCTATATTCTGAAGGGATTTCATAATCTTCTTCCATTTCAGTATTTCCTATCAGTTCAGTAACTCTAAGAGACTCATAGAATTAAAATAATAATTCCAACCCAGGGAAAAAGAAGAATAAGTCAGAGGTCCTAAAGTATGGCTGTATTTTTATTTTGCAGTTGATGAAGGAAGAAAGAGTCTTTTTAGAGAATAAAGGATTACTGCATTAGTAATTTTGCAGCCCACAAAACTGTTGGATAACAAACTAAAATGTCTGAGATGAAAACCATCTCAGACAATAGAGCCACCAATTTAATAAGTACTCCATATTCAACAAAGTGCTTAATTTTTTTCAACTTTAAACATAGATCTAAATGCCACAGTGAGTGCTTTGAAGAATAGTGATGCATATATGTATATGCTTAAATTTTTCCTCATTTGAGACCTTAATGAATACTCTGAGAGTCTTGACCTAATATAGAATGATCACTTTCTCCATCACTAGAAGTTCAGCTAAATTCTGGGGTTTTTTTTTCTCAACCACAGATGTGAAACAAAATCCTTTGGAGACTGACTGTACGGCTTATGCCTCAGCGATATTAACCAAAGTCTGAGATAAGGAAAGCTTTAATTTTTATACACTTAGGCACCAAAACCTGGGGGAAGGAATATAATTCTTCTTGCATTTTTAAAGTTCATGTAACTTTTGTGAAATTTCTTTTTGTTTCCTATGTCCTTTTTTTTTGAGTGATTAGTTTCTTGGCATAATACACAATAAAGACAACCAAGATAAACCATTCCCTTGAAGATTGTACTGTAAAAGAAGCCAGGAAATAGGATTCAGAATTTAAAAACCTAATAGTATGAAACACCTTCCTATTGTTTCATGTACATGTTTTGCTTAGACAGACAAAGAAAATTTCAACAAACCGCTTAACTGTCCCTTTCATTAACACATTCAGCCTTTTCTTCTGTAGCAGGTATAACTCTATTGATTTTTACAAAGGGAGAAAGAGAAGCTGAAGTGAAGCATATTATTGCATATGTTGCCAAATATCTGAAAATCAAATATTCACGTGCAGCTGCACAAACTGGTTATAGCAGAATAGAAGAAAGACCTTAAAGAAATAGGAATGCTGCATCCAGTAAGACCTGACAAGTAATCTTAAAGAAAGAAAACCAAGCTACTTTCATATGCTTTTGTCAGCCAGTAGTAATCCTGCAATAACAATAAAATATGTAGTGCAGAGTAAATGTGTGATTCACAGCTCACAATTCTGACTGATGTTTTAATGTTTCATCTGGATATTAGTAAAGATTGTATCATTTTTCATCATGAAACACATTATAAAATGCAGGTGTTTTTAAAGTTTTGACATGCTTTTCAGTTTAATTATGAACAATAAAAACTTTGAAAGAAACATCAACAGTATGCAGAGAATCTCAGTTTATTTTTAAAGTTCCTAAAATTTTTCTGTAGAGTCATGCAAAATTTTGTCTTAGCAATGAATCTTGGCAGTACATGGCAGCACACAACACTTTGGAGTTTATAGTGATATTTTCTCCTTTCTGATGTGTTTGTGAGTACAATGAGACAGAAAGCTGATTCAGAAAAACAGAGGAAATGTGTGTGTTGTGGCTTGACCCCTGCCAGCAGCCGAGCTGCACACAGCTGCTCACTCTCCCACCAGATGGACTGGGGAGAGAATTGGAAGGGTAAAAGCTGGAAAACTTGAGAGTTGATATAAAGACAGTTTCATAGGGAAAGAAAAAGCCACACATACAAGCAAAGCTAAACAAGGAATTCAGTCACTATTTCCCATGAGCAGACTGATGTTCAGCCATCTCCAGGAAAACTGGGCCCCATCACAAGTAGCAGTGACTTGGGAAGACAAAGGCCATCACTCTAAACATCCCCTCTTATTCCTTCTTCCCCTTAGCTTTATATACTGACCATGATGTCATACAGTATGGAATACCCCTTTGGCCATCCTCCCAACCTCCCATGCACCCCAAACTTAACTGCTAATATGGCAGTATGAAAAGCAGAAAAGGCCTTGGCTCTATGTGAGCGCTGCTCAGTAAAAACAGAAGCATCTCTATATGATAAACATTGTGCTCAGCACAAATCCAAAATGTGGCTCTGTACCACTGATAAAAAAATTAACTCTCACCCCAGCTGAAACCAGCACTCTGCATTAAAGCTCTTCCTTGATCCACCGATATTAACTCTGGCAGCAATTCAGCACAGACTCTCGGCAGATACACCTCTGTCAGCAAAGAATGTAAAATCAACATGAATGCACAATTCAGGTTGCTATTAAGTAATTTCAGTTTTTTTAAGTATTTTTTATTTTATTTAAGAAATTCTAGTTTACCAGGAATTCCAGTATATTTGGGTTAATTTATAATATAGTAAAATTTTGAAGTATACATATTTTGTTTTAAACAGAAAGACTGATTTTCCAACATACTTCACCAGTTCCAAAATACTGCCTAAATAGCAAGATGTGAGCTAATAACATTATTAATTAATCGCTCAGACTATTCTAGGGAATTAGAAACTCTTTCTCTATTCCCTGTACATACTAGATGTACAACCATGGCAGAACTATATTCCCCCTGTCGTCATCCAGTAGCCCTTTACAAATTAACGAGTCATGTCCTTTATAATGAGGTATGACATAGGCCTGCATGTACTGAACACTCTGACCTGATTCAACAAAGCACTTGAATACACAAGTAGGCATGGAGTTGAATTTCATATATCTAATTCTCCAATCTGCAGCCAACTCAGTATTCTACAATCTATATTTTATAAAAGAGGAATTTTCATACATTTTCTTTGTCTGATTCTCCAGCCCATTTTTACATTTTAAGTAATATTTCTGGTACTCTGCCTGGTTTTACTGCATTCTAGAGAGAAACCCGTATTCCTTTTGTTAGCACTTGATTTTATATACTTCAAATTAGTTCTAACATCAACTAACTCTTTATTTATTATGCAGTAAAGCTTACACAGATGTATTTATTTGGTGATTAATTCAGGCATTTTTTTTCCTCTTTCCCAGCTTCCAAAACATATTTATGCTAAAATATACAATTAAGGGAAAAATCAGACTTACTAGTTCCTAATCCCAGGGACTTAACTGTAACTGAATTGCATGATTCAGGATAAAATTTTTAATCCTGATTGAGGGTGAGGCACAGGAATCTCCACATATATGCACATGTTTTAGACAGAACTCAAGCAGCAACAGGAAGGCTGTTAACTTGATGCCAAATTGTTTGTAGCAATTTCCTATTATATCCATTTCATAATATTTTAATATCATTTTTTTAATAGTAATACGAACACTTTCTTTGATTTTGCCAAAGATGAGGATGCAAATTAAATAAAAACTTCTAGCATACTTTAAACGTATTTATAGCTCTATAGCAAAATGTGAAAGTGCAAAAACATTGTGAGAACTTAAGGCAAAAGTTACATTTTCTTTTTTATTTCTGCTTTTCTAGACACCATACTTTCCCAGTCTTAATTTACATTAAGGAAATATATCTATATGAATGAAAAATATTCTTGCTGAAATCAAGTAATTAAAATCAGCAGTGTGAATCTTCACTTTTAAGTATATTCATGTTTGTGCAGAAAAAGCATGAAAGAACTCTTCAGTCCAGTGGAATTTGTGCCCATATGATCCATCTGGAGTTTCAGGAAGAAATTGAACATGCAGCAGCCGCAGCATGTCTTTCTGGCAAGCTGCTTCATTTACTTTTAAACCATTTTCTAAGCAAACTTCCCAAAAAAAGTTGGAAGAGGGTGACGATCTTAGGGAACATTTGGACTAGTCGTCAACCAAAGCAGGCCACCTTTTTCTAATTAATATCTCCACTCTTTGCAAGTTTTTTTCCAGTGTTAAAATGTTAAAGTTCTCAGTTGTATGTCAATGCTGCATTAAGCTGATATTCCAGTAATCAACTGTGAAAAGCCCCAGATGTATTGTGGAGGAGAAAAAGGAAGCCTTTTATCAAAGCCAGTTCCTGCTTCCTGAACTATGATACAGCTTCTAAAGTTTCCCTCCAGCTAGTAGAGCGCAGTCAGAGCACAGAACACGGGCGAAGGGAAACGCACACATACACGCACCACATGCACTCAAAGTACCGTTCTCCTCACATGGATACAGAGGGACAGAGTGAGGTGCACTGGCTAAAGGAAAAGAAAGAGATAATTTTTCCAGGATCTAGTAAAAAGTCCACAGAGCACAAATGTAGTTGCGCTGTTTCTGGAAACTAGAGTAAATTCTGTTTAAGTGAGGTGGCTATAAAAAGAGGCAATCTTTAAAGTTGTAATAGTATTTTACTTTGAAACAAAGGCACTTTTCTTATTAGGTTGGAAGGTCAAGATTGCAAAAAAAAAAAAAAAACAAAAAAGAAAAAGCTAGGCTTAGAAGCTGTTTTGTTCTCTTTGCCAAATATTCCGTAGGGGTTTTAGTGAGTTTAATTATAGTACTGCCTAATTCCATCCCATAAAATTACATACGCACCAAATACTAAAGAAAGTGTGTGATTCTGTGTTATTTTTAGCTTTGTGTATTTTTCCTCCACTTTTATTCATTTCACCTTTGAGACTTAAGGTAAACTCCAAGCAGAGACCAGAAAAGCAAATCATTTCCTTTTAATTACTCCTCCAGGAAATCAGTTAATGGAGGTTCACCCTGGGTCATGTAAAACTGCTATCACAAATCTTTAAGCCACAAATGATCTAGAAGCAGAAATCTGTCTGCCACACATGGTGTGACTTTTGGTAATTTTTCCCAGGTGCTTCTTTCACTAATTGAAAAGGAGTAACAAATGCTCTGTGTGGCAAAAATGGGAAAAAAAAAATCTCATTCTCCTTCCTATAACACTCATGTCATGTGTTTTCCCATAACTATGTCATTTGATACAAAACCAACATGGTATAAATTAAAATTATTATAAAACTGGCTGATATGTTTCCAAAAATAATTTTTAATAAGGAATCACCCTGAAACAGGTGCACTTCCTGTGGATCCAAACTCTTTTGGTTAACTCTTTTAAATAATATCAGGAAAATCTTATATATTCTGGCCATTAAAGATGAAAAATGGATGACAGAAGGCATAAAGAGGAGTGGAAAAAAATCTCACAAACTAGATTAATCCAGACAGCTTGACAAGGTAGGCATAAATGTACAACTCCTGTCTTCATATGATGAGCCATAAAGCAAAAAATCTATCCAGGGAGGCAAGGGTTCTGTCAGGGATTAGAAAGGCCGTGGTAGATAATAAGCCAAACATGAACTCTCACTGCAGATCTGTAGCTGAAAGGTCTAAAGAAAACCTTGGAAGTTTAAACAGAAGACTATCAATTAGGAAGGATACATTAGCTTTGAATCTGGCAATCACGCAACCGCAATTGTAAAATTTTATTCCCTTTTTAGAGGTCTAGAAAGATGTTGATCTTTAATGTTGGAGAGAGTTCAAAGCATAAGATTGATTAAAAGAATAGAAAATTTGCATTATTTTGAAAGACTTAAGGAGGTAAAATTGTTTACTCTAACAATAGTAAGAGGAAATCTAATCTTAGTGTATATCTAGATGGGAAAACAATGATGTTAATATAGACTTCTCATTCCAATTATGAGATAAAATGGCTTAAAGCAAAAACCAGATCATTTCAATCTCCAGTTAAGTAAATCCAGGAGAAGATTTAAAAAGCAAGAAATACGTCTCTCGGCATTGCACTGCCTTTCTATAGGAAAGGAAAATACGTCACTATTAATTTTAACCTCTCAACATCATAGATCAACTGAACTTATAAGAGAGGTATTTAATAAAAACTTTAGACACGTTTTGGTGTGAAGTTAAGAATGACAAATGCAATGTCTCATATAGAATTCAAGAATGAAAGAGGTATGGATTGTTTAGAAAACAAAACAGTAACAAACAAAAAACTGGTATGCAATACACAGGAAGACAAAATAAACAAAAACCTAATTAAAGAAGAAGAAGGAAATTCCATTTCTAAAACAGGATATGCTTCATACCTCAGGCACGAATATGAGAATACAATGTGATTTGTGTTAGTCCAAATGTGATTGCAAACCCATTAATTTTTGGGTCTTACACAACAGATATCTGGTACAAATGTTCACTTGTAAGAACACTGAATATGCAAAAAAATTCCATGTGCAAGTATAATATTTCTGGTTTTCTCCAACATATGTGCCAATCATCATGTGTCTTTTCAGGTCTGTGGTCCTTGGCCAATTCAATAAATGTCTTAATCCAAATGCAAACATTTCATTGCACAGGTCATGTCCTTCAATGATATGAGTCACTGTGCTTATTCAATTAATCTGTGGTGTTACTGAGTGCAACACTTGGGACTTTAGATTCAAGTAGAGTATATTTTCAGTAGATTCCTATGAAATCTTGACTCTTCCCCTTTGCTACTGCACTTGGCAAAGACCATCTACATACCTACCAAGTGAAAAATGGAATACCTTTAAATAATACAATAAATTTTAAATCCAAGTTTTGTTTTCTTAGTTATTTGACACAGGTCTAAAAGAAAATTCCCCTTCTTCTTATGTGACAAAACATCTAACATCTACTCATTCCGATCAATATGTCAGCATCCCATCTTCCTTTTCGTCTAGACTAACATTGCTCTGTCACTAGTCAGATATGCAAAAATTTTTAAGATGTGGGAAACTCTCTATGAATCACAGAATAGGGCAGCAATACATTTTGTATAAATGATGCACTAGAAACGCTTCAGTCTCCCAGAACCTTATTCAATTAGCTAAATGTAAAAATGGTATGATAATAACTCTATTGCATGATAAGAGGAATGCACATGCATCAGCATAATTAATTGGTGGAAAACCCTACAGAAATTACCACAAAAGCCACTACAAGGACATTTCACATTCAGTAACTGTGGAATTATACTCTTTCAGGAAATTGCTTTGTGCTCACCAGGATCTAAATTTCTCTTTAAAGTAAAAATGGAGTTACTCTTCCTCTTGATTTTAAAGGAGTATTTCCTACTGGGGAATGATTCATGGGTGTTCTGAAATGCAAGAATAGGCAACATCATAAAGAAATTGGGAATTAACATTAACAGTATTATTTTGACAGCAGCAAAACTTTATATTAATGGAAATAAGGACATTGTTCAGTCCATTTAGAGGATGAAGATTTTTTTTAAATCAAATGGGGCAGATGTGGCTGTAATCTTTGAAAAAGGTGCAATGTACCTTTTCATATATGGAATAACGAAATACACTCATTAAATGGTTATATTAATTAGCTGGTGTGAGCCAGTGGATTCAACTAAAGGATGTATAAAAAAACACTAGTGAGGGAAGCAGAAAAATAAAACCAAGATAAAAAGGTCCATGGCTAAATGCTATCATCCCTAGAACTTAATGGGTTTTTGTGATTTCAGCTTCCTTTGTAAATAAAATAAAGTGTGAAATCAGAAGGATTTAATGATAAGAAACCATGCAAAACTATCCTGAAAGTAAACAGGTAATTAAAAAGACAGATTTCCATCATACACAGCAAGGGTTTGAACAGCACCATCTCAAACAATTTAGTCTTAAGAGCAATTCTTTGCCAACTACTCTTTTCTTTCTGGGTATAAAAAGTCCTGGCTTAAACATTTCAGAGACTGAAAGTGGCAAATATAAGGAGAGGGAGAGTAAAAAGGAACTTCAAATCCATTTGAACAATAATATAAGAAAATAAAGATACTTTATCGGAATTTTGAAAAAGCCAGAACATAACACAAGTTTCATTGTTGTAACAATTTCTTCTGCTGCTTAAAATTTTGGGTTTATATTTTTACAACAGAATGAGATTTTAGCTTTGTGATTTCCAAATGTGAAAGCCTGGATAAAATTAGGCCATTATTTTCACATCTCACTTAAGCAAATAATTTTTTCTTTAATTTTTTTTTAGTTTGTTGCAACTCAGTGTTTATGAAAAAAGTATTACGTTTTCCAAACTGGCAGTAACTATAGCCAAGTCTAGGGAAGGTCCTTGCACTAGGCTGGGACGTGTAATGAAAAAAAAAAGCCTGACTCCATCTTCTTTGAGCCCTCCAACTGGTATTTGTACACATCGATAAGATCCACTCTGAGCCTTTTCTAGATGAAAAACAATTCCTCCCTGTCTCAGGCTTTTTTCATAGGAGCGATGTTCCATGTTTGTGGCCCTTCACTGGACCATCCCATATGTCTGCATCTCTCTTGTACTGAGGAGCCCAGAACTGGGCACAGAGCTGCAGTTGTGGCCTCATCGGTGCTCAGTGGAGGGGAATCAACTACCTTTATCTGCTGGCCATGCTTTGTCTAATGCAGTTTGGGACCCTGCTAGCTCATTTTTTTTTCCACAAGGGCACGTTTCTGGCTCATGTTTAACTTAGCCTTAACTTAACTCATGTTTACCAGGAGCCTCAAGTCCTTTTATGTCATCTTGCTTTTCAATGTATCTGGTGTTTTTCCTACCAAGGTTCAGGATTTTGCACTTTCCTTTCTTTGCAAATAAGAACCCATCATTTGCCAGCCCATTTGTAGGAATGAATTTCAAGTCTATTTGGAATGTTATCTTTTTCTGGGACCAAAGTTTGCTGTCTAGAGATTGCCTGTAATTTTTCTTACTTCAAATATATAGCTATATTTCTAAGATATGGTCTTTCATGGATTTCAATAGGATCAAAGTATTAGAGCATTTGGATATTCTTGTATTGGGTATTCTTTGGGTAGACTGATTGTTGTAATGATAATTACTGTGGTCTGATCTATCTCATTCTGACTCAGGATTTGAAACCTCTTGTACTGGAACAAAAAACTGCTTTTCCTTATATGAAATAAAGTAAGAAGGGCTTATGTCAGTCCAGTATGATAATTAAAATAGTGGAATTAATATCATTATTGTCGTATGATTAATAAATCAGTTTGCAGCCTAGGTTATAGTTAAAACATTTTATTCATTCCAGATGTTGGGTTGGAGGGCGGGAGGGGGGATTTCCCCTGAAAATCATAGAGTATATTCACAAGACGGTTAACAATAGATTGATAATCTTCCTAACACTATATGTTACTTACACAAAACACAACAAAATTCATTTTTCAGTGTGGTTGCTGTTTTCTATGAAATATTGCAACAATTCATTTAATTAAAATTGCAACACTGGCTGTTCTCTTTGCAGATTTTCTTTTTTCTGAAGACAGCATTTCAGTGCAAGAAGCAGTTTTTTTCCTTTTTTTTAACATTACTTACTAAACTTGTGACCATTATTCTTATGATTCATCTATCTCCTGCATGTAAACACAAATTCTTACCGATTATCAATTTATCACCTAGAATTTAAGAGTGTAACATATTGTTATGCAGCATTCTAGAAGCATCCAAGGTAAAACAAAACTGAATGTAGCAGGACTTAAATTTATATACCATCTACATCACATTCATAAAAATCTGGAAATCATTCAGGGGTAGTGAGTACACAACCCCATGAAGCTGCTTACATGGACTCTTAGGGGTCAAATAGCACTTCAGTGTTTATGAATGCACTAGCTGTTGTCTTTGAATGTGCTATGCCCTTGTATACTGCCTGCTTATGAATGTACCTCTTTACCCTTCTCAGTTTCTGTACAGCTCAGGCACCCTGACTGATGTGAGCACCACAGTATCGTATATCCAGGTTTTATTGAACTGTGAACTCATGAGGTTATGGAATTTTAAAGTTTGCTTCCAGACTCTGGAGGGTGGTAGGCTCAGCTTTATCTATTTAGCCAGAGATCAGTAGAATACTATTTTTTCAAGCAGTCCCTCAGGGTTTTAAGGCTTTGGGATAGATTACAAAAACATGCAGACCTTGGTTTAAAAGCTAGCACATCCAAATATAAAGGATTCAGGAAAATGTACTGGGAAACAAATGGGTGCTCAATTTTTAATTTGGGCTGGCTAAAACTAATGCTATGGTCTTTGAGCACTTATGGCTTCCCAGAAGTGATTCATTTTCAACAGCAATTTTTTCAACAACAATTTCCTCAACTATTCACTGCCTCTATTGCCTCACATTATGACAGGTTGACAATAATATGAAAGAAAAATTATCAGATTATGGAAAGTGAGAATATGGATGATATTTTTTGGAACTACTTAACTGCATTTTCCCAATCTTCTTAATGATTCTATATTATATAACATTCATATTATAATTTTCAATATAAATAGATGAACAACTTAAAATACAGAAACTATACTAAGTTCTTCCTGAAAGCTACTATCTGTAACTTAATAACTTAATAATATAACTATATATAATATATAAATATTTTAATCACATAAAAAAGGAACATATTGAGCCTTTGATCATCCTAAGGGTCATACTCAACTAATGTCAATTTCCAGTAACTACAGAGGACATGGATTAAATCTACAGTGTTGGAACATTGGGTGGAAACATCTAGGTTTCATTACTACACATCTCAGAATTCCTTAGTATCCCTAGCCTGGTTAAAAAAAATTCAGGAATATGTATTGGTGCAGTAACCTATAGCAATAATTTGTTGCATAGAAGATAAAACTCACCTTCACAAACTATTTCACAGTTAATAGTTTCATTTTCAAAATAATTCAGGACATGTTACACATTTTTATCACCCCATAGTGGATGAGCTCTTCATATAAACAAGGAACAGATATTCTGTGCCTTCGTAATCTGATTCCTGCACTAAGCAATAGTGTCTTCAAATTATCAAGGTTTTACTACTAAAGTAGCATTAGCCTTAAAGACAATTATTGTATTTTAAATAATAAAATATTGTCATTTTAATACTATATTAGGCATTTCAGGTCTGTGTAGGTAATATTAACTCATGATGTTATCATTATCATTACTTGATGTCTAGACAGTTGAACTCTTCTTAAGTAAACTGATATATTAAATAGGCTTCTTAATTTGAAGTTCATTAACTAACTAAGATGTGTATCTCAGATGTGTCCACCAGGAGGTGATTTTCTTGCTGACCATTGAACTACCACAGAGGAAGTTTCACAGGGACCTCATCTCTCAACCAAAAGCCCAAGAGACTGTCATCAACTGCATCAATCACCCACTGCTCAGTCGAGGTGTAGCTATATTTAAATAAGCTAGATAACTAAATGTGTTGATACAGAGAGAGAAGAATGAGGAAGAGACAGGAAGAGAAAAAGAACTCAACTACTTATTTTGGTTCTCTACCTTTCTTATTATTTAGGTAATTTTTAAAAAAATGTCTCAGATATGTAAAGAATACTGTTAGGACTTCACAGCCTACAAGTCAGAAGTTTAGTGAAAGAGAGTTAAACATTGTAATTCAGTTGCCACAGACTGAGTATGCATTGGTACGGTCACCTTTAGACAGTGATTGAACTGGTAAGAATAAAGCTTCTGCTTCAATAATATTTCTGCTAATCTCCATGAAAAATCAACCAATCATAAACACAGAAGGCTTATTCTGTAAATTGCACTTCCTTTGCACTGGCAGGAAATTTGATAGGAATTCTCAGTCATGGCTCCACTCTCTATCCTGCAGTCTGTCTAGATTTTGATTCTACAAGCTCATGGCAGCCCTTTTTAACCAGAAAAATTATTTTATTCCCCATGTCATTGAAATAAATGTTATTCTTTAAGGCAGAAATAAAGAGTATATGAATGACTTAACTCTCCTCACATCACTTTCTGGTGCAGTGTGAAGACACACAGTCATGCTCAGCTTGGTGTTAGCTTGGTGACTAACAGGATCTGGCTATTTCCTTCAAGACAGAAATAGAGTTTACATGGTTGAAGTTACAGAGCATACTAAGAAGGATAAAATATTACAATTTGTTCTGTGAAGCAAAGAACTGAGACATCACATGACCTCACAACCATCTTTGACCTTATCTCTTTCACATCCATGACCTAATTCAATAACTTTTCCATATTTTCTTTATTTTGGACTTTTTTCGGAACAAAGAAAGCCATATTTTTCTGTATCTGAGTATCTGAACTGCTCTTCGTCATTCAGTTTTAAATTTGTAACTCCACATAATATGTTCTTAACTGAGATAGGAAATGGATAGCTAAGTATGTTTATGTTAAATTTTGTTGACTATTCCCTGAAATAGGATATAATTCAGACCCCACTGAAATTAATCATTTCTATAGTCTGTGACTCAAGCTCAGAGAAACGAGTTTTCACTATACTAGACAGGTTTATATGTGTTTTTAGAATAAGCAGCTGAAAATAAATGCATAATACTTACTCATGGGCAAAGATTCCAGTAAGTTTAGTGAGAGCAAATTTGAGTGTATCATATGAAAGAAGGGGACATGTGAAAAATTAAATGACAAATTTAATATGAAAAGAGAAGATTTCTCCTAACCCAGAGTATAATCAACATGTGGAGAAAATTTTCCATGGAAGGTCATCTAGGATGCTAGATTTAACAAATGAATGGATAGTTTTACAACCATTATTAAAATTTGTTGCTATGCAAGCTTGGACAATGATATGAATAATCACATTTCAGGCTTCAGGGTTTAAGCTAATTGCTCATGAGGGTTAGCAACTAATCCATCTTCTCATTTCACAGTACTCCAAATTTATTTAAGTGGTCTCTGAAAGAGAACAATTAATTTATTTCGAAATATGAGGTAGTGGTCACTAAGTCACAGAAACAATACAAAAGAAAGCCACCCCAGCAGTCCACATGCTTTGTTTTGGTTTTCAATTACACACATCCTAATCTAAATATTGCAGGTTAGGAGCTTATTGCATCGATGAATGACTTTATTGAATTACATACAGATCTATTTTGTGTCATGGAGACTGAACAATACCTTATTAGAGTTTATCTTCTTGTCTGATAATTTTTTTAATCCACAGTTACTTTTATCTTCTCTTCCAGAAGACAAATAGCAAAAGAGATACTTTTAAATTAGGAAAGATACAGTTACCAGAACTTAGAAATGGTTTGTAAATGTTTACTATATTGTTTAAAAAAGCAGCTGAGTCAAGTATTTCCATGTTCCTTATAAAGCTATGATCAGGATATGACCTATTAAAATTATATGTTATTAAATCTGCAAAATCCAACAAGACAGATAATATGAACTAATTTATTATAAAGGAAATGATTTTATAGAAAATATGGGTAGTGTAAAAGTTCAAAATTATTAAAGAAGGGAGTGTGACTTTTTACACAAATAATGATAGAAGAAGGGAGAATTCTTTTAAACTGAAAGAGGAGAGATTTAGTTTAGAAATGTGGATCACTTTGTGACTATAAGAGAAGTAAGCTACAGAGAAGGATTGGATGCCCATCCCTGCAAAAGTTCAAGGCCAGGCTGTATGAGGCTTTGTGGAACCTGGTCTTATTCATCGACCTAACACTATCCATGAAATATGGAATTTTATTTTTAACATTACAGCACAAAATCACTGTAAAATTGGTGCAATGAATTTAAATAAAATTGGCTTATCCCTCTAATACATATATATAGATTTTGGCAGCTTGGCTAGGCTTTCACTTTTCAATTTTTTGCAGTAAATACAGGTGGAAACTTCTTTCTTCAGAATGCCATTTACTGTGAGGTGTGTCAAAAGCAGATTTTTCACAATGGCTTCAAAATGAGAAAATATTTACACGCTATCAAAATTATTTTTTTTGCTATATTCTTCCATAGGGGTATTATGGGCAAACTCATACATCATCTCAACAGCAAAGGACACAGCCTTCAGAGTATTAGAGATGCTTCAAAGGATGTAGGGTTAATTTGGCAGAGAAGATAAAAAAATACGTTGGGAAAATCTGTAATGTGACATTGGCCTGGAAAGAAATCAGTTTAAACTGCTTCCACTCCTTCAATAAAATTTGTCTGTCATATTCCAGCTTTTCTTGTCTAGAAACATTAGATTGAGTTATAGCTTGTAAACATAAAGCTATGTTACAATACCCACTACTGAGCTTTCTTCAAACCCCAAGTGCAACTTTTCTGGTAAGGTCTTACCACATTATAACAACAAACTGTATAGCATAATCAAGAACAGAAGTTCCAGGAATCAATGTTGAGTCAAATATAGTCTAGTATAGGACAAATAAAACCTGTAATGATAGGATACAAGGTGGGATGATGCAGATGTTCTTATACTGAGAAGAGTATAATATAGGACTTCAGTCTTTTAACTGCAGACAGACTGTTCCCTCTCAAAATGCTCATTTGAGATCCCTGTCAAAAGGATATGCATCCTGTTTGGATTTTATGGCATGGTCCTTTAGACATAACAATTTCAGAACAATACACATCTTCAAAAACCTTGTTTGGTTATTTTTCGTGTTTAATTATGCGTGTGCAATCACTCAGAAAATTATTTGCTGCACCAGTTTAGAACAATACAATGAGGTTTTCTGAGTTATGTAATTTTGAAAAAAAATTTATCACTAAGATTTTCAAACTGCCTGAGCATCCCATGTAATTTAGCCAGAATTACAAGATTTCATGTTTATAAAAGTCATTGGAAAAGTAATACAAAATGTCCGCAACTGCTCAGTCTTTTATTTACATACACTACTAGCTGAATCATGTATATCCTCAGAGATGACATAAAAGGATTTCACTTTACATCTGAAATGTTTATAAAAGAAGTGCCAATTCATCCAAATAGGAATTGGACTTGGTGCACCACAGGACAATTAGGAGATTTAACTACATCAAGATCTTCTGCAGATGTGTATTAAATCATTGCTAGTGAAGGACAAGGATCCTATATTAAATATCTTTTAGATGGACATTTTTCTTTAACACCCACCCATTACAGAAAAACGAAAAAGAAAATGGTGCCAGATTTCTGCCAAATAATTTACTTTGGCTGCAATTCCAAGTGAAATGTTCCCACCTCTTTCCTTCCCCTTGGCTTTTCATTCTTATTCTGGACTGTATTTTGCCACCACTTACACACCACTGAAGCATTTCATAGAGTTTTAGTTCAAATGGAATAATTCTACTAAAAAAATAATCCTTTTCTTAGATCTGTTTTTAACCTGAATCAGTTCAGCATCTGGTTTGTATTTGCAACAGATGTGTATGACCATTGACTGTTAATATAGAGATAACATAGAAAAATGGAGGAATGACCATTTTTCACTGTCAGAAATCACTATACCTTTAAATATACTGAGATTTTTTTCCTTCTCCCATCAATATTAGAAAAGTAAACATGGGATCTATATTGAAAACAGACTAACAATTTAACATGAACAGTTGGAAGAATTCATAACCCTTAGGAAGACAACTAGCATAACCATGTAGTAGATGGACTTAATTCAAAATTAATGGAATATATTAGTGCCAGTATACTGGGTAAACATCCCAATAAAAAATGCTGAGAGAGGGATATGAAAGATCTCAGTACCTAATTTAAAGCTTCTCTTCATATAGCATAAAAACCACTGTATCCTTTTTGTTAAGTTCCTAAGCTCATTCTTTTAAGAACAGAACAGGGAGTCAGTTCTTTCTCTTCACAGGAAATTTCTAAAAAAAAATACAATGCTCCTTGTTTTACCTCACAGTTTGGTGTTTAAT
Organism: Chloebia gouldiae; assembly: GCA_003676055.1. NCBI lineage: Eukaryota > Metazoa > Chordata > Aves > Passeriformes > Passeridae > Chloebia > Chloebia gouldiae. Next base: position 24,269,524 of record QUSF01000009.1, on the reverse strand, counting down.
TATTTTCTCTTGGTGTGGGTTTACTTCCTCAGATTTGAGCAACTCAAGTACACATCTCCCATGAAAACATCATCCCCCATAGAATGTGATTTATAATGGAACTTTTAATCCCTGTATTCAACATAGGTTGAAAAAATAGAGCACTGTAATGAGGACTCACATCCTAGGTGTGCACATGAAGCAACAAATGTTCAGTCTGCTGTTTTTGTTGTTGTTGATGTTATTAAATATGTTATATATTACCATCTTTATGTTTTAAATGGTGATGGTTACACAAAGGTGTCAGTAGAAACATTGCTGAAGCAATCAATGAAAGACAGCACAATGCAGAGGACTGGGCCAAATATTCAACTGATATAAACCCCAGTATAGTAGCTATATTGGCCAGCTCAGGATCTGTCTCAAGATATATTTCTATCATATATTCTTGATTTATTTAGAAAAAAAAAGGGTAAAGAGAGTGTTAGGCTGTATGCAAAAAAATGAGAAAATATTAAATATAAATTTTGTCTGCATTTGTACAGAGTTTCTAGAGAAATTATTTTTAAGATCCAAATATTATTTTTGAGTTCTCAAACATGATCTGACAACACGAAAACGTGGGTACATATTTATGGACAATCATTTAGTAATTATTTTACAAGGACATTTTGTATATGCTTTTAAGTGCCATAGAGTGGCAATATTCCCTGTTTTGGTGCTAGTCACTTATTAACTTTGAATATCATTGAAAGACAGCAAACTTTAATATAGACCAAATGTGAAGTAAAAAGTACATGTCCAAGCCCAGTAATATACTGAACACTTAAAAGATGAAATTTTCCAAGGTGCAATAAGTACAGGAAAATATTATCATGATGTGGACCACTTAAATCCTGGAGTATTTTGCTAAGTTAGATCAAAAAAAGACCTTTGTCCAGACAAACTCCGTTAACAGAAATCCAGGGTATGAGCTCTATCCAATTAACTGAGGATTTCATCTTGAATTTTGTCAGGAATGATGGACTTGAATCCTGTTTCCATGTTTTCTTGTAAGTGTTCCTTCAGATATAGGCATGTGCCATCATCTGCATGTGCCGGGAGATGATAAAACCTATGGATCATACTGGAAAATACTAGCTGACCATAGCAACAGTTACAATTTGCCTTTCCTTTCATAGATAAGACAGAATCTGATGTATTTTATTGAGACAATGCTTCTAATGGATTGACTGAAGGAGATACCTGGAAAAATGGATACTGTTCCATGCCTTCATTTTGCATTAGAATGCTGGAAGTTCTTTCTCAGAGTTCTTTAAAGATTCTGTATAAATTTAATTTGAAAGATTCCCAGGTAGAAATAGGTATGGAGAGACCTCTGCCCTTTCTGAAATTAACTTCTATGCATTTCTGTAAATAGCATTCTATTTCTGCTGCTACTGTACCCAACTGTGTTACAGACATGGCCTGGAACAACTCAAGGCTACGAAGACAGTAATAAGATCCTTTCTCAGACCTTTTTATTTAATTATTGTGCTGAAGAGAAAGTAATAAATGCTTTGCATGACTGCTTAGATACAGCAAAAACATATCCTTCCATTGTTACCTCTCCTAAATCTATTAGATGGAATTAAATGTTCTTCCTATTTCCGGAGCCCTAGTCTGTTTGATAAAGCCTTAATAAGGTTATTAGAAGACAATAATAATCTCCCAGTGTAAATGATTCTCAAATGTGCCATTAGCTCATGACTAGTGTTAGTGGTCTTCAGTTATACCTTTTCTGTAACTTTTTGTTTCTCTTAGATATGAGATTTCATTACAGAGTGTTGCAACTACAGTGTGTTACTCATGGAGAAAAATGTTCTGTTTATCTTACACAACATCAGGAAATCCCCATTCAATTTTCTGTCCAAATTTTTGAAAGTGATTTGAAAAGAGCTGTAACAAAGTATTCCTCAGGGTTCTCAAACTAAAGGGCTCATTCTTGCTATATTTCCATATTAATTGCTTTAGCTATTACAAATAACAGTTCTAATTGGCTTTTGAAGACTTTTTGAACTTTGGTAATTAAGTCCATAAGGTACATTTAAAATTGTTGGCTCTTACCCGCTGTCGTCTCCTTGTCTGCCCACACATTGGGTAATTAATGCAGACTCTCCATGCAGTCCATCTCTTGATTTCCAGTTCACGATTTGGAATGTGTATGTCTTTCTTACACAGAAGCATATTCACAGGCATATGAACGAAGAAAAATCCAGGGGGGATTTGAATTTGGGAAAAAATTAATTATCTATTAAATGTAAAAACAAAGAAAGAAAAAAAACCATTCTTCTTCTGAAACAAGTCCTTTTCTTCTGTAACCAAATTACTGACCCTTTTCTGGTTCTTAGTAAGTTTTGATGGTACTCTGGAAAAAGTTTGCACTGAAGCTTCAAGCTGTACAAATCTTACCTATGAGAAGTTTGAGCTACTAACAGAAAAACAATACTGATTTTGCCAAATTCACTATATCCCTTAATCTGTTCAATCCAGTTCAAACCACCATGATGCTCTTGTCTGATCTTGGAAGCTAAGCAGCTTTGGAAACCACATGAAAAAATGTCATGCAATATGAACATAAACAAGGGTATCAACCCTACCAGTTGGTGAACACTAAGATGCGTGAACAAGCACCCGTCAGGTTTTATTGATTTGTCACTGACACCAAGAAATTCAGGCATCAGTAAGAGGTGGTGAAGGACTGATCTACAATGTTTCATAAAAGCCACACAAGAAGCATTCTTTTGGTGTCAGGTTCAGCAGATTGCATAAGCAGCAAAGTTTTCATTAATAGTTGAGGATATGACGTGATTCACACCCTATACAGATATCTATCCTATGAAAGTTGTTCCTGGGTATATGAGGTCTAGAAAATGGGGCTGGAAAACCTTAATAAAGATTGAGTAAAGTAAAGTAAATAATAAGGGTCTATTCTGTCTGTAGTAGTTACCTAAATATAAATCATGTAGAATTTACTCTAATTTCTTCTGATGTTTTTCAAACACATTAATAAAACACATTTTTGATAAAGGGGTTAAGACACTCTTCATATTTTTCAACCTTATCATTCCCTTTATTCAGTTAAAAAATAATGTGCAAAGCAGTATACTTAGGCTTGAGGAGAAACCTACTCTGAAATACCTAAAACCATTAGCAAAACTATGAAACTTCAAGGTTATTTTTATGGTTACTTTACAAATGTACACTCCTTTCCAATTCTATATAAATGAGTGTTCTGTCTCTGTATATATAAACACTTAGAGGAATAATAGTAGGTAAACACATGATCATGCCAGGATAAAATCTACAGCAAATTAAATTGCAGATGCCTAAATAAATCCTTGAAAAAATGGGATCTCTAATGAAAACAGTTCATTATAAAAATATAATAGTGTCAAAGGAGGTACCCTGTGAGAGTCTACAATTTGAGATGACACTCTCAGCTGCAAAAAGCCTAAAGCTTTTTTTCATAATTTAAATAGAAAAGGAGGAAATACCAAAAACTAAATGAGATTTCAGACTGTTGAAAGTTCATCTTTGCAAAAACATTAAAAAAAATCTTTGCTTCTCTTTTTCCTACTATCATATTTTCAGGGAAGGGGAAACTGCAAGCTCATTCCCAGACAGACACCATACCAGCATCCTGCTGTTATGGGCTGGAAAAGTGACTATCCTCGAAAGTTTAGCTAGGTAACTCACAAAAGGTGGAGGAAAGCAGAACACCGTCTTCAGTGGTCAATGAGAAGGTGTTTGGATACTTACCCATCTTGCCTTCTGGTGCATTTGAACAAAATCAAAGACTGATATCTTCAGTTTCATATATTTTTACAAAGAAGCTGCCATTCTCTCCTTAAGCTAATTGTGGTTTTGTATGAGCCCCTGACAATTAGGCTAAGAGTGAGAGATCACCCTTGAAGTTCTTGATTCCACTGACAGGTAACACAATCCTGATTAAACCTAATTTGTGACCAGACCAAGTAGCCTGAGGATACAACTACAAGAAGAGGCAAACAAACAGTGAATCAGAATCATAAAGATAGCAAAGAGGATAAACCTAGAAGAAAGTAAACCCTGTACCTTGCCCATTAACAAGGATGGGTATCTATATCACTGCTAAAAGAAAGATCTTTCTGCATGAAGACTTACAGAAGTGAAAACCCAGCAGCATTGATCAGTCAGCTCTGCAACAAACTTCTATTGGACAAATTATCTTATTTATATGTATTAAAGTTCATCAAATTAGGAATATTTTAGGCCTAGTAAAATGTAAGTATTGATCAGGAAACTAGGTGAAAAAAAAACAGAATAGTAAGTTCAAAATGGAAAAGTTCTTTTGAATGGAAAAGTAAAATCCAATCAAACTTAGTGCACTTGCACATTTTTTTCTACTGGTTTGTCCTTTTGAAAAAGTTTCAGTTCCCCTGTGCATTTACATTATCTTTCCTGTATTCACAGGCTAAAAACACAAAAATAAAATTTTTAATGGCAGGTAGGGATGTTTTCCTTCTTTGTTTTTATCAATCTACATTGCTATACTTTTATTTTGGTCTTTTCTACAATCACAGTAAAATTCGTAATGTGATTTTTCCTCTAAAAAAATTTGAAAATATTTATAAAAAAATATTTGCTAAGTATTATAAATAAGGAAAAAATCCAAAAGCTAGGAGAATTTTCTTAAGAAAATTACCATGTCTATGCATGTGAACCACATGTAAAGTAGATGATCTGTGTTGTCCCTTAGTTCTGTGAAGAGATGTCAGGCAATGTGTCTGAGAAGTAAAAGAAATTTGTCCAATAAAATCAAGACAAAATGCTGCTAATATAATTTGAAAACATATTAATTTTCTATTTCCTCTCCAGTTTGATTCCAATATATATTCATAATAGCATAATACACTAACCTATCTTAAAGTAATGTATGAATGCATAAATTTCTAAGATTAATTTCTCTTTTGAGGGGTTATAGTAACTGTATTAGGCCAAGGCAGAACCTGTTCTAACTGTTAACTTCAGCTTTAGCTCATTCTTTGCTTCTAACAATAACTAGGCAAAATATAATATAAAAGGGACTGGAAAACATGTATCTTTTAAAAAGTAGAGGAAGAATTTTTATAGAGGCTCAGAGTTCTCGTTAATATAATAATTTTGGAGCTGGCCAGCAACTATTGTACTCAGAGACAGACAAGGTAAATGGTGTTTCCTTGCAAAAATTCACCTAGATACTCAAGCAGACATACATATGTCTGTCTGTCTATCTACCTTCCTACCTGCCCAAAACCACTCAGAAATCATATCTGAGGTTCTGCCTGAAAAAGTGTTATGTTCTGTTAACAAGCTGCTGTTGGATCCAGCAGTCTTGAAGAATATCTTTGGCACCTGGGTATCTGCAAGGTGTAAAAAAATAATTGCACATGCCTGTGTTATCTCTTTTCACTTCATGGTCACTTATTCCCATGGTTTGCATCACTTTAAAAAAAAATGGCATTCCTAAGTCCTAATCTCTCCCCTCTTTGAGAGAATTCAGATCTAACTTTTTATTGTCCTTGAACACCATTATGCAAATTTAGTTTAATCTGTATGGGCTTTCTTTTTGTTTGTCTGTGTTTGTGTGGGTTTTTAAACAATGTTTAGTGTAAAACAATGAGACAGTTGTGTGCAAACACTAGGGATTCTGGACTCAAATATTTTGACCCAGATATTTGACTAATGCTATTTGTGATAACCTTGGATATCTGACAGTTTTCAAGTGCCTCCCACAAAAACATTTATCACCTATATGTGCAAGTCATAGCTATCTAGATAGTTTTCTGTGATTCAGATGCAGCACTTTCAGAGTACCTATTATCCCCCCCAGTATTAAACAATCTAGAAAATAGCTCAACATTCTTATTATACCTTTGTGATATTTGAAATTACATAAAATCAATCTCAGCAATAATAAGTACAAGAGATTGATTTTAAAAAGTAACAAAATGATTATTTTGGGGAAAAAAGGAGAAATCAAGTTTGTCAAAAGTATCTAGGATTCTGGGGAAAAAAAAGTGTCATCAGTATGACTGATACACCAGATGAAAAAGAATAACCAGCATTATAGCTTATAAACCTGATGCGCTTTGTATTTCTTGTAATCATCTTATCAAATAACTTTGTGTTAATTGCAGTTAATTACTTCCATCAGCTAACTTCTATGCTGATACCAGAGGTAATGCCCATAAAACAAGTGCATAAATCCAGTATTCATCAGGTTCCTGACTGACATAACTCATAGCATATTAAAACAAACTGCTTTATAATAATACCCCAGGCAGTAAGCACTAGGAACAGAAGACAGTCACACAGATCCTGCTGTTATGCCTGTTTTAAGAAAATCTCTGAAAAAAGCAAAGTAACCAAGTAAAGATGAAAAGCTGGCTAAATATTTTACTGTGATTAACAGTAGCTATTTTGTTATCAATAGATATGGCATATTTTACATTTTACAATGCAATCAGTTATATTTAGCACACTAAAACATGCAGAGAAGTTAAAGGTTGGTCAGTGAAGCAAGCATCCTTTGCAGACCACTTTTCCATGAAATTGAAGTTTGTGATACCGTAAGAATAACTGGTTACAGCAGTTGCCAAAAATTTCAATACCCTTCAAAGAATTACAACAGAAGTATAATCTATCAATTTTTTAATTTAAATACTTGTCATTGCAAGGCTGTTTTTCTTGGAGCATGAAATAAAGGACCATTAATTTTGCCCATACTAATATTATGATAAAGTAAAAGAATTTGTGGCAGTTGGCCATAAAACATCTTTTACTCATATATTGTTGCAAGCAGCAAAATTTTCTGACTGAACAGGCATACAAGTAAGACATCAAATAATTATTCAACCATAGATTAGAAGAAAAGAAAGAGCTATTATCTGAATTTCCCAACTTTTTCTTAGAATACTGGAAGAAAACAGAAACATATGCTACTAGTAAACATAACACTGTTTCTTAATTATGTAGGACAGCCCTTTCAAAAACATCTTTATCCATGTATTTTTGATCTATAACAAGTAATTTGACTTCTGGCATATGTTCAATTTTATTTTTGCGGTAAGACACAATGATTCCTAAAAGACATATTCAAAATTAACCAGGAATATTGTTTTGAGATAAGCCTATAAATTAATAAAGAAATTATTTCAACTATTATATTGAGAATACTTGATAATATTCCAATTTTATCAATTTTAATGGGATCTAAGGATATTACAAAGTTTTTCAAAATAAAAATTGAATTTGTGGTAACCCTAATATGGATCTATGAAGTTGAGTGTACAGAAATTATATAAATTGCTGTGTTTGGTCTGAAGTATGGGGACAGTTTTCTGAAGGCTTTTAGGAGGATAATTCTGTTCATTTTTTTGTAAGGTTGTTCATTTTTTGTAAGGGTTAATATTGCTTTACATATTTTCTATTTCTTACAAGATTGAATTGTAGTGTTTGAAATGGAAGTGAATTGAAATAGAAAGTGGAGAATTAAATGTTAAAAGCTGCCGAAGGGATATGGAGAGGCCCATAGGTAGCCAAGGATGAAGAAAACATGAAATGTCTTAGTAGTTTAGGTACTTTTTAAAAGAAGTCTGGCAAAGTGTGCTCACTTTGCAATCTCCATATATTTGCTATTTTTTTACTGCAATTGTATGAAATACAAAGTAAAAAGAGTAAAAGTAGTGGAAATTGCATTTGTAGGTCCCTTAACAATTGTGAGAATTGCAACATTAATTTTTGCTTCATAACAGGGTTTCATTAAGACAGCTAGAAGTAAACAATTTAAAATAAATTGCTTTCAGTTTTTAATAGTTTCCAAAGTACCATAATCATTACAGTTATGATCCATAATACATTTCCAGTAACTGAATATATAGATCCTGTCCTATCAGTGTGGTTTTAGGGAGTTTTTTAGGGAAAATTCTTTGGATTTAAAGTTTTAATATGGAGGCTGAAATTTTGGTTAAAAAAAATTGTCTTTCCTTATTAAGCTTTGGGAAGATAGATATTACAGAGGTTGGACCAGATGATCTGCTTTGGACCTTTCCAGCCTTACCCATTCTGTGATTCTGTGATTCTCAGAAAAAGATTAGAATTAAAATTTAGATTTCCCCCTGACAGGAATTAGAAACTATTTAAAATATTTTTAATAGAATTAGTGTTCACTTGTTTATTCCTTCATAAAGTGATTAAATCAATTCATTTGCTTTAAAATTTGCAGCAGCAAATTCCATCTAGATTAATATTCTGAATGTATCAAACTGATGGGTTAGCCAGATGTCATTATATACCTACATTCACAGCTGAGATGAACGACCTTCGACAGTATTACACGAGTTTATTTATCATCAGCCTGAGAGTAAAAAACTTACAAGTCTTCATACTGACATTTTAAATAAATATTAAGCATGATGTTGAGGTACACTTAAATTCATCATAATTGTAACATATTTATTTCAGATTACAACCTAGGACAATTCTTTTACTGGCTAAAATCCAAAAAAATCAGAAGATACTTGCAAATTCGTTGTCCAGGTGACCCTTTTCCTTTATGTATTGCAGTTTCATTTTCCATGGAAAATATTACATTTCCTCATGTGGGAGATTCTTAATTAAGTAAAACCCACTATGACAAGAAGAATGTTGCTGACTGATGTAGTGATCTGGAGCACTTAACATCTACATAATCCCAAACGTCAAAATAATCTGCCAACAGTAAACAACTGAACATCAGCTATATCAGTCTGTGAATTTCCTTTCTTGCAAGATTAAGGAGAGTTGAAGCCTACAGGTCTCCACAAATATTCTTTTGGCATTTAGAAGAATTCATGGAATGCTGGCATGTGTCCATGTATGGGCACTGATGTTGTCTCATCAATCTTGTTACAACATTTTAACTACCAAAGCTGCAGCGCTGCTCCAAAGAACTGCTGGCATTGTAGGGCATTTTAAACACAAGGCAGAGTGCTGAGCTAATTCACCTTCCATTGGTGGTGAAAGCTTTTCTAGCATAAGCAAGGAAGCAGCAGTAAGCTACCGTGCATGTGTGAAGAATGGGACTGCATATTTTTGATGAAAGTTTAAAACTATAAATTGTATAGATCTGTACTGTCTTGCAGCGTGTTTATGTTGCTGCCAGTAAAATTCTTAGAGGGAAAATATTCTGTGTCTTCACTGCACAAGGAATATTTGCTATCAGCAGAGAACAAAATAAAAAATAAAAACATATGCAAAACTGTGCTATGAATAAATTGAATGATAAAGAAACCACTTGGAGTGACCTATTTTCTCCAACTGGACTCTTTCTACACCATTTCTGATTATTACGTAGATTTAGCTTAGAGGTTTCAGCATTACATTTGTATGTCCTTATTTCAATATACATGGTTTTCCTCTTAGTTTCTGGCAGTTTTCTTTCTTTAATAATGTCACCAGCTTTACAGCACATCAAGTGTGATCAGTTTAAATCTTCAAATATTTCCAGCATTTTCTGTTTAAGGCTGTAGATGTAGGTCAGTGCAATCCCACTAGTGACTCATGATGCAATTCCATCTGGCTCATTACTCAAATTCAAGGGGAGATAGGAAAAGAAGAGGATACATAGAATTCAGAGATGAAGTGTTTCTTTTCACAAACAGAAACCCAGTTGTCACCAGTTGTCCCTAGTTCTCATACTTTAGCAGGTGTTTTCATAACAGCAGTCAGTGATGGAATTCTAAGAAGTGGCACCTGCTGCTGAAAAGACCATCCTCTTCCTGCTGATAAGAAGCTTTCTTTACCAATGGTTTTGATAAACAACTGATTCACATCTGTTGCTTATCCAAAATCTCTCATTCAACATTTTTTTATTCTTTTTTTTAAATATCCTATTTGTCTAAGTCACCATTTATTTTATGTAAATAGGGCAAAATTTAAAATGCCTATCTCATAATTCAGTCTGCCTTCCCAATTTAATTAAGGTCTGTTTGTGACATAAATTTGTACAAACCTTTAAAATCTTTATATCTACATGAAAAAGGTCTAGTGACATATCTTATCCTAGCTTTTATTACCAGAAAAAAATTGAAACCAACAAGTATCTTCCTATATAAAGCAGAGTCATTTTCCCTTTCGGATAGCTTTACTATCTTGATTATTTAATAATTTTTTGTCCTCTTTCCAACTGATTTCCCTAGCTGCAGTTGAGAATAGAATTAAAAACAATAAAATTACCAACATGCAAAACTGTTTTTCTCTGTAGGAAATATTTAACGGTTCAAATAAACTACAGCATTGCCAGCAGAAAGGGCAGAGAGCAAGTTGCTCCAGGACATTGATAAGTTCTGCTGAGTGCTCTCACTAGATTCAATATTTTCTAACAGTAGAGAGGTCTGAATTCACATGTCCCACATGTAAAGCACAAGTACTTAACATGGAGAAGTATGACTAAGACTCTTCACTGTCTTCATCCAGTCTTTACACGTGGCTTCAGAAAGGACCAATACTCGCTATCCCACACATTTATGTGCTCAGTCTTATTAGTGACTTTCTATAGTTTTTCCTATGTTCATATGGATAAAAAAGGAGTGCCAAATAAAATGTGTATCCATATGTTACTTTGCTTTATTTTGAAAGGAATTACAAACAATGTATTCCCTCTTTTACATATTAGGAATGCCGTCTGGACCATGTTCAACTGGCATAAGGGAGCAGATATTTGTGTAATCTACTACTATCTTGACTAAAAGCAGGAGATGAAATTGTAAAATGTCAGTTGCTAGGAAAATCAAGTTGGGCTGACTCTGTAACTAAGCTGAATACAGTCTCTGCTTTTCAAAACCTGCGGTTGAATTGTACAATCAGTCTCTCAGTATCCGTGCTATTTTCTAGGCTGTCTATGTGCACATCTAATACCTTGAACTCGTCAACATGTTGTACAAATACAAAGGTAGATGTCTAAAGACAGCTATAAAGTTTCCATTGGAAGTGTGACCTGTTCTGTATAAAGCTACATTTGCAGAATGTATTCTTATATTTAATTTCCATTTTACTTCCCAGATAAATTTCCAGTTCAGTCATAAATTGTATATTCATCATATCCTTTAATCTTCTTAACCTAAGTCTAGTAAAAATAAGCAGATTTTTAATTAAGAAAGCTGCAAGAAACCCAATCATCTATAGCTGGAGAAAGAAAAGCAAATGACGGTTGTGTGGGTATAATAATGTGCTGTGATCAAGACTGAATCATAGCTGAAACCTGAAGCTGATTGTCCCACTGTGGGTTGAATGAAATGTGAAAAAATAATTTAATGCATGCAAAACCTTTACACAGATTCCTAAGTGAATTACAAAAACTAAGGTAGTTGCTTTAAAAATAAATTCTATTTCAGTGCTTCCACATGAGTATTAATCGGTATCCCTGGACAGTTTATCCTTCTATGGTGGAAAAAGGTAAAGCAAAATATAGAATCCTGAGCAATTCAGGGTTTTACTAAAACCAGTGCATTTTCACAGTGCATTAAAAAAAGAGAAAAAAAGGCTGCCTTTGTTTTAGTATTACTTTTTATTACTTCTATTTTTCTTTTAATATCCAGAAATTTTTAGCAACTTATTTATTATTAGTTTCATTTCAAGAATACCTGATGGGAGACATGCCTGGGCAATGTAATATTAGATGTGGTAAAAAAAATTAGTAAAAAGCTCCTTCCCAAAGGTCTCCTTCCTTAAAATTAAAACAAAGAAAAGAGTAGGAGGACTGCTAGAATACAGAAGCAATTTTTCTGCTTTGTCTGGTTTGTCCTGTTTGGATTTATTTATTTTTAAGCATGATTATACCATATTGTTCATGTAGCAAAGTATTTGTTTGTTTATCTATAGTGCACCCTCAGGACAATCCTGAGGAGTATATCTCTGGGAAGGAACAAATACAGCTCTACAATTTTAGAGTATAAAATTCAGCAAATAAGTCTTTACAAAACTGACAGTTAAACCCATTTGGCATTGACATCACTCAGTGTTTCACATTAACTTTAGCAAGACTAAGACACTTCTGAAGTGTCATCCAGATAGGCTCATTCAGAGGTATGATCCCAGAATGTCTGAAATGCACATGGTTCCCCTCTCTGATGGAATGGTCTCATGGAAAGCCCTGTGAGAATGTTGTCTTTGGATCTAAACATGGAGGGTTGCTCAGAAACTCCACGGAATATGTAAGTATCTCATTCACTTATGAACACATTGTTCAGTTCAAAGAGAAATCTTGAGTTTAAAGTTTTGCTTTAAGAGCTGTGTTTACACTGAACCGTATGCTGTGTCTGAACAGATTGTCACATCCAACGTTTAAAAGCTGAAACAGCATATGGAAATATTGGAGGTATTGATGTTGCCCAATGTTTTAACTTTGTTTTTACGTTCAGGAATGTTAATTGGACCCACACAAATGCTCTCACACGCAGCATCCTGGATTTCTCCTCTCTTTAATTTCTATAATTTATTGAGCTTTTTTGTAGCTTATGTTGCTGGTTTGCATTTCACAAACCAATAGTAGTGCAATGCAAAACCTAATGAACTGATAGGAGCAAGAGCTAGTAGACTCTGTCTACAATCTAGTAGACTCTGATCTCTAGAACAAAAGCTACAAGTGTTATCTGAGAAATCTGTATAGAAGTCCCTTCCAGTAGAGGCATTTTCATTCAGTGTCTCTGCACAACAGCAAACAATACAGTTGCTACATTTCTAGCCCCACATGAAAATCTTACCACTATCTATCCAATAGATTGTTTTATTTAAAGATACTGTGTTAGTTTAAGTGCTTTGTTGTGGAAGCCTTATGAAGCTTATAATTTATATAACCTGCACTTGATGTATTTGCCTCAAAAGAGATGAACAAGGGTCAAAATCTAGTTCAGAACACATGGTTCTGAAATCTTTCTAGACCTTCCCCACAAACTTAATGTCTTAAGATCTTGTATATTAGGAAATTAATATAATGTTTAAAAATTCATGTATTTCTGAGTTGTTAGTTACTTTACTATCACTTCAAAGTAAAAAAAAACCAAGCAAAACTGGGGTAAGGATAGTATTTCTAAAATGTTTCTGAACAATTCATGGTAGCGGGAAGGAGATATGATTTAATTAAAACTCATTAAATCTCTTAGTAAGGATAACTTCAAAATCTCCTTTTTTTCTCTTTATGTAGCCTTCCTACTAACTTGAAGAGTAAATTAGTTCCTTGTGTTTGTTAATATTCTTTCAAACATATCTTGCTTAAGAAATGATCAGTCTCTTTGAGATGCTGTAAAATGCAGTGCTTTTCAGATAGGCTGAAGTTACCTTTGCCATTAAATAGTGTTCTGCTAAATTTCAGTCTGGAAAGAGATCACTGAAAATCTGAAATAATGTTGGGACAGAAGTACAACATAATTCTTGTTTGCATGAAATACAGATGAAATTCTAGATACTCAAAAAACAAAATGAAACATGTAAAATTTTATCAGTGGGAGATGTGTTTTTTCATTGGACCAACACAGCTTTTCCAGCAGCATCAGCCTCCTCGACAAGGGGAAAAAGCATAATTCCAAGGGCATTCCAAATGGACCCCAGATGATCTGTTCAGCAACAAAATCCATTTGCTTTCAGCATTGGGGAGAGAAACTTCCTGCTGTTCTTTCTTGCCTGATACAACCTGCTGGCTCCAGGATTAAATCAAGGCATTTATGCCTTTATCTTTTTTAGGAGCACATTTTATCAAGTGGGTATTCTAAGAATAACTGTAAAGCTGTATGTTAAGAAATACAGGAAATCCAGACTTCCTGTCAGGTTAGATTCAAAGTTTTAGGAGTTTTCCTTACTCTAGACAGAGGAAATTTCCAAAGGGTTAATACAGCCATCTAGGAGAGATATCACCTTTGTACAGAAAACTACAGGTCTACTCTTCCTAAAATTGTTTCTCAATTTTTCTGTTTCCAGCAGTTTTTTCCCCACTACTGAAGCCCTTAATACAATACTAGCAATTGGAAGGCTCAGATTTTATACAAAAAATATGGAGGTAACATAAGGTTACCATAATAAGATTTTGTTCAGAAATATGTCCACCCCTTCTCTTCTGAGCTTCCAGATTAAAAGGCTCTAGTGGTAAAATGGAAATAATTACACAAGAAGCTCAAAGTAAAACAAGAAGAATATAATCCATCTTGCATTTAAGCACAATGTGTGAAACCTTTTCTGATTACCAAGGTTAGGTTTAGGGAAAAGAAGCCTCTGTTCTCTGGTACATCTTATTCCTGTAAAATATAGAGTGCTGACTTCACAGGAGCTGCATTTGCTGAACATCTTTCAGGAACTGAGTCCTTAAGTTCACTGACAGAAGAAGAAAGAGATGATTTTAAGCCAAACAGTTTGTAAATCTGTGTTGTGGAGCACTTTGTCAGCAATAGTGGGCTAGTACAGCTGGGAAGGCCACAGGCAAAGCTGCATCACTTCAGAACTTGTAACTTCTGTTTTTCTGGGGCACTAAATACATGAAACAAAGTACTGCAAGGGAAAAGGAATTGCTCTGCAATTAAATGACAAACCTTATTCAAGAATATAGAAAACAGTCATCCTGTCTTTCAGTGTCTACTCTGGAATGTTTTTAACAGAGCTAGTCTGTAAGAAATTCCTTAAGGGAAAGTCTTTGCAGCACATGTTCCCAGGAGAGGAAGAGGGACTGTGGAAATATTCAAATACTTCTGAAATTGTTTAGGGTCTGTATATCCTCTCTTTAGAGGCACAAAGCTCAAATGTTCTTTCTTATTTCCATGTTAAATTTAATTTTAAGTTTTCTGGGCAGACAGTATAACCTTGAGTACTATTAAGCACATGTGAGAACATCTAAGGTCTGCCTTATTATTTCTAAGGAAAAGACAATATGAGACTTTGCTAAAATATAGGAAATCATAAATTAAAATGCAAACAAAGAGCTTCTAGTTAATGCAAGTAGATTATAAATCTCCTATATAACCAAAATCTCTTTATTTTTCCTGTGGTGGGACATGATACCAATAACAAATGACTTAGCATGTA
Organism: Chloebia gouldiae; assembly: GCA_003676055.1. Lineage (NCBI taxonomy): Eukaryota > Metazoa > Chordata > Aves > Passeriformes > Passeridae > Chloebia > Chloebia gouldiae. The sequence continues at coordinate 24,254,437 of QUSF01000009.1, read as the reverse complement.
ACACATTTAAGGTATTACAATCTTAATATATAATACAACTGTCTTAAAGATATTATCATCACAGGATAAAAAAAAAAAAATAAAATATCCAGAAGTGTCACTGTTTGTAATTTTGGGAATTTGAAAGATATTGCTTCAAAAGACTTCACAGCATTAAATTTTCTTACATTAACTGTGATGGCTTATAAAATATGAGAATTTGACATGTAAATTTAATCTCAGAGAGGGCCTGCAATACGCTGTAAAGCCACAGACCTTCAGGTAAATGGTCTGAAATTCTGGCTTGCTAGTCTGGAAATTTCTAGCATGGTTATGTTTCTTCCATTTACTCCATATAGTAATGTAAAGTAAACATCCCAGAATGGGATGCAATTAACACCTGCTGTGGTCTCTCAAATTTCATAAACTAAACAGAGTTGAGCCAAGACAGTTCTTGGAAGACGTAGGTTTTCTTATATATGGCTTATGAGGAAGTGAGCTGTTATATTTGACACTCTTCTGTCCTTTCTTTCCATATTTATGAACAAGGGAATTGTGTTCTTATCTTCCTAAATGCATTAACAAAAATGTCAAGGCTGTTTGCCCTAAAAGTAAATAAATAAATACAAATATTTTTACTTTAATTTTAAACTAGAAAATTATGAAAGATTGCCTAGAACTACAAGCAAAGGGTTTGGAAAAAAAATGTTGTTTGGGACATCATGTCATTCAGGGACTACTAAAAAGAATGAAATAGCTATTTTATAACCTTATAGCTATTAAAATTTTACCATGTGAGGATGACTTTATAATAGAAATCATTTTGCCATCAGGAATTCCATCCCATAAGCAACCGGGAATTCTTTGTAAACTGTACATTAAAAGAAAATTGGTTTCGTGAATCTGCATTTTCATGGCTGTGTTTCTTGCTATCTCACAAGTCGAACTTGCAGTTACTTGGAAGATGTTTTGCTTTTCCAAGAAACTCGATTAGAGACTGATTCAAAGATATCTGGGTCTATTGCAGAAATTTTTTGCACCTGGTGTCTTCTTCTATTGCACTGTATAAGACTTAAAGCATTTACTTGAAGGAAATTTGCTAGAAAGGATGATTGCTGCTGAGTAAACTATCTGTTTGGTATGGATACACAATTCTTGCTCACACAGTAAAACTATTTGAATTGAAGTAATCAAAGGAAGTACATTTTTCCTTCATAGTTTGTTATTATGCCTGGAGACTGATCATTTCCCAACCATTTGTGCTTTCAAATACTGTGGGCATTTTTTTGTGATTTAAACCAGAATGAAACCAGTAAAACAGCAAGATTTTGAAGTAAATTTTACCATGAGAAATTTCTGTCAGTGAAGTATAAAAATACACTATGCTTTTTATCAGTGTTAATTGTGTTATGTAGATAATCAAAGAAAAAAAAACGTTTAAAGCAATGTTATTATAATTCAGATACTGCAAAAATAGAAGCACAACCAGTTTGCAAAATTAAGAGCTTTTTTTATTCTGCAATGAAATGCTTCCCATTTTGTGTAAAATAAACTGTGCAATATAGTTTCTAAGGTAAATTTTCAAATACTGTAACCAATATCTAACACTGCTCAGCACCTGGGTGAGAAACATAAACCCATCTGTAGGTGAAAGTTGTGCATTAGCTGAGAATCTAAAGATTAATGCGCTGAACATGTATCTGTTACCATTACTGAGCATCTGAGTATGCACATGTACAGATAAAACTAATCCCTTCCCAGACAGCTGCATTAACATAGCAGTGTATTTTATCTTTTATTTCAGGGCTCAGTAGTAGGGATTTTGATTAACTCTTCATTTTGTGATAACAGAGTTATCAAGTTTTTATCCAAGCCTGGTTTATATCCAAACAGTTTAGGGAGTTAAAGCTCTCATCTAACTGCAGCTGTACAGAAATATACCAAATTATATTGGTTACTTAAGAATTTTATTATATATATATATATATATACATATATATATATATATATATACATATATATACATATATATATATACACACATATATATATATATATATATCTATATCTACTCAGAAATTTTGGAAACCTGTGAGGAAAAAAGTAAAATTACAGACCAGATACCAATAATGCATTGATGTGTAAAGGTTTAAAAAAGTTTAAAAAAGTAAAAAAGGTAAGCTTTTTTCCCTTTTGCCTTTTTGTTGGGAATTAATAGTATTCCTAGCAATGCTTTAATTCAAATATTAAAAATTACTGAAAATTTTAAAATATATTTGTTTGATGCTATTTCTCTCTTCTGTAATAGAAAATGCTGGAAAGAATCAGGGAAATCTGTTTTCTAGATATTTTCATTTAGGCATTAGAAGTAGAACAAGATGGCTAGCAGGTTTGAAATCGAGGGTGACAAAATCATAAAGTAATATAAAACAACAGGAGTTTTAGGAAGGGGTGGTAGTTAATAAAAAAGAAATTTGAACAAAACAAAATGTAAAAGGAATATGTGGTTTCCAAGAAAGCTACAACAGAGGGAAAAGGTTTCTCTTATTTCTTCTTTTCAAAAAATTAAGTTAGAAGTTAAATTAAAAGTTAAATTATCTTAGTCATAACGTTTCATAAGGTTCCACTGGTCAAATTGCTTTTCTTTATTGATATGTCTTTTAGGTATATGCAACCTTATGTTTAGGAAAATAACACCTGACTTCATTAAGGTATCAAAATAGCAGATCTTTCTGGATATACCAGAGACAGACAGACAAGATTTAGTTTTACAGAAAGCAGATACAATATGATGTTTGAAAACTGAATAATCATAAATTATGATGTTTGAAAACTGAGAGTCTAATCATAAATGCTGAGGAGGGTTGAAACACCAGCTAGCTTATTACCTGGAATGCTGCTACCTCTGTAGCTCCACTTTTCTGGTAAGGAAAAATAAACTTAGAAAAAATGTTGAGACTTCAACATAGTTATAGCAATTTTAGGCCACTTAGAATTATGAAAACACAACAGTTTGGGACAGAAGAATAATGGAAAAGAAACTTGAACAAAAGTTCTCTGACCTCTGGCTGACACAGCAGTTAATTTCACACAGAGAAACTGACACCATGGTAAGGGTCTAGTCAAGATTCAATCATCAGGTCTAACTTCGGTATGGCAACAATAGTTTTATCTGACCAAGCAGATCCTTCAGGATCAGCAGTAGAGTAATACTGGTTGCAGCAACTGAAGTGATGCCTTCTACAACAGGGCAGCTGAGAATCATACAGAAAGATCTAAAATTAAAAATATTTTGTCTTTCAGATCTGGGTATTCAGGCAATTGGTTTATATTCTGCTTCTAATTTACAATTTGAAATTATTCTAGCTGGAAAAATAACGCTGAGGCCAGAAAGCAAGAAACAAGAGATTACTGAGATAGCACCAAGGTTATTTAACATCTTCATTAATGACATAAGCAAAGGGATTGAGTGCAACCTCAGGCAATTTGCAAATGACATCAAGCTGAGTGGTGCAGTTGACATGCCTGAGGTTTGAAATGTTATCCAGAGGGACCTGGAGAAGCTTGAGAAGTTGGCCCATGGGAATCTCATGTAGTTTAACAAGACCAAGTTAAAGGGGCTGAACTTGGGTCAGGGCAACCTCCAATATCAGTACAGGCTGGGGAATGAGCAGATGGAGAGCAGCCCTGCTGAGAAGGGCTTGGGGCTGCAGGTGGGTGAGAGGCTGGACCTGACCCAGCCATGGCACTCACAGCCCTGAAAGCCAAACGTGTCCTGGGCTGCATCCAAAGCAGCGTGGCCAGCAGAGGAGGGAGGGGATTCTGCCCCTCTGCTCTGCTCCTGTGAGACCCCACCTGCAGTGCTGCATCAGCTCTGGGGTCCCAGCACAGGAAGGACATTGAGCTGTTGGAATGAGTCCAGAGGTGGACACCAAGATAATTAGAAAGATGGAGCACCACTCCTATGAGGAAAGACTGAGAGAATTGAGTCTATTCAACCTGGAAAAAGAGGAAGATCTTTAGTGAGATGATTTACAAAACCATGTAACAGGACAAGGGAGAATGGCTTTAAACTGAAAGCACCAAATCAGAAGTGAAGATGCTGAAGCCTGAAGATTGGGTGATATCAGGGTGAAGAGATCCATCAAATGAGTTCTAATTCTGATTAAAAAATACAGTCTTCAGAGTAAAACTCTAATTGTCTTCTTGATTAAGAGCTGATACAAAGTACAAAACTAAGTTTTTGGTTAAAAAAGGGAGGCACTGAAAAGACTGGATTTGAATGATAGCGATTCAGAAGTACAGTCTGAATAAGAGAAGAAGAAATTAATCTTATTTTGCTAGGAATTTTGCAACTGTATCATGATTTTTATTCCACTTCTATTCAACCTCATTCTCCAAGTTAAATTCCTTGCATGTATTTTCAGACTCAGTTTCTTTGCAAAGAGTCTACATTGTCAAAATCTCAAAGTAAGTTGTGATGAAATTCAGCAGAGGAAGAAGTTAGGAGATGGATGAGGAAAGCAAAATGGGAGATGTCAGGACCACAAAAGGTTGGGTACTGGGTGACTTATTCTACACAAGATGATCAGTTACAATGAATTTTAATCTAACCATACTAGTTAGAAGAACTTAAATTTTATGACTCCAAACAAATTATTTCTCTGTGATGTAAAAATTTCTAAAATGATTTTTCAGTCTTCTTTTGAACATGTTTTACTGGGGGGTTGTTTCTGTCATGCAGACAGAAGGTTAAATAAACTAAAAAAATCCTCTACTGACATGCTCTGTGAATCAAACTGAAAATTATTCCATAAGTGATGACCATGTTCCTTCCTTCCTTTCAGCTGCTGTGTCACCAAAAAATCTGAAAACTTAAGAAAACTCCAATGTAAAATTAACAACTATGTAGCATTAAGAAGCAGGCATTCTTTGTTTGGCTGGGTGCACAGGGGAATAGCTCCTCCCAAAATGCATGCATGCTGAGTACAAGAAAGTTTCTGTTTATATAATCTATTCTACCCACATATTCATGGATTGTCCCAGACTAAGCATACATACAATAATAATTTTCCCAAAATCAGTAACATATTTCCCCTCCTGTCCAGGGGTCTCTCTGGTGGTCCCTGGTGTCACAGACCCCAGTGTTACAGCTGACAGTCAAGTAGGCAGGGCACTGGGGCTGGTGAACTTCCAGTTTTCTTTCTTACACAGTGGGCATGGTGCAGTTCCACTGGCCAGTGGTTTTGGCAGAACAAACACTGTGTTAGTTTACCAGGTGTAGAAAACATCTGGTAACAGCTGGATAGAGACCTCCCAGTGCAGATGCTTAAAATTATCTTTTTCAATTCCTACCCATCTGTCACTGCTAAATGACATATTTACTCTGATTACCTATGGTATTGACTTAACCTGAACTGATTCTCTATTAATACAAAGAAGTACTTACATCATTAATTACAATGTCTAACTTGTAAGGCAACAACTTCAGTTTATGGTTAGTTTGGAAACCTAAAACTAGTGTATTCTTTACTTAGCATGTGTGTAAAACTTTGTCCTGATTTTTCCTTTTTTGTCAGATTACAAACACATTGTATTATATGAAATGCTAATAGAAGTATGTCACAAAAACAATGAATAACAGGTTTTTTTCTTCTTTTTTTTAACTTAGAAATACAGTATTTTCATGTTAACATAAGCAGAAACTGCAAATATCAGAATGTAAAAGAGGACTATTCAAGTCTGGTCAGAAAAAGTAAATTAAACAAAATCCTCATATTTCTACTGTCTAGTTTTCCAACACATGATTTGTTTGACAATTACCTTTTTTCTGTCTTTTAAATAATACAGCATGAGAAGTTAAAGGTGACACATTTAAATATACTATCTTTGTAACTCCTTAATTAACTTCAGGCATTTCTTACTGCCTGATGGTACCTGATGGTATCTAAAACATGAGGGGTAAATGATATTTTCCTTTGTCAAAGGCTACCTTTGGGATTTTTATTACTTTGGCTATCCTAAAACTTAATCAAAATCCATTAAAATAAAAATATTAATTCATATAAACTATTATGAGTGCTGAACCAGGTACCCAGCAATGTCCCCACAAAAATTAATTGATTTACAAATAAAATAAAGTGTTCCATCTACTCAGTCCGTGTATTCCTTCTTTGAGATAGAAGACACCTTGTGAAGTTTAGCTAGTCTCATCTGGTTTTGTGGCAGTTTCAGCCCTACTTCCTGTGTGGAAATTATATGGAGACAAATGCTTCAATCTCATGCTAATACATCAGTGCTTAAAAAGTTATAATTCAGCCTTAGAAACTGCTATCCTTTCAAGACTTGGTATTTTTTACACAAAAACAAGTTTGAGTTAAATATCCATGTAAATGGAAAAGTATCAATGTTTAAGCAGATGTCAACAATTTCTTAGGAAATGGAACTAATGTTACAGGTGATGATGAAAGAAAAGTTTCTAAACAGCTCTGTTGCAATAATAAAAATGTCATGTGAGAAAGAAAATAGATTACATTAAAACAGAAGATTCTGGAAATTTAAAGTCAAGAAATTTAAAACTGGCGTTGCAGCTCAAGCTCTTTTCTAAGTTCAAAACTAGAAGCTATTTAGTTAATACTCATTTTTTCCTAGAAAGATGGAGTTCAACAAAATAGACTTTAATATAGCAATTCTATCCAGGCACAAATATTCCAAAGCAAACCTCAGCAGGCTGGTCATTTTTAGGAAGTGGTGTTTTCTTACAGCTCTAAAGTACTGCAGTTCCCAATGAGTTTCTGAGAGATGGAGCAGGCCAAAGGAGTTAAAATCAGTATATTTTGTCTTCTTTATGACTTCTGCAGTTCTAGCCCTGCTTAGTTATTACCGCAAGGAAAAAAATAGAAAAGAGGAAAAAAGTAACTGTCTCTTGAGGCCATCTCTTAACAATTTCATATCTCTTTTAACACTTAATTCCTTGCATTGACTCCAACAGCCAAAGGCAACATGTGTTCAACCATAGGCCTTGCCAGTTTCATTTTTCTCATTACAGGAGTTAAATGGCAACAAATGCCAGGGATGAATAACAACAAGGGAAGCAAGCCCTGCATTCAGGCCCAGGTAACCAGGTGCTTATGAGGAAGCAAATTTTTCACCTGAAGTGCAGAGCCATGCCTTCTCCATGGGTTATCCCAAAAGAACAGGGACCAGCACATGTGGTTACAGAGTGAGAGGTAAATCCTTCCATATACGACCCGAATGTACAAGAAAAATGTGGGGTTATCTCTTAGGAAATAAGAACAAGTATACTGAGAAATGTCCAGTGGGAGCACAGGTCAGCAGGCTGCTAGAACGTACTAAAAAGCTGGAGACAGTTCCAGAGGTGTCATTGTGAGTTAAGTCTGAAATTCCGTTTGAGGTAGCCAACTATTGCAAGGTTTGGCTTGGATAAAATTCTAACCTCTACTCATTTCATCCTTCACTATGTAGCTCAGTACTAGCTTCCAAGTCCTTCAGGAAGCGTTTATTTTCTTTTTTTCTTTTTTTTTAATGAGTTAAAAGAAGAAAAGAAAATGCATATAATAAATTTCAGTATTGAACTATGAATTCCAGTGTAGCTGAGATTCATCCTAAGGAATGAAGTCTCAACAGAAATTACCCATCAGTTCTTTGAACAGTCACAGCAGCTCTACTGTACTCATATCTAGTCTATTATTTTGGTTTTGATTAAAAGTTGTAAAAAACCTGTTGGGTTTCTATGAAGGGTAATAAGTTTTCCTAACCTTTGACTTATTTCTTCTCTTGTGCAAAAACATTTTGTGTGCTAAAAGCTGGCAACAAGTCCTTAGTCATCCCTTGTCAGCAATTGGATTTTAAATGCTTTTTTTAGCACTTGAAGTACATGATTAGAGTCCAATTTCCTACAAACTTTAAATACAAAAATAATTCCTTGAGGCTAAGTAAATTTAAAGAATCGTTTGCCAAAATACCCATCAATTCTTTTATAGTTTCTGATAGAATGACTGTGTCAGAAAGTCTCTTGCTTGCAGAAGACATCAAGTAAGTATACCATGGTTATTTTTTTCTGACAATGAACCCATAACTATTTTATCTTAAGCTAATTAGCTTTTTTTTTTTTTGACACATCATCTCACCTATGTTAAGCACAAAAACTGAATACCAAAAATGGTTTTATAGCGCAATGTCTTTAAGATTGCAGCCACTTAATAACTTCAAAGTATTTAATCCTATGTGAGATTTCAATCATCACAACAATGCAAAACTTTTGGGAAATTGCCATCTTTAAGCAGAGAGTTTCAAGACAGAGTTAACTTTATACTATGGACAGATGGTTCTGTAATTCTATAGAAATTAGGAGCCTATAGGAGGTCATAACTTGAAAGCTTGTTACTGAAGCTTACCAGAGGAGGTTGTAGCTGTCTCTGACCTACCACAGTGGCTGAAATTTTTAAAGCAGTTTTGGAGTGGAATGAGGCAAATTCCTGTAGGTAGTTTTTCACTGATTGGAGTCAAGGAAGTTGTGAAATATATAAAAAAGTGAACTCACATGTACCTTTTCAGAATAGAAAAAATAATAAAAATTGCCTCTGTGCCCATCTGAAGACCCGTGGCTTCACCCAACCAAGTTCTGGCATGGCTGGCTGTGGGGATACTGCCCTGTGCCTCAAGGAACGGCCAGAGCTGAGCGCTGTCACCCCTGGTGTGGAGGAGAGGAGGTGCTGATCCATGGAAGGAAGGAGCAGACTCCCTGTCAGGGTAGCAATCCAGAGTTTATTACAGGACTCCGAGGAGCTCTGCTCTCCAGGGGATACAACCAGCAAAGAGCCCAGACTGAGCTCTCACAACAACTTATAAACAGGGGAGGAGATGAGGGAAAGGATCACCCACCATCCAAGGGGGGAATTAGGGGAGTGGAAAGTGGGGAAACAGACAAGCACAGGGTTCAGTGGGGGGAATCCAGAGGAGGGCCCCTGGTCCTCGCCCAATCACTCAACACCCAAGGTAGAAGGTTCTGGAGGAGTGGGATGGGGAGCTGAGTGATGGACAAGGCACCAGGGAGGGGACAGGGGAATGACAGGCAGTTTTGAGGTGATGGACATTGAGGAAAGAGGCGGGAAAAATTGGGGGGAAATGAAGGGTACCAGAAGGAACCATTAAAAAACTGGTACAGAAACTTAAAACCATAAAACCACAATACAACAAAAAATGTCAGACCAAGTTTATCCCTAATCTTATGTTATAGTACCATAGTCAACAGGTTCACTTGGCTACAGCTGAAGGAAAATTTTGAAGCTTAAAATGCTTTAATTTCATGGGTATAAATTATGTTAGCTGCATTTGGAGAAGTAGTGTGTTGAATACACCTGGATTCATGTAATTTGCACAGAGAATTTCCTTGATAGTTTGTTGTAAATGCATTATTTTAATATAGAAAAATGTTTTAAAATATTATATGAGAACATGGATTCTCATCTAAGTATTCTGTGAAGAATAAGAGAAACAATTGTGATGGTGTCTAAAGACACTGCCTCCCCCAAAAAATGAAATTTACTGGAAAACCTCAAGTTTTCCTTAGAGGAACAAAACAAAAGAAAAGCAACAAATAGCATGTTCTAGGAACAAAATGTCCTAAAGCATCATTGGTCTGGTCTATACCAGCTCCTGGATATTATTTTAGTATAAGTTGTCTGGGTATTTCATATATGTCGTATGTGTGTACACACTCATGTGCATGCATCTAGATGTTTACTTTGCTTGTTTGCATTTTTTTTTTTCTGTTGGGATGTTTGTGTATTTGCATATGTGTAAGACAGCACAGAGCAGTACTTTGTCCACTTTGTATGATTGCCACAATGGGATGAAACCCATCTGGGAAACAAACCTGAATATTTGCATAAATATTGGTATAATTAACATGTGGCAACAAAACTGATTAATAACTACATTTAGAAGGCAATAACTAGCTCATTTACATTTTGGTGCTATTAGGAAAGGATAAAATTAATATTTATCATTCCTTCACTGAATTAATTTGAAAAAAAGCTACTACGGGAACCCATTCTTTCCATACAGTATTTTTGTATGCTTTCATACAATAAATAGCTGCTTCTTTTCCTCTTAATAATGATCAGGAGAATCAGTTAGCATATATGAAAAGTCACGTTAAAATTAAATGATTTCTCTGTCAGAAAGCAAATGGTTTGCATAGAAGGGGGGTCAATTGGGCTTCCTTCAGCAGAAAAACTGCCTGGAAATTGTAGTTAATGTTCAGAAGTAAATGAGAGATCTAGTAAATATAACTCTGGAAGTCTAAACAAGGTACAGGCTGCAAATTTTAAAGGTTTATCCTCTCTGGAGTCCTCTTTATCCTCATTAGAATCATTATTCTCCTAGGAGAAACTGCTTTCTTCTACAGATCTGACTATACACTGAAGTGATAACTGTTATGCACTTGGCAAAAAATATATAATTTAAAAAACTTGTAAAATGTAGCATCATTTCACCTTTCATAAGAAAAATTAAGAGAAGCACAACCAATTTTGTAGGTGACTTCTTAAAATTGCAGAGTGTTTTTGCACTGAGTAACATTGATTTGAAGACATAATTACAAGTTGCCTACCTTTGGTATATTTGAAAATGAAATGGTTGATTTTCATTGGAGTAGATGTTCCAATATCATCAGCTACCTACACAAATTCCAGGACAACGGATTCTCAGTGAATCTGATAGTTTCATTCAAAATATTCTGTATAAAAAAATTAACTTTTGACTATACAGAATCATTTACAGATTAATTGCCAAAATTCACACAAAGTTATTGCATTTCAGATATACTTACAAACTTCTGCATTTACTTTTCTTGAGGAGCCTTGTGATCAAATCTACCAGCTCAACAATTGCAGAAAAGCAATTTCCAGATCTCTGGATGTTTGGGAAAACAATTTGAAAAGTATAAAATATTTGTGCCAGAATAATTTATGTACTCAAACAATGATGAAACACTAGCAGTATCACATTCTATACCTTACATGACAATGGTATAAAGTCACAGGACCAGGGATTTCCTTCTAATCCTAGACAAATATGGAAAGCACATTTGTTGAATCTACTTTGCTGTCTCTTTGCACTGTAATGATGCTCTGATGAAAACCTCCACCAGTCTCTCCTGACCATCTTGTGCACATCCTTTGGAAACTTCAATCAGGCAGTAGAGCAAACACTCATGCTTTAAGTATGACTACTGACAAGAAAATGGCAAGTTCAGAAGAATTAAGAAAATAAAAATTATTATATCAATGTCTATATTCAAGATTAGGTAAGAAGCTGATGGATAAAAAAGTCTTTGACACAGTCCCAGAATCACAGGATAGTTGAGGTTAGAAGGGACACCTGGAGATGATCTATTCCAATTCTGCTGTGAAAGTAGGAGCAAATAGAACAGGCTGCTCAGAGCTGCCCAAGTCAGGTTTTAGATATTTCCAAAATGGAGACTTCATGACCTCTCTGGGCAACCTGTTCCAACCTCAACACCACCAAAAAAAGATTTTTCTTATATTCAGTTTGGCTGGCTTTCAGGCCAGCTAACTATCTATGGTGCCTCAGAGTCTAGTACAATTTGTATCAGACACAATGTTTATTGCCCAATATTTGAAATGAGGAGGAAGTTATGGCAGCCACGTCACAAACATTACTGAAGTCAAAAACATCCACTGCTCTTCCTTCATCTGCCAAGCCAATCATATCTTCAAGAGGAAGCAATGAGATTGATTGATTTCCCCTTCACAGTCCATGCTGATGGCTTTCAATCACCTTCTTGACCATGAGATATTTCAAAATTATTTCCTTGGCTCATGCCTTTTGATATTTAATGTTACATTATGAAGTATATTATGCACTGTTATTACCAGATAGTATGAAAATATTTTTTCTCTTAAGTTTAATTTGCAAAACATTGAGATGTAACTGGCCAGAAAAGAAATAATTTACTATATAGAATGTTTGTGTAATGGAAATCCAGTGGAAAAAGTTACATTGTTTCCAAAAGGTATAAGTGTAATATACACATTTTATGAAATTAGGTCATTCAGAAAGGTTTTTAAAGCAGGTTACACATAGTAGAGGAGTAGATGATAAGAAAAAGTCTATTTATTGAGCCAAAGCTTGGGTTTGCCGCATGTGTCACTTCTATTTGCCGAGAATATTTTATGATGCACTCCCTTTAAGAGTAAAATGGTTAAAATTTTGTCACTTGTAGTGGAATACTGTTTCAGAAAATTTATGAAAACTGACTCTAATTGTATTGTTTAAAGTCTGTGCAATTGTGCTCCAGTTCCACTGCCCTTATTAGTTAAGTGCCAACTTTGTCAAAATTATCACTGCCATTAGCAACACTGAATTCAGAATGTGTTTGAAAGGTATCCAAATATTTAGATCTACAGATGGTTCTTTGATAGTTTCATATCCTAGTTAAAATACAAGATTTGGCAGTAAAGCAATACACAATATGGATGAGATATTAAACTTTGCAAAGTTTGCTGCATAGTCAGTAGCTAATTTTCATCCGAAGTGTTCTAAATATTGCATTAAATGAGTCAAATTCACTCTTACGGTTTTTTTTTTCAAACCTCCCATAAAAGTCAGTGGAACACATATGCAATCATCAGATAAGAGAGTTTTAGCCTACAGAACTTTTTGTAGAAGCTACAATAGAATGAATGACCATTCAGGGTGTATATGCGAATTCTGGCTGGTTGTTCTGCCTAGCTGATCAATTCATGAGCTAAACTCCTTCTCTTGCTACAGTGCCAGAACTAAAAAACACTGAAGAATGATAAAAGAGTCAGAGTATTATTATGACAAATAAAGGCATAGAAAAGGAAAATAATGCTAAAGATTAGAATTGTGTCTGTAAAGGTAAGAATTTTCTTGAAAGGAAAAATTAATAAATAGCTTAACTGAGTTGAACATGAACATTATGAAATATAGAGCATAAACAAAAGATCATATATTCTTATTTTCAGGGGAAAACCAAACCCCAGTCATTTAATTTGCAAAATATATAGAGGAAAAAGTTGATTAAAATAAATACAAAAGCCAAGTTTTGTAAACTCAAACACCTAAATCTATCAAAAACCTGCTAGGAAAAACAGAAATACATAGTACAGTAATAAAGGATACAATAGTGTTTAGTATTTTGAAAGTATTTAAATAAATTGAAAGAAAATAGGCATTAGGCTCCTAAATTCCACCCATACAGTAGTTCTGAAAATTTCAACCTGTTTCTAAAGTTTTTGCACACCTCAGGTAAGATTTATTTCAGAAAAAAAATTCTAGATAAATGTATGTGGTTTGTTTATAATTATTATACTAATATATAGCAGATTACAAAGAGTTCTTGGTAACATTTCCATCATCTTCTATCAGAGTCTAAATACAAATATCTATGCCTAAAATAAATAACTTTTTTCCACTTTTTTATTTATTTAATCTCAGTACATTTCCTAACTTCATTAAGAATACTGCCACATTGATTTAAATGTTTTGCAAAGTGGACTCAAAAAGCATATGAAGAGAGAGGTATAAGAGACAAAATGTGAACATCCTTATGAAAATATTCCATTTAGTAAGCTGCAAATGAATTGCATACAAATTCAACCTTTCATAGTGTACTAGTATTACATCATATAACCAAGCCCAGAATATTCACCAAATAGCTTTCTTAGTTGCAAATGTTTTTCCTGATACCAAACATGGTAGATTAAAAGTCCTTCAGCTAAAGGAAAACTTGTGAATCCAATTTTAAGATTTCTATGCTTTTGTTGCACAATCCACCAAGACAGGACTCATTTAAAAGACAGGAAGAAAATCTTGCAGCTTCCCAGAGAACAAATATTAAGTCAATACATGACTATTAAACAATTCCCTTTCTTTAGAACTGAAGGATATTTCAATGTTTTCCATATTATTGAAGGTTATTTCAATTACCCAAATATTTTCCAGGAGTTCTGCTAAATTACATTAAGAAAATTTTTTTATGTCCAGATGTCAGTTGTATTTGTACATAATAGAAAACAAGAAAGAAAAAATTGAGTTATGGATGTTTCTTCCATCTAAATACCAAAAAAACATAAGCATTGAAAGAATAAGATAATAAGAGAAAATATTGTGCTGTAGAAAGCGTAGGAAGTCAAGACTTCGCCGTCATGCAAAGCTCTCCATTTCACCTTAAAAGGATGAGAAAAGTCACTATTCCTAGGATGTTTACCAAGTTCTTACACTGAAGGAAATATGTATTCCTGAAAAAGATAAGAAACATTAGTAAATAATCTCATCATAATGTTGCTTACATACTTTTCCTGCTTTGTAATACAATCACAAGTTTTAGTATGAACATATTTTTGTTCTGACTATAAGCTTCACCAAAGCTGACTGTAAGGTCAGCTGACTATAAGGTCACAAAAGGCAGAATGTTTTTATTTCTTTTGTAACTAGGTTTCCTCTTTATCTCCTTCCTGTAAAAAGCCTCCCCGTGTAGTGTGTAAACACTCCTTTTGCTGTGTGGCAATTAATTTAGGACACAGTGACAGCCTTGCTGCAATGAGCTACCTTTTTGTAGGATTGCACTCTGAAATAAAACAGATCTGGATTAAGTGAAAATACAGAACAGTGTGCAAACAGGACCTTGAGGTATTGTATCAACAGTAAAGAAAGGGAACAATGTTCTAAAGAACTATTATCATAGTTTTGGGGCTCCATTCTCAGAAACACTGAATGTTCTTGAAGATTTTAGTGCATTTTAGGTGTTTATTTAAAGATATAAAAAGTTTACAAGGAGTTTATTTTTTTCATATCAAATGTTTAATTCCCTTTAGCACAGTCAAGTATACAAACTTAAATAATTGAATTTTAGGTTCAAGCAGAGGTGAATAGAGAATATCTGGTAACAGTTTGTTTTAATACAGTAACGACATTAATCCATAATAGCAAAAATAAACAATACTGAAGTATTCTGAATTTAAAAATGTCAAATTCAGAGTAGGAAATTCAAATGGTATGTATTTATCTATTTACTTATGTCATATTCTAAAATTATATTATTTTTTATGATGGCAATTTCTATCTGCCAGCTATCTAATCTATTTAATTTATATCTATTTGATATTCTAATAATATAAAGCAAGATAAACACTGTTGAAAGCTGAAGAACATTTGCATAGATTTAAGGTGTTTATTTCACAGCTTTTCCCTAACTCCTTTTTGTCATCTGAAGAAGCAAGACTGCATTTCCAATACCTGGAAAGAGCTCACTGACATTCCACTGCTGTGTTTGCACTTACTGTCAAACACTGTCCAGAAAAAAAACGCTTTTTCATGTAAGGAAGCACTCTGGATAAGAAGAGAAATAAAGATATGTCAGCAGAGAAATAAAGACATGGATCATTTGTTATTTAATTAATATCGCATTGATTCAGGTGGTTAAAAATAATCAGTGAAAGCCACATTTTTATATTTTGAAGAGAAGGTGTTATTAGTGTCATCACCAAAACCACAAAGGCTAACACCTCTACAGAAATTACTGATTGTATTAGGTATGTCCATGCAGACACCAGAAGTGCTCTCAAGAGGCCTAGGTTCAATATGGAAAAGAGTTTACTTTTACCTACCTGAGTTTCCAGGGAGGAAGCTAACAGAGAGTGAACCAGAGTGAAAATATGTTCTATGGCTACTCCAAAGCAAAACGAATTAATTTTCTTGATTTCACTCATAAGAAAGGATGGATTAAATAATGAGTTTATTTTTGGCATCAAGATATCTTGCTGTCATAAGTGATAGCATTTTTGGCTTCATCTGAACTGGAATCTTAGATGAGCTAAGTTTTAAAATTTTCTAAAGATTTTGACCGGAATGAGGCAATGAATTTCAAGAAATTCTGAACTCTCCGGGAGCTGAAGAGCAGACAGTCTACCTTGAAAAGAAGAAAAGTGTTTCTTCCTATGAGAAAAAATTTTGTCTGTCCACATTTAGGAGGACAGCATGTGGGAATGATGAACCTCAAAGGTCATCTTGGTTACAGTCATTCTGGCTTAGGCTGTTGGAGGCTTTATTTGTACTTAACTTCTCAGAGAGGGAAGTTCAACAGCCTTTGTTTTTTTATTATTATTAGTAGTAGTAGTAATAGTAGTAGTATTCGTATTCATATTCATATTAACATCATCATTATTTTAATTTGCATACACAGAGCCAATGCTTAGAGCAAAACAAAGTGCTATAGGCAGCAGTTATGAAGACAATGTTAATATTAACAAGTTAAGAAGTATCAGAGAATGTTCCAGCCTCTGAAACTTGACTGTCATCTCTATTAAATTGCCAAAACAGCTCCTGAAACAGTTTCAGCCTGTATCAGGTTTTGACACAAACAGTTCTCAGGCACAGCTCAAGGGTTAGTACGGGTCATGGACTAACAACTCCCAGCAAGCAGTTTCATGTGTTACTGGGAAGAGATCTTTATGACATGGAGGTTTGCCTGTCAGTGATGACTAACATCAGTGGCACTTTAAAGTCTCTGACACGCGTAATTTGCTAATTAAAACACAGCTAAACTTGTCCCTCTAGTTGAGAAGTTTCTGAGAGTGGTGAAATTTATATAATTACATTATAGCACAGTTTTACTTGGGAGTTTGAAAGACAGAACCTTTTAGCAGGAAACCAGAAGTATTAAAAAAAAAAAAAAAGCTCTTTTGAGACAGATGAAAACATTTGTTTTTCTTCAATCTAGAGTTAATTTCATTCAGTATTGGCAAGTGGTGCATGTCACATGAAAATGTCCTTGATCACTCTAGCTGCAATGAATGATATTTTCATACACATCCCACAGCCCCCATAAGGTTCCTTGGGTTTTGTCAGGCCAGGAGATTGAATAGTTAACTAAAAAGTAAGTTCTACTCTTTACAGAGCTTCTTATTTCTTTCATTCCTTATATTTTCTAAAGAAAACAATTTATTTTTCTTCATGGAAAGTAGTGACTTCTTTCAGTTTAGATCAGTTTAGAGTCCTTTAGAGCATTTAGGAAAGAATGCAAAGAAATAACCCAAACCCAGAAATTATTAGACAGCGATAGATTAAAGTAGGATTAGGATAATTATGGAGAATAAAATTCCTTTCACTGTCATCCTGTTACACATCCATACTGACTTCCTGAAAACAATTAAGCCATTTGAAATGCTGCAGTTCAAACGAGGAGCTCAACTGGCTGGCAGTCCAATGCTGTGCAAATGTTACCATACAGGATGGGACACTTGAGTCTTTGTCCTATCCATGAGAATAAAGATTTAACACACAGTAAAGGCCATGCCTCAGGGCAAAGCGCCAGCTTGACCAAAGGCACTTAAGAAAATTACAAAAGGAACTATATATAGCAATTATGTTTCTTAAAGGGGATTTTATAAGCTTCAGTAGGCAAAAGAGGTGTTCCAGATTTTCTTCTTGTGAGTTTGGTTTATTTATTATAAGTGCATCTTATGCATTAAAACAAACCATAAATAATCTGTTTCCATCAATTTTACACACAGAATGATTATAAATCATTTTACTTGCTTTTTATTGACTGTGTTTTGATGATTATTCTATTTTGGTACTTGTATTTTGCTTAGGCTTTCTGATTAATAATTTAAGTAATTTAAGTAATTACAAGAAAATACATGCACTTGTGCATCATTTTAATATATATGTTTTATCTCACTTTTTAAATAGCAAACCAAACAAAGCATATTCTGGAACTTAAAACATACCACAGAGAAAATTATATACAACGCTATATTGGATAACTATTTTATTTATTTCTTTGTGGCCTTCATTATACCTAAATAATGTGTTAGATGAATATTTGGAGGGGAAGAAAGCAAGTCCAAAGACTTCAGCAATGTTTTTATTTAATAGACTTCTAATATTATCAATTAATAGATGCAATTAAATTTATCATTATATGAACTGACATTGAGATTCTAAATAATTTTCAAAAGCAAATAGGTTGAACTGAATTAGCTACTCAAATTCCCTTTAATAGCATATATTAAATAGGTATGCATAGAAAGAAAATTGCAAGCCTTTTATAGGTAAATGTGTGAAATCAACTTAGTTCTCACATTAATGGAAAGATACATAAGGATATATTATTAACCCAGGTTTGGCACTGACAATTATTTATGCTGCCTATCTTTGCCAAGCAAAGAGTCAGATGTTTTTCTTCCTCTTAGCATCCATTCTTCTGCCCTAGTGCAGATAGCAGTGAAGCTGAACCAGCCTCTGGTTCACATCTTGGGCAGGTTAATAGGTCTTCAGACTTCATTTACCACTAAGATTTCAGACCATCGTAAGTTTAAAACATAGTTTCATGCTGACAGTTTAATGGTGAAATAAGCAAAGAGTTAATGTACTTTTAACATCTAAACCTTCTGACCTTTCTCACCGGGCCACAAAATGAATTTCAGCATGGATTTTCTGACATGTCCTTGTGCACATGTGGCACTGTCTAAACCAGCTGCTTGTGTTTACATTATAACCCTTTCAAAATATTTTTTTTTTTTTGCTTGGCCTCTGTGAGACAGGGAAGGTAAGCAAAGATATTCTCCTTTTCCTACTTTTTTTTTTTTTGTTAAATCACAACCTTCAAAGTCACATTATACATCATCTGAGGGGAGGGGAATCTCACACAAGTTAAACATTCAACTTTGTCTTTTGCCAAGAGAGGGGTCTGGAGGTTGTTTTATTTTAATGAATGTGTCAGACCTGAAAGTGTTCACCATACAACCAGCCCTTGCCAACAGTAGGTCAAAGAACTAAATCATTGTATTCATGAGACAGAAATATCATCCCTTCCTTTTACACAGAGACCCTTCACTTTCTAGCCTTGTAAACATTCTAATAGGCTCTTTTCCAACAAAAGCAAATTAGTTCCTTGACTTCATGTTAACATGAAGGTAAAAGAGAAATTTGCAATGTGTATAAAACCCTGTCAATATCGAAGGAGTTAGATTTTTGATGGTAGAAAAAAGAGCATTTCAACTTTCAGATTGTAAACAAAGTAATTTACTTTATTTTTACCTCTTAGTAAAAGAGCTTTCTTTGTTTGTTTAGAAAGTCTATAAATATTAACAGTTATATTTAGACATAATATTTATCAATATGCTATTAATTGTTTTTGATGCATAGTGTTAAAAAGAAATGATTGTTCTGAATCCTATCAAGACCTCAGAGGCCAGGAAAAAAAATAAATAACAATTACTAATACTTTGCATTTTCTGCCCATCAACAAACAACTTGAGAAATAATGTAAAAGCAAAGAGTTAAAGAGCTTTAAAATAAGTTCAAAGGAAGGAAGGGATAAAATTAGGCATACTAGTGATAAGTTTTGGGACAGCATGATAGTGTTTGAGGTTTAGTACTGTGGCCAACAATGTGCTGAGTACACTGGAGTGCATTAGATATATTTGTACCATAATTCACACAATATGAGGAATAAATAAGAGGAAGTAAAAGCTTTGGCTATGGCATCACTGGCATAAGTGAGGCCTGATGGGAAGAGTTCTGGGACAGGAGTACTATTATGGGAAGTTAAAACCACTTTCACTTAACCACTTTAATCTTTACCTAGTCACAGATCCTTTACATGGCAGCACAAACAAGGAGAACATGGAGGAGCAAACTGACATTACAGATTCACCTGTTTAAAGAGCTATTTCCATGTGGTAAAAACTATCCTTTAATTTGAATGCCAACAACAACTCCAGTATATTGACCAGAGAAATTGTGAAGTCTCCACACTGGACACATTTAAAACCATGCTAGACACAGCCCTGAGAACTGTCTCTCAATGCACCTTGTTCAGTGTAGGGGCAGTGGACAAGAAGATCTCCAGATATTTCTTCCACCCCCAGCTATTCTGTAATTCTGTGATTTACCTCATTTCAGTGATTTCACAGAGGCATACACTTTTGACAGAACAATATGATGCTGCACAGTTGCAAGGAAAATGAAATAACACATTTATTATGACATGAGAAATCTTCAAATTTTGCTAAGGATAATAAATTTTTACTTTTCATTAAGAACCTTTCAAAACTCAATGGTTTCTGGAGGTGAAGTGATTTTAAAATGGCCTTTAGCCATTTTAATATACAACAATATATTGATGAAACAATGTTTTCACTATATTGGTGAAATAATGTTTGTTTCACACTGAAAATGTCAAATATGTGCCAGAAATGCTTTTCAATATTCTATTCAGCAAACCAGGTCCTGTCGTAACTTATAAATAGACAACACATTGGTAACTCAAAGCCTGTTATTTACAACAGACAAAGGGAAGAAAAGGGAATTTTATAAGAAAACAACAACCTTTTCTCATTTTTAGATTTTTTTTTCTTAAATGATCCTTTTCAGTAAATATACAAGTATCAGTAAGTATACAAGTAAATATACAAGAATACAAGTAGCAAAGACATCAGTAGCCTAAGATTCTCTGCAGTGCCCTCTCTGTGGGCATCAATTAAGACCTCAGACATCCATATTTCCTTTCTTCTCTAATATTTATGAACCGGTGTCCAGTGTTCAAAAAGTGTATGTCATGGAGTCACAAGAGCTGTCGAATTAATCCTCATATTTTCTCCAACAGGAATGTCTGAAAGTATAATTTCATACTATGTCAATGACCTCTGTAGAGACATTTACAAAAAAAGTGAAATGATAAAAACAAAGAAATTTTTGAACTTTACACAGGGTTGCTTTACATTCTAAAACTGACTGAAGACTTTTCCTCTCTTACGTTTGAATCCTGTTATGCTGTTTGAATTTAAATTCACCTGTCCTTCAAAGAAACCAGTGACTGGGTATATAAAGTATTTCAGCTGAGAAAGCAAAAATACTGTTAATATGTGGGTGAAATAAAAAGCAATGTTGTATGCAACTGTTAAAAGAGTGGCTACAATCTTAAGGCCATTATTCTTTTTATCTTTACTATTATTCATGTAAATAATAAATTAAATCTTTTCAGGAAAAAAAAAATATAATATATTACTACCAAAAGGATATTTTATTTATCCTACTAAAAGGATATTATTAAGCAAGGTATACATTTATGAGTTTAAAAAATAATATCTTCCAAATTTTAGGATCACAATTTGCCTCCAGTACTTTCTTGTAGGTTTATTAAAGCAAATACCCATTTCAAAAAATAATACCAAAGACATAAATGAAAAGTAACATGAATCATTGCATTCTGATCATCTTGCTATTGACATTTAAGAAGAATACATCAGATAACGATGTGTGTCCTTCATATTCACTTCTGTAACCCTTAATTTTTAACCTTATATTCCATCTTTTTTTACCTCCTACATACATCTATGCTTATATTCACTTCCATTATTCATATCCTCACGTATCGCCAGACAACCCATACAGGCATATACAAGCATGAGCAAACTCCATCCTGAACCCATTTATTTTCCTTTTTTTTTTTCACATTCTTACACCCAAACATAGCACCACACAGTCTGGTTTCTCCAGACTTACTGTCAGATCAATTTATTTTTATCGAAAGAAAGGAAAGGGAAGTTGGCATGAATAGTAACATCATTCTAACCACTTTACAAATACATTAATATGGAATTGTTTTCTATCTATGTCCTTTATAACTTCCATTCAGCATGATCCCTCACAGTAAATAATAAAGGAACTAATAATTGTTTACTACTTTAAAAAGTATTGCCAGTAGATACAGAAGTTTATAAATTATTAATCAATATAATTATAGGAGCCATGGTGAAGTCCTTCCGTTTTAGTGAGAATGTAAAATAATATGTAAGTCCATAATAATTTCCACATACATTGGGATTTTCTAGCATATATACTGTTTTAATTTAGAAGAAGAAAACAGAAGGAAAAGGAAGGCAAGGCAAGGCAAGGCAAGGCAAGGCAAGGCAAGCCAAGGCAAGCCAAGGGTCTATACATCAAGATCCCTCCAAGGGTAATGGTTAATAAAAATGTGAAAATGAACAAATGGTAGTGAAATGCTGTGTGGAACAGTTGAGGTTTTAAACTTATTTGATTCTCATCTTTGGGCAGTCATGGTTATGGATATGCTGGTAAAGAAATCTGGAGTAACGTCTAGTACAATATATCATCGGTCTGAACCTAAACAAAACAAAACCCAAAACACCACGCAAATACAGAGTTGAGGAAAATAAAACAAAACAAAAATATGTGAGCTGTAATAAGAGTGTTGGAGTGGGCATTTCTGTTTTGAAGCAGAGCAAGCAACGAAAACAGAAACATTTAGATTCTTCAGGAGGCAAAAGCAGAAATATCTAAAGAAGAAGTGGCAGAGAAAAAGACATACAACTTTGAAAACTGATTCTTATATAAACAAAATTATTACATCTATTTAAAGCATCTAAATTAATCTAAAAAAGGCATAAAGGAGAAGACAGAAAAATCTGTAGTTAATCCCTCAAAACCAAAGAGTGTAGAAAGATAAAATGTGCTCTTTCCTTGTATTAGAAAATATCTTTCCTTGTCAAGAAAGCCATTTTATTTCCCCATTTAATGTTATTTCATGACTATAAAAGCAACCATGTTTTAGCACCCACTGAAATTAACTTTTTCTTCTAATCTTTAAAAGGAAGTTTCATTTCTGTCTACTTATGGTACATTTGCCTCATTTTTCTTTTTTACAGAAAGTTGACACTTAATGGAAGATGAAGTTTTGTGTGCATACATTGTTACCAATACAGTATATAAGTGTAGTGAGTGCCAAAAACAGAGATTAAGATATGTTCGACTTTTTTAAGCTTCTATCACTGCAGTGTAGTATTTTCAGCAGTGGTGTATTCACAAAAGAATTAATCTTTTTTTTTTTTTTTCACTGCAGAGAAGCATTACATCCAACACAAAACTGACCTTTATATTTAATGGTGTTTAAAAATTATTTGGCTACTTCAGCCTCTCAGTGAATTTAACCTGTTTCATTATTTCTATCTTTTTAAATTCTCAGTACAAATGATTCCATAGCAATTTCCCTTAAAAACACAACATAAATGAAGCAATTCATTTGAATTGCAAATGCACCTTCACAGTCTTAGTTTTTATACTTTTATATACTCCATTAGATTAGAAGAATTCTTGAAGCAATTCATAATTTTAAAATAAGGGAGGGTTTTCATATTTTAAAAGATTTATCACTAATAAAATTCACTTTTATCAGTGATGTACCCCACACCACTAATATCAACTGGTATCAGTTTCCACTGGAAATTTATTCACATCTATTTACAGACCCTTGCTCTAGGGTTTGATAAACAGATTTGAATTACAATGGAATACAAAATTTCACAACATACACATTATCAGCCAATATAATATTGGCAATATTAGTAATAGTGTCAATATTTAATAGCAATAATTAGCAATAATTAAATGATACTGTTCCTACAGGACCCATTGAGTTTTGCTACAGGAGTATGAATTAATGAAAACTACTTCTATGTTATTCATAAGTTAAAAAACTCAAAACACACCATAAAACCCCCCAAAATCCACACAAAACACAAATATCTGGCAATATTATGTATTTAATAAAATAGGACAAAAATGAGAATTTGGCATTTGTGTGTGTTAAAATTAAAAGCAGATCCCAGAACTTCAGATCTATTAATTAAAAAGAGGAAGCACCTTCTGTTTCTTATCTTTTATAAGCAGAAAAGACATGTGCACTGTGTTACATGGGGAAAGAGTTTCTATAACCTGTTTTGCCTCTGCAGAATCTGTGCCACCCCAAAATCCATTGCTCCACAATGTTTGAGCAATACCAGGTCAATGAACCTGCCTGAATATAAATTAGGGCTTCTTTCCCATAGCAGTATACCAGACAAATAGAATATTGTTTGTACATTTCTTCCAAGTAGACTTTAAGTCCACACACATTGGAATATAAGAAATAACCAATTTACTTATCCGTAAAAGCAACTGGGCGTGAAAGAATGGATAATATGAATCTTGGATTCAGCTCACAGTTGCAGAGCCAGTGGGAAGGAGATAGAATTATACTCAACAGGGAGGAGATGGAGTGATGCTCATTTATTCATTGACTACCTATTTATTCATGACTACCTATTTGGAGGCAACAGATGAGGGAGTTTAGAGGAGAGTGCAATCGTGAACCCCAAGTACTTCAGATAATGTTATGCTTTTGGATGGCGCCTGAACTGCTACTCAGAGATTTCTGTAACATCATCTGCAAGTCATTTTTATGCACACAGTAACCTAGCCTTACAGATAGATTTAGCAGGGAGACAATTGCATTTCATTCTTGTAATGAAGCAGTTTACCCCACAAATATTTCTGATTAATACATATCACATCGCAGGAGAGATGAGAAGCTCTTTGGCAGTTCTCTTTTGCAGCCAAACTTCTAAATATACTCTGTCTGACTGTAACTTTTATTTTCTCTTTTCAAATCACTTTAATATTCTTGACTTTTATCCAAAATTCAATAGCTGTGGGGATTATTTCCATGTTTGCATTACAAATGCAGGAGTAACTATAAAACAGCTCTCTGTTTGTTACATCTGGCTCCATTCATTTTACACTTAATCCCAAAACCTGTCTCCCAAAGCTATTTTATTCTTGCAAAACTGAGGGAAGAAAAAAGCTGTCTTATTTTTTATTAATTATTCATTTAATTTGATATTTATTTAGAATATATTTTGAGGCACTAAATAGATATTTTATTTTCCATCTTCATGATGGGAAAATATCCACTACTTTGACATTTGATTCTGACTGCAAGAAAATAATGCTGCTATAATTTTCATAACGGTTTTGCTACTATTTCCTGCATAACTATGGAACATTACATATATTTGCAATCAGAATTTTTCTGAATCTCAGAAAGTGAAAGAAAATCTTAAGATACTCAAGTCTTAAAAAAAATACTTTATTATTTGGATATAGAGAGAGCTCCCTTTGAAGTTTATCTAATGAGAAATACTATCAAGGATTTTATCTTAGGAGAGGTCTTAACCATTCCAGATATGGTTTAATAAAGTCTGTCAAACACATAAATGGAAAAAACAAGAGAAATATCCATGAAGCAGCAATCAAACAAGAAGCAATCTTATTAAAGACACAAGTCAATAATTAATTCGAACTCTTTTTCAGGATTTGTTTGCATGCTTGCTATGTTTTTGTAGTCTCTTTTAGTAAGCACACCTAGTTATATTTAGCAGCTTTTTGAATGTCACTGCTATATATATATATATATATATATAATTGATACAAATATTCATCAAATAAATTTCTTTTCAGATTTTTATAGCCTAAGCTTAGTCATCAACATGTTTGCCACACTCATTCAAACTTCCAAATAAATTATAGAGAAATACAGTGGCAAATCTCTTTTTGATATTTTAATCAAATTTTGATAAATTAACAAAATAGTTGACTAAAATCTGCAATACATTCTTTTTAACCAAAGGCACAATGAAGAAATATGAAGATATTCTCCACTTATTTTATCAAATCTTAAATTTTACACATGTGAATATGCATTAATATTTGAATTCTCAAACTTTCTGGGTAGGCGGGCACTTGCAGAAGGGTTAAGAGAGGCATTCCAGACAACCCTGGCTGTCCATGCAAAACTTAAAGGAAGATTAAAGTTAGTAATTATTTTGCTCTTAGTATCTGCATAAAGTTTCTAAGGGCTATGGAAAAAAGTGAAGTTCTACCCTAAGATTCCATTTTTCCTTAGACTCATGCAAGCATTGATGTGTGGTTCCTCATTCTTGTTTCCCCAAAAGTGTAAATGTATTGAACAGAAGCAGAGTACCTCCCTCTGTGTGTTGAATGCACAGCCTCTCATGAGAGGCAGTAGGCATTTTAAAGGTAAGTGATCTAATGAAATGTACTTTAAACATTTATAATTCACTCTTCCAAATAATTTCTGTTTTTTAGGAATCTTACATCTTATAATTTGTAGCATTTCTACTTTACGTTTTTCCAGTTATATCTACTTAAGAGGCTCAGGCATTTCTATGTGTTGATTCTTCATTGTCCAACACAAAGCCTAACTCTCAGATTAAATATTCCACATTTGCTCCCATTTGTTCTTTTATTCCCATTTCAATTCTATGTTTATTCCCCCAGCTGTATTCTTCAACACCTGCAAAGTGACATAATGGCACAAAACTTGATCTGCAGTTAACTCTCAGAAACCCATATTTTTTATAACTGTGTTCAATGGTAAGTGCAAAAAGCATTTTTTAAAACCATTTTAGGGAAAAGTCATTTGTCTTGAAAGTAAGTAAGTCACTTTCCTTTGTCAGCTGTCAGATAAAATATTGTAACCTAAGTCTTTAGTTCTCTTTAGTAAGCATACTTAAAAGACTGAGTATTTCTGTGGGAAAATAATCCCGACTAGGAAATTATGTTTTACCAGCAGATAGTTAATTCATTTTGAATTCTCACTGAAAAGCTTTAGAGTAGGACCCTCTCATCTGAAAAACACAGACACTTAAATGCAATAACTCATCTATTATTTTATATAAAGCTGAGGATATAAAAATATAAAAACTAAGACTGTGAAGGTGTTAAATTGTTCACATTATTTGAAAATGGTACCCTAAAGTTTTCATGTAACTTTCAAAAAGGGTATACTGCTTTGTAGATGTCACTTTACTTTTTTTTCCTTCACTTTTAATAAAGAAGTAGTTCCCAGGAAGGCATTCTGAAATTAAGTGCTTGTTTTGGCAGAAGAAAGAGACAGGGAAAAAACAGCAGCAAAATTTCTACTGATATTTGTACGGATTATATCATCTGGAATGTCCCTATGTATATTTTCATATACATAGGAACATTAAAGTAAATCTAAAATCTCTGCATGTACTTCATCATTATGCAGCATATAACAAGGGAAATTTGAATTGAGCTCATTAAATTAATGACATGTCCCTATACAAAAACTTTTTTTCCCACTACAAAGGCAGCCCTGCGTCACCTAACTGTCTCATTCCCTTTAACTCAAATTCATTGAAGGAAATTGAATCCTTTTTTGCAATACACCTGAAAGAGTGGGCTGTTTTGTGATTTGAAAAAAATAAATGAAATCTTCTTCAGTTCATAAGATAATATTTTATGATTTCATTGCAGTTACTTCATAAGTATAATGATAAACAGAAGGCCTTGCTATTTTTCTAGAGGGAATAACTTATAAAAAAATATTATTTCCCTTGTGGTTTTTCTGCACCAGATTTATTTTTCCTAGGAATAAAGGAATAATTTTAGCAGGCAAAAAAAATGACAGGCTACCTTACTCACAGATAGCTAAGATATGCTATTACTGCACAGCTCTTTAGAGTTCTTTAAGGTACAGTTCAGTGATTGTAACATGGTGGTAGGTTGGAATGGTACCATTACTCTTTTTACCACTGGCTGTTGTAGTTGAGGATGAGGTTGTAGTTTCTTCCACCTCATTGCAAAGAAACAAGGCCTTCAAGCACAATCCAGACATTTATATTAAAATATTTAATAGCAATTATTCATTCTAAGTAGAGGAAGAAATTGGCAGAAATAGTTAAGCATTTTCCTTGGATCATGCATTGAGCCATTTTAGAGTTCTTATATGAAGATCTACTGCCTTACAGTTTTAATCAGGTTTTGTTCAAATGCATACTAATAATAACTTTTTGCAAAGAGTTTGTATGCAATTTATTTATTCCTTAATAGAATGCTGATACTGCCAGACAAGTATTGTCATCAAAATTTGAGTGCTTGCATAATGGTCAAGCACCCTCTGAAACCTATAATCCAGTGGATGTTTATACTGGATGGAAGCAGGTGGTACACTATCATTAACATATACCCTCACATATATTTAAGATGTATACAGAAATATAGAGCAATAGAGAACTGCATTTTAATGCTTTGTGAACTCAAAATAAAATGTCACCACCTCACAACCAAAGCAGCTTTTACAATATACTGGTCTTTGACAAGGTCCAATTTTTCAGCTGAATTAGGTACAAAAACCAAGTGTTGAAATAGCTGAATTTCCCCAAGGAACAGTAATTTCAATTTTTGCTCAGCTCCACTTAATGTTACCTCACTAACCTTCCTCTTGCCTGTTAGACAGGTTTGTCTACATTACCAGTGGGAAACCATCCTCATTTATGAGGTGGGAAAGCAACCTCTGCAGAGCCATTACTTCCCCTTTCCATAATGGTGTGAAGAGAGTAGGCTGAGCCTTGATATTATTTCTTTCCCCAAGAATGTAACTGCACTAACACAGTGGCACCTGGCCATATAATTGCATGAAGTATAGAGCTGTTGTACTAGTCTGTTCTACCCAGAGGTGATGGCAGAAGGCAGATTGTGGCTGAGTTACAATCTGCATCTGGGGCACCACAAAAAAATCATCTGCTCTTTGCTCTTTCTATGTGCTATTGGCAAAGTATTTCTACAAAGTAACAGTTTATTTATCATCCACAGCCACTGCAAAGACTTTGGTCTAGCAGTATATGATCTGAATAATTTTTGGCTAGAATAGTGTCATTAACGTCAATAAAACTATCTTTTTACTCTAGGACTGAAAATGAATTTTCTTTTTGAAATGTGATCTCTACAGACAAATCAAATATAAATAATCTGCAATTCCAGCAAATTTCATATCTACTGGATATCCATGAACCATTTTTAGCAATACTTTTTAGTTTCTTAAAAAGTCTACATATATTATTGCTTGCCTCAAAAAAACATATTTAGGAGAAATGAAATTAGTTTCTGGAGATGCACTTCAGCATTCTTTGACCTGATGTCTGCACAGCAATGCAAGCCAATACATTTGTATTGCACATTTCTGTATTATATCATTTAACATCTCCCGTGTTCAAACTGAAAATTAGGAGGAAATAGCTTTTTGATACTCACCATATGTTGCCTTTAAGGGGAAATCTAAGACATCAGTTTATGAACATAAGGGTGTTTTCTTCTCTGTGAAATTCCACTGAAGTTAGCAGGACTGTCCCAGGACAGTTCTGCTGCTCAAATTATGGACCCTTATTATTCCAGTCCCAACATGGCTCTCTCTATTACCTGTCCGTACACATACACAGTATTAAAATATAATTACCTAAGACATGAACAATATCTTTCTAACCAAATTCAATTTAATAAAGTTTTACATTCACAAAAGAGTTTGGCTAATCCACCCAGTTAATTGTGGTTTAAAATTATTTGTTAACATATGAATGGATCAAAATTCAGCTTCTTTTATAATGCTAACCAGGTGAAGAGGCACATATGCCAAGCATGATTAGGTACAACCATGTGTAAGTTCATAAAACAGTCATCATTCCTCTTTCCTTGCTTTCTAGGAGGAAGAAGAAGCTTACAGCAGACTGAGCACACCATTTAATGAGAAGCAAAAACCTGAACTTCTACCAAGTGTTCCCAGCTACAGATACAAGAGTTAATGATAATAATCTTTCCATGATTCAATGCTTTCAGATACCTAAGGCTCATTGTTATTTCAGCCAAATCACTGTGATCAATGATTTGTGACATGGTAATGTTATATTAAAAGCAGAATAATTATGCCTTTTAGGAAATGACATAAGAAAGTACAAAGGAAAGAATTTTTACCATGGATTACTGTGTTTATTAAAAAAGGATTCTCATCAACTGGCATAAGTGTCACAAAAGATTGAACCCAGTCAATTACAATTATTACTTAATTTCTGCCAAATTTATTTTAATCAATAAAATCAAAGAGGATTTTTGTGTTTTCCTGTGTATTAACTTATAAGTCACAAATGGAACTTGCTGACTTTCACAGTTAAGGCACACATCTCCAGGAAAGACATTTGCTCAGAAAAGTAGAGTAACTCTAACATTCTCCTGTGGCCACCTGACTATTTGTCTCATTGGCACACCTTAGTAACTGTTTTCTAGGAACAGATTGATTAACAACATTTTGGTGTCATCATTCTCATTATCCATTAGGGTTGAGATCTAATGGCAGAGTATTTTAAACCCCCTGAAAAATGTCCTGAAATTTTAAGGACAGGTGAAAACTATATTTTGTTGAAAACAGATCTAGTGACTGTGTCTCCACAGTAGGAAGAGAATTCAAGTACTTTTGGAAAATAAAAAGGAAAAAAAAAAAAAAAAGAAAAACAAAAGACACTGAAAAGTGCTCAATATATCAAATTGAGCATTGCATGTGGCTTTACAGATTCAGTGTCCAGAAGATGAATGAGTAGAAACATATGCCAGAAATTAGCCAAATAATCCAGTCTGCCTAGAAAAAGAAAAGGAAGTGTATTGATCTTGCACATAATAAAAGTTGGATTTTACCTTAGACCTTTGGAAAATGAGATGCTGTCAGTTCACACTAATGTAAGAAGAATCAACTACTGATATAGTCCTCATTAGAGGCAATAACTTCACATAACTTCCATTTATGCTTTGAAATAAAAGTTGAATGGAATTTTAATCTTGTGAAATTTCAGGCTCAGATGTTTCAGTTAATAGTGTTAATTTGCCTTGTATCCCTGCAATGCATTTATCTTTGTTTTCCTAGAAAAGAATCTGCTTTGGTCTCCTGATGCAGCCTAGGAAAAACGATTTTCCATTTTACATGGAGTTGCAATTCGCATTTTGGGGCAAGTATAGCAAGCATGTGCATCTATTTCCTACAAAAAAAAAAAAAACAAAAACAAAAAAACCCAAACTTTTGTGTTTTAAGTTTCTTGTTCTTCAGATCCTTTTGCAGTGTCATGGTATATCATATGTGCCATGTTATTTATCCCAGTTTATCTTCCATTAAATACAGGTGATTTTCTTTTGTTTCAAAACTAATTTGGAATTTCTCATTTACATTACTGATAGTGCATTATAATTCTCATGCAGTAGTTGTCTGAATTTGGCCTAGTAATTTAATAAATAAAGATTAAAAAAAAATCTGTACAGTTTGATGCATCTGATCTATTTTAAGACAGATGGATGAGATGAATCAGCCCTGAAAAGCATAAACCTGACTCTTTTAAATGGGGGTGCTTAGACTAGACAGTTCAGTAAAGCAAGATACAGTTTTCCCATGATGCTCAGTCACATATTCAGCCCACTATACTTGGCTTAAATCTAAAATTAGGGGAGAGTTAACTACATGCAAGAACTCTATCTTGAAAGAATCAGGCCATTTTCTATACCTGCATAAGAATTCATTATTGTAAGTTGTAATTAAATGATTTCATAATCAGTTATTCAGCTGTCTCTCTCACTGAAGTATTTCCTTGTGTATGTGTCCTACAAATAACATTTTAAATTGTTTATCATTCACAAATAGTCATATATTAATGAACCATCAAATGCAGTAAGAACATCAGATTTTTAACCATTGTGTAAATTCTATGGATCCTATCAAGACACTGACAACTATTAATACGAAAGAAAGTTTTTTTTAAAATCACTCTTCTATAATAGGAATAAAAATAAGAAACTCACAACAGCTGCTAATTAGACACAGGCAGAAAATTAAATACCCATGGGCAAGAACAAAAGAAATTTATTAGTGTGAAAAATTCATTAATTCCAAGCAATTAGTTTCTTCTTGTGTGTGTTTCTAAAGAGAACTCCACCATAAAGTCTTTCTCCTGAAACAATGTTTTTCTGTGTAGTTAGATAATCCTGACGATGCAGAATGATGAACATTTTTGAGAAGTGTAGACAAACAGCTTGAAGATTACTGTGAAATGATTCCATTCATCTCCATGGAGTGTTAAATGTGAGGCCTAATTAGCTGAATCTGCTCACCATTTTACTGTTAATCACCCTCCTTTAAAT
This sequence comes from Chloebia gouldiae, assembly GCA_003676055.1. NCBI lineage: Eukaryota > Metazoa > Chordata > Aves > Passeriformes > Passeridae > Chloebia > Chloebia gouldiae. The sequence continues at coordinate 24,222,547 of QUSF01000009.1, read as the reverse complement.
ATACAACTAAAGCTATCTGTTTAGGTTAAGTGGCATTGTTAAGCTTGGAGCTGGGGGAGTTACTGAAGCCATAAAGCCAAAAGAGCGTTCAGAGCGTAGAAACGCAGCCTTTGAATGTGCTTCTTTTTTGGGAAGTTAATTTTTTTTCTTAGTTGACTTTTGTTATTGTATTTTTTTTTTCCAGGATGAGACATTAATTAAAGAAAGTGTATCAAACTATGAGCTACTTAGTAAATAATGTCAAAGGCTTTTAAGCCACCCAATCTGTGAGCATATTGAGGTTTAAACAGATGGTGACTCCCCACTGCTACATTTTTCAGTATAGCTAATGCATGGGGGTTTAGTCTTCCTTTTTCAAAATACTATCCACTTAATCAGCACGGAAAGAAAACTGTGGAGTGAAAATGTTCTGAGTGAAAACTCAGAACGTTCCTTAAGGATAAAAATCAAGGCATGCCTAAGTTTAAATCCTGAGACAACAAACTACATATGTTCACCACATGAACAGGAGACATGATTCTAGTGGGTGTGAAAGTTATTCTGTATCCTTAATATAGACTTTCATACACTTCCTTTGAGCATCTGCTAACATTTTACACTTTGAAGTGGAAGTTTTAAAGATACTGACCAGGTGGCAGCAATATCTTAAAAGACGTGAAATAGAGATGAATTAATAGGTAGGCGGAAGCTGGAGTAACAGGAGATCTGAGACACCTATATGTTCTTTACACTCATGGGCAGTAGGTGTCTGAGTCAAAAAAGCAAAAAATAGCCTTCAAAACATCCTTAATTCAGTATGATTTTCAGTATACTGATGATTAGGGGACATTTTATGATAAGGGATATGGAGTATAGCACCTCAAAGACAGAAACCCAGGATGGAGACAAATAAAACTGTGGTTCAGTGCATGACTGGTGTCTGTAAGTCAGGCTGTCTAAGAGGCAGACAAAAAACTGTTGCATCCATGAACATGGATCCCTTTAGCTATGTTCTACTTCAACTCTGAATAACACCTCTGATAGCCAGGGGTCAAAGAAATCTAGATATATACATGTCATGGTCAATTCATAATGTTTACTACAGTTTTCCCTGATACAAAATAGGGATCATGCTACTAATATAATTAGCATCTTGGGAAATAGCTAACAGATTTAAACACTAAACATTTTATGAATGAGATTTCAGTTACTAAAAAGTGCATCAGTTCAATAGCTTATTGAACTGTAAGTCTGAACATATCTTATTTGAACATAGAAAAGTTAGCACATTCCAGGCTTCACTTATGCTTGTGTAAATTTGATTCAGTATCTAACATTACTAAGCACCAGAGCATAATGAGGTTATACATTGGGTAAGAGAAAGAGAAAGGAAATACTTTTTAAAAACAGAGTTTGGAGAGATGAAATAATCTGAAAGTGGTAAAATTTGTAGTTTTTAAAACTTACCTTATGGAAAATGTTTGTATAGAGAGATGAATAAATATTTCTAGAAAGAAAACAAGTGTTCAAGCAAGGATGATTTTGACTGGAGGTCCTCATTACTTTATTGTGTAGTATACTGTCATGTAATAAGAGCATTTTAAGAGAATAGTAAGCCAAAACATTTTGAAACCATTTTTTATGAGGAAGTCACTGAGTATTTTCTATATCAGTCACAGTGAAATACTTCTCTTAGTAAAATTGCTTCTCATTTCATGTAACAAAGAGCCTGATATTGATCAAATCAATTACAGAATGTGACATATTAGTAAAGCTGGTTTCAGAGACACCTCCCTTCTGTTTGTATTTAATTTGCATAATAGCCTTCTGATTAAGGAAACAGTCAAATGCTCTGAGAGACAAAATGCATGTATCTTTATGTGCTATTTAATCAGTGGTTGTCCACTTTGACTATGATGAAACATAAGCCCAGCTGCTAATTTATCTTATTATTACCCATTTCCTGAAAATTGTATTGCTTCTTGATTATATAGCAAGTTTACTGACTAGCAATTTATTAAAATTCATAAATATTTTCCCAGAGATGTATTGTTGTTAAGCTTTCATTTTAAGATGGGTGTGGGAGTGAGGTTACCATTGCCCCTTTCATAACACAGACTTTCTTTTCTGCTCTGAAACCAACTTCATTCACAATTGTCTAGAACTAGTGCTATGGTTTCTACTCCAGCAGAGTTGCATGACCTGATAAAGCTGTGTTAATCAAAACTATGCATCAGCTGTGCTGTTGCACAGATCATTATGTTCCACAGTTCTTCTGTTACACAAATCTATATCACAAGTCAGCTGTGGAATGGTATACCAAAAAATTTTCAAGGATCTTTAAAAATTATCTGTATGTTTTGTTCCTTGAAGCTATGGGCAGAACATGAGTACAGCATTTTGTTTAACAACAGGACAATAGGAAATTATTGAGATTTAATGGCAATTAGTTGCAAGGTGAAGCACTAAAATATCTGCTGTTTAGAGTGTTTCTGGTGAACTTCAGAGATAGAATAGGATCCCTGTGCTCCATGGGTTTAATTCTAAGTTCAGTTTAGTTAGAATAGAGAAGGAAGAAACCTGAAAGGCTTTAAATAATTATCTAGTGTGGTATCTTAGCAGTAAATTCTTGGCAATCACATAGCAGCAGGCATATAAAGAGGTTTTAACAGAACATTTGAACAGTTGAATTTTATCACATCTGTTTTACTGTGGTAACTAATATGCTGCAACTATTGCAAATAATAATTCTGCTTATTAAGACTACCTTTTAACAATTTGCAGATTTCTCTGGAGTCATGCAGAGAATAAAAGATTAGGGGGAACAGACAAGGTTTTTTAGCAAACACACAACTGTGAAGTGCTGTAGGCTTACACTCTGTAACTTTCTGCATTTATACATCTGGACCTACTATGAGCAGAAAAAGCCAATGTTTAAATATTTCCCCACAGCTACTGTCTTTTTCATAATCTGAAACTAGCCAGACTCTCAAAATAAAATAAATTGACTTGAATTTTTTTTTTCAGATAATATCTACATTTTTGATTTCTTTTGGTTTCCATTCTGGCAGTCTCTAGGAATAGTTTATTTTCTTTTTCTGAAGACTGTAGTATTGGATCCTAAAGGAAAATTTAAAGGTCATTTCTACATGGAAAGTTTTTTTATCCTAAACCAAATTTGGTCAGAAATACAAATTTCTGACCAAAAGCTATTAAGGGCTATTAATGACAGTGGGCATAACTATGTAGGTATCTTTTTGTATTTGAGTCAACATTCTATGTACCCAGGTGAAAATTCAGATTTTCAACATTACCAGAAAAAAAAAAAAGGTTAAATATTCATATACTACCAGAAAAAAAAAAAAAAGAAAGATATAAAGATTCCTAAGATAACAGAATTATGGGTAATAAAAATTAATTATTGAAAAAAAAAAAAGCATCAACATATGAATTCAGAAGCATGGATCGTCAAAAAAAAAAAAAAAGCCAAAAAAAAACCCAACCAAAAACCAAAAACTCCCCCAAAAAACTACATTACATCCCAGGATTCATAAAACACTAGTAGGCAAAACAGGCACAGCAACACACACAGTTCATCACTTCTGTTGAAAAAGTATTGTATTAATTTATAGTAGTATTCTAGCCTCAGAAGATCTGGAAATACTCAGTACATTCCATTCTCTCTCTTATTCAAAAAAATAAATTAAAAAAAACCACTAAATTTCCAGTAACTAGTCACAGAAAATACCAGTATGCTAGCCCTTTATTACCTTTGTACTTTGTGTGTTACAGTGTCACCATGGTTATGGAAATATTCCTTTGCATGGTTCATTTTAAAAACACCAATAACATGCAGTGAAAAAGCCACAGCACAGAGGAAAAAAATTCAACAAGGAATGCAAAAAGGCTGAGTGATACCAAAGGTGCAAGTGTAATAGCATGCAAGATCCAATTACCAGCAGCTGGCCGGCACCCGAGCTGAGTTAGGAAAGGAGGTGTGAAAGATACAGCCGATAATTTATCACACAGAATTATTTATGGAAACCACTAACAGCATGACTTCACATTAGGAAATATTAGGAAAAAGCTAAAAAATAATTTCCTGGATTTATAAAAATTATTTAGATATCACTCACAAATCTGCAGAATAAAAATGGGCTCTGTTTCAAATGTAAGTCATATCTATATCAGAGCTTTCAGGTATGTTTTCAAGAAGGAAGGTTGCAGCAAGTGTGTCCACATGTGGTGGTTTCCAATTGTGTGCTGTCATTCTGAACATTGAATGTCATTTTGAATTTAGGTGGCAATAACACAGCTGCTGCACCATTTCATGTGGTTTCTCCAACACAGAAAAAGAACTTGCAACTAACAAGTTATGCGTGCTTGCTCTGCTTCAATTCCCCCATAAGGTATTGACAACTGTAATTCAAGTAAGCAGAACCTGCAGCTTGCCTGGGTTTCTTCTGATAGCAAGAGCCTCAGCAGTAAATTTGCTTTTCTGTACATTGAAGAAATGGTGAAAAATTAAAAAGATGGACTATGGCACTATGTCATGGTCTTTCAAAAAGACGTTAAATAACTCATGAAAATCTTCCCATAGACTAGTAAAGACAGGATCTACATGTTGTTTCTTTCTGTTCTTTTCTTTTTAATAAACTTCTTTTTCTTCCTCTGAAGTTATGCTCATTTTTGATAATCTAAGTAAATTATTGTAACAGTTTTCACCTTTCTGATAAGCTGTTGATGCTATGATTTGTTTCATTTATTGTCTACATATGAACCTTTTTTATTTATGGTCTGCATCTGGAATTGGGCTGGCCTTTTTCAATCCTTGCAGTATCAGACCTTTCAGAAGTAAATCCTGATTGTTTGCAAACCCTAATAAGAACATAGAAGACTATATAGGAGGATAAGTAGCACATTGAAGATGCTTACATTTCTTTTTCTGCATACTGGGTTCAAAAATTCTATATTTTTTTTCCATTGGTCCACGCCAATTCATACTGATTGGAACTAATGCATGGAATAAATACAACATGTTTAAAACAGGTCATACAGGGCCACATCCAGGCAAGCTTTGGATGTCTTCACAACCTCTCTTGCAATCTGCTGCAGTTCTTTACCTCCATCACAGAGAAAAGATTTTCATACAAACAGCTTTCATACAAAATCTGCATAGATTCACATGGTTTTCTGTAAGATGTTCCCAGAGGAAATATTTAACAGCCATGTTTATCAAAATCTCATATCACAATGGGCTGGTAGAATATTTTAAATGTGATTCTACTTTTTAGACCAAAATGGCAAACTGAAGAGTTCTATCTTTATTAACTTACACTGATTGAAACTTTTAATGAGTTTAGTTTACAAGAGACATTTTCTGATTGCTAGTCCTAATCACTAGCCTGTGAATACCTGGAAATATCCTTTTTACCATCTGGAAGCTAAAAGATGCTTTCAGCTTTACCTGTTTAGTCTTCTCCACTTTATGACCTGACTTTTACATTGGTAAATGGTGAGAGGTGGAGTCCTGTATCCCTGGTATAAATGTCATTTAACCAAATAAGGAAAACTAAATATAGCATTTTCATTAACACATTTGTCATACATCAGTAGGCAACTGATTTCCATATAGTAACAGAGATTTACAGTGATTTAACTAGAACACACTTGATTAAAATGGAATAATTAGTCCCTACATGACTAAAATACTGTGGCTAAGATCTCTTCCACAAAGTAATATTTTCCCATTTTCATGTGTTAGGCAAGAGAACTTTTATCAATTGGGTTGCTTCATCTCCACAACTCTGGAAACGCATTTACCATCTCTGAAGTGGGGAAATACTGTGTTGGCCATTTTAGAAATGGAGAGATACATTAAGAGCTAGTCTCTTAAAGGAATTTTGGCATGCTGCCACCAGAGTGGAGCTCAAAGCTCCAACTAAACTTTCTATGCCATGACTGGAGGAAATTATCCCTTCAAGAAAAAGATTCATAGCAGTCAGCATGATGAACCAGGGATATGCTTAAACTGGAGAATAGGAAATGATGTAAAGAGCACATAATTTGACTCTCATACCTCTTTTTGACATGGATAAATCAGCTCTGTAGACTGCAACAGTATAGAAGGACATGATCTAGGTCTGTACTGAAAGTATTTCAGCATGAAAAATAAGCCAACATTTTGCTCTGTTTGATGATGATACACTACTTAATCTGAACAATTTAGGTATTTCCTAACTTTACATTAGAGTATATATTTTAGAGTGGAGTCTGAAGTCCTTTTCCTTGAAATAAAAATTAAGCTGTTTCCCTGGGGGAAGAGAAGCCAACTTCCCTTTTCTTTTAAAACGTGGACAGTGGCAAAGATGTATTTCATTAGAGTGCTTGAACTCAGGGCCTTTCCTCAGCAGTGGAACATTGAATCTGAATTTTCTATCTCCCAGATATGTGCCTTAACCCTAAGCTTAGAGGGTGAGCATTCTGCATTGAAATATAGAAACAAGCCTAGGAAAGGCAAGTGGAAACCAGGACTCAGATTTTCATTGGAGATCTCTCACTAGTGTAATGATTGTAAATTTTGTTTAATAGAGGCACCATGTCAATGTGCTGGGCAGAGTATTCAGGCCTCATTACTAAATTGCTTCTTTTCCTACATCTTGCAATACATTCTTTCTATGCTGCATGCATGTAGAGGGAGAAGTTGGATTTTAGAATTTTGCAGTCATGGAGCTTGAAGGAAAATCCTGAAATACATTCCTCCTCTCTCCCTCTAGATTTGCGGTAAAGTACTTGTGGTAAAAAGACCCATGAAAATTTATCACACAAAAAATCATTTTATGGCAGCTACCTGTACACAGCTATCTATACATTTGTGATAAACAATATAGATACACACATAAATACATATGTTTTCAACTTGTACATGACAACTATATGACATGTTCAGCATTCTTCTATGTTTCCATTAAACTGAAGCTTGGCTTTCAAGAACATGAGCCATAAACTATTTACTCTTTTTAAACACAAAGTACACACTGGTCAACCTCAGAAATGCAGGGAGAGCAACTGGGAAATTTTTTTTACATATTTCAGGAAGGCACTAAAGTCTTACACAAATATATGTACTCATTTGAAGGCTTAAGAAAGACTACTATTTATAGAACCCATAATTCCATATTTCATAATTCCTGGCATTTTTACAAACTGTTGGGTTGAATTAATGTCTTTCAGACCTGCAGGTATTTTACACTGGTGTATGTTTATATATATGTATTTGTGTGTTGAAAATATTTGTACTGCAGCTTTTTAGAAAATTTTTATATTTTGTTCCTAATTTTGACTGATTCTTTACAAATTACTCTAGGCCATAGACATAGTTTTGTGTATAAGTAAGTACACAATATTCAGGGATGACTGCACATCTTTTTCTTATACCAATGGTTAGAGTTTTGACATTCCTTTATAAGATATATACAATCTGTTCTACTGCCTACAAACATAGGAATGAAAGCAATTACCTTTTACAGTCAATAACAGCTTACAATAAATAAATATCTGAAGTATAGTATATATTATGAATTCATTATTCTATACTATTACAACATGACTCTTTTTAGTGGGGATATGAACATGGTTACTATTGGTAGATCTGTAAAATTATTCTGATGGAGAAAGTTTATGTGATGGATAATATATAGCAAATGTGTTTACATTTTGCTATTTCCTAGTGTTCCAGGATTTTTCATCTATTCACACACAAATAAAAGTAAACAAATGTCTTGATATTCTTTTTCACTTAGCTGTAATTCAAGTTCTCTCAGCTGTAATGTGGAGGGTTTGATTGACAACAGGCTTTCTACTGAAGAATAGTGGTATCCGGGCTTCCCAAGCTGTTGTCTTTCTCCAAGACAGATGGTAAATCTGTCAGCAGTTGCATTCTGCACAACAGCAGCCCAGATGCTTTTAAGCTTTCTGTGTGAAGCCTCTCCACCCCTCAAGAGTACCAATGGGCTCCTTGCCAGAGAAAGGTCCCCACGGCAATTAGCTCTCTCTGAATTCAGCTCCAGCTGTCTGGAAAGTCAAATGAAGGCAGCTTGTTTGGTCATACACCATTTAATGTGAAGAGTCTGCTTCTTTATAATTAAAGCAGCCTTCTGTATATCAGTCCAGCTGTGTCCAGAAAAAAGCACCTATGTGACCTTCATTATTTGAAATAATAACTTTCCATTTACTGTACCTTTTACTTTTTATTTAATGAAAGCTATATTTCTAAAGTTTATGATTTGGTACCTTTTCTAAATGTATGCTTGCCAGTCACTGGATCTTGAAGAAACAGTGTTTGCAAATAATTTAGTGCACATTAAAGGACCAAAGGAAAAAGAACACTGTGTGAAATCTTTTTCACATTATTCTTCACAACTGAAGGTTTTGCAGTTCATCCTTCCTGGGTCTCTGGACTCATCTCTAGTATGATTTGGACTCACTGAAAAAACGGACCAAAACCAGAAATTGATGCTAACAATTACAAAATATATGAAAGTTGCACTTTTGCAAATTTGACTTCTTTTTCAAACCACCATCACCAGTAATTAGTTAATGGGAGTGAGAAAATCCCCTGCAAGATAATGGACTAAATTTTACTTGCATCAAAAGTACTTTTAGAGTGGGTTCAGTGCTCAAAACCTTCATCCAAACAATGACACTTCTATATGCAGAAGTATGTATCCTACACAAGCTCATCCAAGATAGAAGAGACAAGAAACAGCTAAGTTATGGAGGAAACAAAGTGACAATCTGAAATACAAGTTTAGCGCCATTCCTTCAAAAACAGTAGAAATGCTTAGATTTGATACCAGATGTTTCCACTGCACAAGATTTTTTACTGGCTAAGGTGATCAGAAAAACAATGTGACTGTTCAAAAATTATATTGGAGATTTTTTAAGAGATTAAGTATTAGTGTTCCAGACATGAGCTAAGATTAGGAAAATAGCAATGAAGACTGAAAAAAAAAAGTGAGCCAGAAGATGAAAAAAAGGTCACAGCTGGAAATAGGGAATAAAAAGTATGAAAATAAAAAGCACTCACAAGAATGCAATCTTGTCAGTTAATAACCAGATAAATAATTATTCCCTTTCTTGGAATGGAAGGGAAGATGATGACTCCATAGATTTATGAGATACTGCAGTGAAAGCAGTCATTCAAAAAAGTGATGTTTTCAGAAGTAAAAAGGACAGTAATCAGTGACCTCTCAGACTCTCTCCTTTTCCTCTGCTCCTGTTAGGATCAGCACAACAAAGGCATTTTTGGGTATATTAGCTTGGCTGCAACCTAACACTTGTTATGGAGTTAGCACTGGAGTTGAAGTCTTGTAATAGAAAAGCCAGTTACTGAGGCCTGGGTTTTGGACACAGTGCAAGTACAGTCTGAAAATTGTTTGAAAACTGATTTAACAGAGTATCCACAAAAGTGATGGCAAAAATAGTAATGAATGTTACAAAAATGGCAACCACATTTTTCAGAATGCCTTAATACACTCAACACTGTGATCAGAATTATGTCCTTTGCTTTCAATTAATCTCTGATTATTTGAAATCATGTCACAAGCTTGCATATTACTTCATTCACCTAGCTACTATAATAAGTAGGGTCTGCTGTCCTGGAAATGGGAGACAAAAAAGGTCCAGGAAATCAATTTACAATCAAGCTTCAGTGTGTACTTCACCCAATGCAATATTGATTTTAGAAGGAGAAGCTATTTCTGGTCTGCAACAGTTTTGCAAGTTGTATACCACAAGAAAGTTGGAACTGAGATTTCCAAATTACTTTATGAAGCATTTTCTCCTTTTCTATGTCTTATGTGCTTTTTTTATCCCATCTATGTAAAGCAGTTAAATCCTATTCACTTACGTGTTAACCCTAATTCTGTTTTTTTTTAAGTGAATATACAGTTTGAACATCTCTTCTTCTGTGGAAGACAAAAGGAATTCTATTTAAGAGACACCTATCCTTGTGTGACAATTTCATCCAGCTGGCTGTCATGCTAGCTTTTTCTAACTTTAGCCTACCAGATAATCCATTAGAAATCTGCACATTTTTCTCAGGAAATCCATGTCTAAATGTCTGAAAGTTAAATTAACAAGCATCAAAAAACTATCTGTGTGATTAATGATGTTATTCAGTCTTGAGAGAACAAAGCAATATTCAGGATATAGCCTTATATCACTAGCTGTTGGTCAATGGGCAGGAAATGTGTATGGTTCTATTTGGTGATTAGGGATATTGAGCTTAAGTGGAAAGATTGAATGTGATAATAGTTTTATTAAAAACCAGATATGGAAGAAACTGATTACACAAGATATGCCATAGTCCATCCAAATACAGGTTGCTCTTTACCTTTTGGTCAATTTTTTTTTTTGGTCAAATTTACTTTTAAGAAGCTAATAGGTACATTATTTTAAAATGCTCTTTTTTCTTTTCAGTTAAATATGGCAGCAAGGAATGGCTAGTAACTCCATCTGAATACTAACCTTATCTGTAAATAAAGTATTTTAATGAATTATTTATACAAATTAAACATACACATCAAATTTCCCCCTCTTTCTTTTCCCCCTATTCATTAAAGACCATCATATTTCAGAATAGTTCCAAAGGTTTCCAATCTAGTTTTAGTTAATGATTTACATTATCAATATATTGCTTAGAGATTACAGGTTGCTCATAAATAATGTTACTCCTTGTTTCATGCAATGGCAATTGGGAACCTGCCCTGTCATTACAATTCAATATGTTAGTGTATAAATTAAGATTCATAAATGACTCAACTGAACAAAACACATGGTCAAACATGTGGCTAAATCGTTAAGCTATTTTAGGAGATGTTTTAAATCATTTGTATTGATTAATTACCAGACCTTAAGTGAGGTAAATCAAAATAATGTTAATGACTTAAATGGCACTATTTCTTCTCATTGACAGAAAAAACAACTTTCCCTGGAAAAGGCATGAGATTTTCCCCCATTCCCCAATGTAGGTCCTCAACTGAAGTAGTTAATCCATTATTGTCCATGAACTTTAAGATGTTTTATGCAGAAATGCGGTCCAGAGGAAAAAACCCCAATGAAACAACAACCACAATAAAAAAGATCAAATCTTATCCAATAAAATAAATAAAAAGAAATATTTATCTTAAACCCTAGATATTTACAATTTAAAAAATATCTTGGAAGAGTATTTTCTGAATTTATTGTATACCAAAAAATGCAATAGGTTTAATTGAAAAATAAATTTAAAAAATAACAGAAAAGAAAAAAAGAAAAAAGGGAGATTGAACTTAAAAAAGTTCAATCTCCATTTTCATAAGTTCAAAAACCCAAAAGAAAAGTAAAGCATGAGAATAGTTGGCTGAATGTGTCTAAATATATATCACTGAGGGCTTCAATAAGAAATTAGGTAATTATGCAGTTGATATCATAAAAACATAAAGAATCCTGTGTTGTATTGAAAGACTGGTTGAAGTGACCTTGCAGTGATCCTTCCAAGATTTTTTCCATCTTCTTGCTATTACTGTTCTTATTTAGCTATTGACTTTTACAAGCAAGTTTGATTGATTGAACTGCAAGGAAAATTTTTCCCCCAATTCCTACAAACATAAATACAGAATACAGGTTTTGAGAGAAGTTCTCATGCACTCTGGACTTTGTAAGTTATAAAGGAGAAACACATAGAGTAAAACATAAATAAGCCACATATCAGAAGAAGACACACAATTCTTGAGGAAATACTGCCAAGGTGAACAATGGCAAGCACAATGAACCTGAGAAAACCATCGCTAGCTGTGTCACATCATTTTTAGACACTAAATTTATTGTAAATTCAAATTCCTCTTGGTCCTGTTGCTGGGCACTGCTGTAAAAAGCCAGGCTCCATCTTCATTGCACCTTTCCTTCAGGTATTTATATATTCTGATAAAATCTTCCATGAACTGGGCTAAACAGTTCCAGCTGTCTCAGCTTTTTCCCATAGAAGAGATGCTCTAGTCCCTTAATCATCTTTGCTCTCCTTCACTGGTCTCTCTCAGGTATGCTGAGTCTCTGCTATTAAGCCCAAAACTGGATAGAGTACACCTGGTGTAGCCTCAGCAGCGGGTTGGCACCTACAGGCAATATTTTGCCTAATGCAAGCCAGGATACCATAAGTCACCTTTGACACAAGGGCACAGTGTGATTCATGTTCAGCCTGCTGTCCATCACAACCCCGAGGTCCTTTACATCAAAGGCGTTTTCCAGAAAATCTGCTCCCAGGATGTTTTGGTACACGAGGAACATGGTGTTCCTCCCCCAGTGCCAGGCTTCATACTTCCCCTTATTGAACTCCATGAGGTTCCTGTCAGAACATCTGTCCGTGGTGTTGAGGTCCCTTTGGATGGCAGCAGGACCCCCTGGTGTATCAGGACTCCCCTCAGTTTTGTGTCATCAGAACACCTGCTGAGGTGTACTCTGTGTCCACTCAATCCAATCATTAATGAAGATATTGAACAAAACTGGACACAAGACAGTCCCCTGACATATTGCATGATTAATCACCAGCCTCCAGTTAGTCCTTGTGCCACTGGTCACCACTCTCTGGGCCCAGATATTCGGCCAGTTTTCAGTCCAACTCTCTGTGCTTCAGCCCATATGTCAATAACTTCTCTCTGAAGCATTTATGGGGAAGTGTCAAAGGCATTACTGCAGTCACAGTAAATGATATCCGCTACTTTCTCTTCAGTGATTTTTTTAGTCTTTACGCTGCAGTTTGTGTTAGGTATAATTTGTTGTCCTGCTGTGTCAGATGAAACTCCCAAAGCTGCAACAACTCTTTGCAGGCTGTATATTCTCCTCACCTTTTAAACCTTCTAAAGTGCATTCACTCTCCTCCACATCCTGTTTTGGATCTGTGCATGCTCCTTTAAATCTGTCTGCATGTGAGTGTGAATATGATGTAGCAAATGTGCTGTGAATGTTGCTCTGCTGGATTCTCCAGTACTTCAGATTTGCTGTTAACTTAAGCAGTCAATTAAGTGCTGTTTCAAGTGCTGTTAAACATTTAAGCCTTAATTGTTGGTCAAGTCTCAGGCTCAGTTTAGCAATAGGTCTAGTCTAAACCTTGTGATTAAATGGGAGGGTCTTCCTTATCCCTTTTTATCCTTTTCCTTTTCTACCCTTACCCTTTCCTCTTCACTGCACCTCCAGCTTCCACAGAGACGATTTTTAATTTACTTTTGGCTTACATTGATTGATTTTAGTTTGTTCTTTCTCTGTGTCCTTTAACCATTTAGTGAGCAGTAGAGTGAACTTTGCCAATGAACTTGGTCATGCTTTTGCTTGTATATTAAATCTGTTTTTACCACTACCTTTAATGGTGATTCTTTAAGAGACCTTAAAACACTGATTCATGACAGCATTAATCAGAAATAATCTGCATGTGATGCCATGAATTTTTATATTCTTATATGTAATATGGTAATACTTAAGAACTTTCCAATCATCAACCAGAATTCTACCATATAGTACATGGTATTCTTATTTTCTTATTCTGTGGGAGAAAAATCTAAAGCCAGAAAGGGAAAACAAAGAGGGGAAAATAGAAAATAGAGAATATATAACAGAAAATAGAAAATAAAGATAAAACAAAGAAAAATGAAACAGAAAGGGGAGAGGAGGAGGAAGAGGAAAAAAGAAAAATAAGGAAAAGGGCATATTTTATATTAACTGGTAACTTCTAAATCATCCAATGTACTCTCCTTAAAGGAAAAAGTGTTCAAATGCAACATAAACCCAAACATTTTCTGCAGCTTTCTCTTTTTTTTTTTAAACAGTGTTTACATAAAATAACACACAGAGGAAAAAGTTCTTACTACAAGAATTCTAGGTAAAATTTTATCTGTAGTTGTAATCTGTTATTTGATAAATATAGCCCTGAGAAAATTGTCACTGAAATTTCAGTCTGCACCAAGGAAAAAATCATCAGGGAGACTTTTATTCTTCTGGATTAAGAGAAGACGTTTCAAAACAAATATTTCTGTTGATGTACATATTCTAGTCACTTAATTAAAATTTTCTGTTGGCCAGAAAGGACATAACAGTCACAGTAATGAAAAATGAGACTTAAATAAGAGCAAGTTGCATACATTAACATTAAAATATAAGCACTGAACTTCATTCTGAATCATTCACAAACCAGATTGTACCATCCCTCCATTTCACATATTTAGTTACTGTCCCCAGTTTTTTACACAGTCAGAAAACAGAAAGGTTTAGAAGCATCCAGGATCTAGTTTAGAATAGCACTTCATAAATATTTAATTCACAGATGTGTTTCCTCAAAAAAGGGTAAGTCTTTGTAAGAAAGCCAACCATTTTCCCTTGTCCAATTTCAGACATTTGAAAGCTCCCCTGCAGCAGGAGACAGGAAAGACTGGGGAAAAGGCTTAGGAGTGCAATGAAATGTGCACAATGAGGCAGAGACCTCAGTAAGGTGAATTCAAAGCTGAGGCAATAATAGTATTTCCTTCATATACAACTGATTTCTATGAAAACAGTTTTTCTTATAACACACAAGATTTCCCTTCCTCTTTTAAATTCACAGCTCTCTTATTCAAACTGCATTTCTGTTGGACATTTACTGTAATTGCCCTCAAGAATAGGTTAGGGGTGTTTTTTTTAAATTCAATCCTACCTTGAAAATTATTATTTAATTCTTTGTTCATTATGTCCCAATGATTCCAATAATAAAACTACTAGCAGTGAATATTACAAAAAACTCCTCTGCCAGCTTCACAAATACAACCTGGAAGTTAACCTGTTCCTTTAATAGACTAATAAAGACTTTGCACACCAAATTACACCTCAATTACAAGTGTGTAGCTTCATTGCTCTCTGATTATATTTTCAATGACACCCATGGAACTTTATTGCCATTAATGCTTTTATGCATGTATAGACTTAGTAACTAACTGGAATCTGCTTAACCTTGTCCTAGCTTGTCTTCTAAAAGAGTTCCATCATGCCACCTGTTTAAATATTTTGCAAAAATTAACATAGAGAAAATAATTTTTGAAACCTTACTCTTTTTTTTTTGTGACTGTTATGCTAGTTTATAAAATTTACTAGTCTAAATTTTTAATGCAGCAGTTTACATGTGGGGCTGTGTTCTGGATTTGTGATGGAAATAGTGCTGATAATTCCAAAATGTTTCATTATTGACCAATTGCTCACCAATGCTCACACGGAGTCAAGGTCTTATCTGCCCCTTACTCCACCCCACAAGAGAGATGCACAGGCAGCTGGGAGGTGACACAGCCAGGACAACTGACCCCAACTGACCAATGGGCCAGACCTGGGGCTTCATGCTCAGCATGTACAGCTGGTAGAAGGAAGAAGAAAACGACAGAGTGATGGTGTCTTTCTTCCAAAGGAACATCATGCATAATGAAGCCCTGAGCTTCTGGAGGTGGGTGAACACCTGCCTACCCATGGGAAGTGGTGAATTAATTCCCTGCTTTGATAGCAGATATAACTGTTGCTCTATTAAACTGTCTTTATATCAACTCACAGGTTTTGTGTTTCACACTTTTGATACTTTCCCCCATCCCACCAGGGTGAGAAAGCAAGCAGCTGTGTAGGGCTGAGTTGCTGGCTGGGATTAAACCACAACAAAATTCTTAGTGGACAATACCCTCTTAAGAAGCATCTATCTGTTTGGTCAGAAGAGCAATAGAAATCTTATATTAAATGGCAGTTTACCCTGAAAGTCATCATATATGTCTGCATTGCTAAAAAAAACCAAAAAACCTTACTGCAGGTCTTTGAAATTGAATTCACAGAGTAATGTGCACCCATGAGAAGGAGGAGCAGCTTCATGGACAAGAACAGACTTGAGCTGTCCATACTGTAAATATAGAGTTACAGAGTGAAGTCCAAGATAGTAAACTGTCCTTCAACAATGACTTTTATCCTGTGGTCATGCTTTATTTTTTAGCATTCAGTACTATTTTTGTTCTACAGAGGAAGCTCTTAGAAAGCCATGTGATCTAGCTAACTGGTGGAGTTTAAAGGATACTTTGATGCATAAAGATAGGGCTCTATTAAGTAGGGCTTTTTAGGGTTTCAGTTCTAAATTTCGATTGGAATCAATTGCTAAGCTCTTAAATGCCTTTTAGAAGTCAATAGTTCTAAATTTCACTTTGATCATATCTTCAGTTTATCTTCAGTTTATTCACTTAATCCATTTTTAGTAATATTTTACTCATCATTTTATTATAATAAAATAATCTATGATAAAATCATGCACACTTGAGGGAAGTTTTTTTTTTTAATCTCTTGGAAGGGGAAACATTTTTGGAGTCTGTAATTAGAACATTTAGTGCCACAACAATTAAAACACCTTTCCCAGACAGTGCTAGAGAACTGTCCTAATAGTGGTAGTTGTGCCCATAAACTGTTCAACATAACTGTAACAATTCATGATTTAATTTATCTAGATGAGTAAATCAGTATCCTCATATATTGTTTTGTTCATATACTCCTGCTTATGCTTTTATGTTGCTTTTAAATCCAAAATATAACTGCATGATCTCTAAATTAATTCATATCAGCTAGATTTTAATGTGATTTGGAATACTCCAAAAGTTACAAGATAATGATTAGACTGTTAAAGGACACAGATTTAATTTCCTAGACAATAACATCTATAATCCTACTTGAATGCTTTCATGCAGAGAAAGTCTCTCAGATCAGTTATCTAAAACTTCACTATATAGCTCCATCAGCATAAATGAAATGAGGAATAAATATAGCAGCTCTTAAAAAGTATCACCTTATAAAATGGAATAAATTTTGAGGATAAACATTTATTTTCAAAAACATTGTTTCAGACAGCATATCTATTTTTATTTTTTTCATTTTTATTCATTAAAACTTATTTTTTAAGAAAACAGTAGAGAGAAGATTGGGTGTGGCTTTTTAAAGATAATGTTTTTCTTTTTTAACAGTAGAGTTAAATCATTATTGATTTCAACAGACAAGTTATTTTAATTTATTTATGTACTATTTGTGAAGGCATGTGTTCCAACACTGATGAATGTGTGGAACGAGAATAACATAAACTCTACATTTATTCATAATATAGATATAAAATTTTTCTCCAATTATAAGAAAATCTGACATCTGCTCTTCCTCAGAAGGAGGAGAATGACTAGACTGAATTAACTAAGAAATCCCTACAGCTCTCCAGAAGGGCTAAGGAAAGTAAAACCTGAAAACCACATTCATAGAACAGAAATTACTACAAATATGAGTTTTAACAAAAAATGTATATTTAAGTATTATATTAAGACAAATCAGTTTCAAATTGGAATCTAAATGTTTTCTTATCAGCAAATCCAAGGTCACAGAATCACAGATAAGTGAAAGTATAAAGCATGGGGAAAATAAGTTTCAAAAAACTGGTTTTGGTCTTGCCAGAAAACCCTTCAATAACAATATCTATAATATTAAGTTGAAGCTTAAAGTCTTAAGCAATCAAATCTATTGTTCAGATTTCTTTTAAATACCTTCATTATCATCATTTGTCATACCATTTTACAGCTACTCCAACAAAACTGTTATGTTTCTGCTTTGTAGGTCTTGAACATGTCACTTTAAATACCCTAAGCTCTAAACCTCTCTGAAAGTCTAATTTTCTATCCCTGAATTTGTTTTGTCTTTTGCTGTAAAATAATGGCTATCTCATAAAATGAAGCCTGGAGTCTAGCTAAAAGCAGCTATAAGTGCAATGAAGTCTAACCAGAATGAAGAAACTTATTTTAGAACACCATTTTATTAAACTTGGTTTACACAAACAAAACAAATACAAATCAGGAAGATATTAACATAAAGATATTTTACACCTTTAATAGATTAATTATTTCATACAAACAACCTCAATAGTATTGGAACTGCCTCTCATCTGAATATCCAGTCAATATCTCCTTTTATGTAGTCTATTCTACACAAAATTTTGAAAATAGAAGTTCTGGGTGAAATTTATTTTAATAAAGCGTTTTCCAAGGGTTGAACTTTTATTTATGTTGCTTTATTGTAATATATGTGTTATATCTACCCTTCATTTACAATCAGAACAGTTAGGTTTAAAAATGACCTTAAAGTTTGTCCATTTCCCACTCCCTATTCACCATGGACAGGGACATCTTCCACTAGATCAGGTTCCAAACCCCATCCAACCTGGCCTTGAATGCTTCCAGGGACGGGGCACCCACAGCCCTTCTGGGCAATATGTTCGTGTTTCTCATCATTCTTATAGTGAAGAATCTAAACCTACCTTCTTTCAGTTTAGAACTCTCTTCCAGATTAGCGTGTTTGAGTTTTCTTTATGATTTTCATCACCATGATCAAGAAACAACTGACCATAAATGGTCTGTTTCTAAACTCTATAAAGTCATAATTCAATTGCTGCTATGAAATTTTTTTCAGTAAAAAAAAAAGTATTACTTTACATGCTATTCCCTAGCTCACTCTCCAAACCAAAGTTACTCAGATGATCTTAGTGAAAATTAATTAAGAGAAAAAGAAAAGCTGATTCAAGAAAAGTAATAGCAGACATATTCCTAACTATGTGATTAGAAGATTTTACCTAAACTACATTAAAACAAAGTATCTTAAAGTATAATCAGTCATCACAAAAAATTTGCCAAAATTATATTTAAAGATACATAAGGAAATAAATTTGCTTCCTCCTTCTTTCTCCTTCTTCTACCCCTGAGTATTATAAGGTGCTAAAATGTTATATGGCTTCGAAAAAAATATTCACAAAACCACCTGCAGCTTCTGAGAAGAAAACTCAATTAATTTGCTGCCATAATTGAAACTCAGAATAAATAAGTGATTCTCAACATCACACAAATAAAACAGCAGCAGGAAATTGTGAAGTGCATCAAAGAAAAGAAAAACTCTGATAGAGATTTTTAGATGAAAAAATAGGAATTGAAAATGACTGTAGAAGTTCCATACGCAACAACAAATGAAAAATGAAACAACAACAAATGAAATATGGCAACCCATTCTGACCCAAGAGGAAAAATGAAACTGAGTCTTGAAATTTTATTCATTGATTTCTGGAAAGCTATTGAATATATTGCAGTCAGTAGGATACCTCTACAGCTGCAAAGAGGTGCTCAAATGCAAATTCACACTTATATATCACAACCATATATTTCAAATTCAAGCCAGGTTTTTCTTACATGTTTGGTCATGATACACAGCAAATAAATAGCCAGTGATAAATAGAGAAAAGTAAAAGTTTCTCCAAGCTGTTAAATAAAAGAATGAAAGTATTTACACTTGCATGGTCCAGATTAATTTTCTGATTGCAGTTGTTTTATCAGTTCATAGAATATTCTAGCCATCTGTCTATCATGCTTTTAACAAAAGAAAACCAAATAACAGAAACAATTGCAGACTACTATTTTAAGTTTTTCAACCTTTTCCAAAATGTTTCAAAAATTGGCCTGACTTTGAAGTTTTAAAATTGCCTTTGAATGATTCAGTAAGGTCCTCATCAGAAATGCTACACTTTCAGAGGAAAGTGAAGGAAACAGTTTTTCCTGACCATAATTATTGAATAAGTTGTGTTCTGAAACTTGATAGATAGCCTTTAAAATTTTATACTAGAATTACCAAGAGAATGTTTTTCTCATTTGTATGATGCTAAAATATGTTTTCTAAATTATGGGGCTGTATGCTTATCTCATGTTAATGAGCTCCACATAGTAATTCCCCATGTAAAACTTTGCTTTCCTCTACATTTTAAAATTAACTGGTTTAACATTGAAAACCCTCCTATGCCTTTTATCATGGATGGAAGTAAATACATGCAACTGACTGTCTTTTCTCTGTTATTTTTCATTAGTATGAATAACACTCCAAGGTGATTTATATACTAAATATTAAAGCATTATCCCTACAACTTTTGAATCTGAGAACTCAATCTAAAAAAAGTCTGAGTGAATAGTCAGAAATGTTTAGTGAGTCTTGATCTTCTCCTCTGAAATAAATGAATTCCCCACTGATTTCTTGGTAGAACTGCTAAGCTACAAAGAGCATAATTGTTCAAAGGTATTGCAAGCCACAGATGAACATGGACATCAGGCTCTCTACCATGGGATGTCTAAAATAAATAAAAGCATTTCATTTAGGGGTTAATTTATAAATTATTAATATTATTATTGTTGTTGTTATTGTTACTGTTATTATTATTATTAAGAAAACTTTGCCTTTTTTAATGATACTCTAACACATTTTGAAATACATGTGCTGACTTTTTACTTATGATGCATTTACAAGAGAAACCAATGTGCTCAGGTCAGCACTCAAATAATTATCTATTTAAGGTATTGTAATTAAAAAAAAAAGGCAGAAATTTGTATGAAATTTCCATAGAATAAAATTATGTTCATTGAAAAAATATTATATTAACTGTTTTACCATTATAAAGTGCATTTTTGTTTACTGACATACACAGCTGAATTATTTAGTGGGATGTCTATTGTGCTATATTCACAACTCTCTGAAGACCAATGAATGATATTGTGACATGGTTTATTTTGCCAGTATACATATTTCCATTCATATGCACTTCTATAAGCCACAATGAAGAATGGGATTCTAGGAATTCACGTTGGGTTGTTTTTTGAGTATTCCAAATAGTCGTACAAGCCAAAGAGCCTGACAGTAATCTGAAGAGACCCTCTAAAGCTAGTCCTGGCAGCAGTCACTGGGTGTTATATCTGTGGCTCTCCAGGCTGGCCTAGTCCAAAGCCTTAGAGCTTCATCTTCAGCTTTGGAGGTACTTCTCCAGCTGCACCTCCATGTGCTCTACTCTGGTGAAAGAGGAAGAGAACTGAGTGCTGTAAATAAACTTTCTCCAAATAAGCCATTCCTAGCAGTGATCATTTAATATACCCTTACCTTAAAGTTAAGGATTAAAGATCAACCTTAACTTACATATCTGCTACTTCACTTAAGTCTGAAGCTGTTTTTCTGTTCCCTATCAAGTTACTGTTCTATAATTATTCACATTACAACACTGTCTGCCTAAATATTTTTCCCTGATGTTAAGCTATTGTTTCACTGGCTGGCTGCTATGGGTGTCTTGTTCTCTCTTCTCAAGGCAGTGGACATGTGAGCTGGAATCAGAAGTGATATGTAAGGTGCTGTAAGATAGATCACATAATATTCGCTTGAATTCCCTCAGTGTTTCATACTCTGCTCTTCATAATGTGAAAGGAAGTGTAACACAATGTAACTCTCATACAAAGTAGTTGAAAGGAGTTGAGTAAGCTAAAGCATCTCTTTCAGTAAATTATGCTTTCACCTAGCTGTTTATTATGTGAGCTAACTCTGATTTAAGCACAGGAGGTCTGAGGGAGGGACTAAAGTGGTAGACACAGATCTGAGGTAATTCTGCTAGCTGTGATTGCACTGGCAAGTTCATAGATACACCGTGTAAAAGAATAGGATCTGTGTGGGCTAGTTTAGCTCAAAGACAGTTTAGCTGTGTTAATCGTAGGTCTGCCTGGGTCCATGTATTTATGAAGATACTATACTACAAATCAGCAGAATCAAGCCATCCAAAAAGCAGTTTTTGTGGGAAATACAAATGAGACACTCATGCTGACTCAAAGAAGAATATAACAAAAGCCCTACTGAACTCTCTGGCTTGTTTCCATTATTTTTAGTATCTCATCTACTGAATATATAAAACGGGTTGGCTATGAGACACTCTGTCTGCATTACTCCTCATTTTTACCTTGTGCAACACTTCTGAATTCTATCTATCCTTCAATCAATCTACATACATATGTTCAGAAAAACACAAGTGTTTTGATGGCAGTCTTACCTATTAGGTACAATAAACATCTTTTTAAAACAAATTTTGTATTAAAGAACAAGTTATGGTTTATTTATTTTGTTGGGGTTTTCTTGGTTTTTAGGCATTTTTTTTTGGTTGGTTGGGTTTTTGGTTTTGGGTTTGTTTTTTTTTTCCCTGAAAGAGAGAAAGTGATTTATTTTCTGCAATGATCTAAGTGAACCAGTCCAAATTCTCAGGACACAGAAGATATTGTAGCACACAGTGGCTGGTGACAGAGAGAAGAAAATGTGAATCAGGGTGTCCAGCAGCTCTGGATAAAATATAGAAATAAATAAAAGTAAATATATTGGGGAGTAGTAATGGAAATAGCTTGAGGGCATGAAGGTTGAAAAAAAAAAAGTAGATAGTTTCCATGAAGTGTATTGCTATTTCTGCTGCTGAGAAAAGAAGCTCAAGCTCAGAGAAAGCAGCCAGGTACTCCTGCTTCAAATATTACTAGAGGGAGTGGCAGGAGAAAGGAATCTAATTTTTAAAAAGAAAAACAGGTCTGTAAGCGCAAATTTCTGCAAGCTCCCACTAGACTAGTGCCTCATTCCGATCTGAATATTTCTCCCAGGCATTCATTGCCTTTCATGATGCTTTATTGTAACTCACATTATACTGCAGAGTAGCTTATGGGAACTGAAGTATACATTAATAGGCTTTCCATATTAATTTCTCCAGAAAACCTTCACA
This sequence comes from Chloebia gouldiae, assembly GCA_003676055.1. Taxonomy (NCBI): domain Eukaryota; kingdom Metazoa; phylum Chordata; class Aves; order Passeriformes; family Passeridae; genus Chloebia; species Chloebia gouldiae. The sequence goes on along the minus strand of QUSF01000009.1, from coordinate 24,199,923 downwards.
CTCAATCCTCTTTGTCACCAGAAGATTGCAACCTGTCTTGATAAATTCTAACACTGTTGTGGAATTTTCAGCAATAAAAATTTTGGTGTTGCCAATATGACTAAATCATGAAAGAATGGATCCCAAAGAAAGAAATGGCACTTTAGATCCATGCAAATTCTCTGTATCTGAGAACTTCGTACCATATATATAGTCATAGAAATTAATAAGGGCCACGCCTTTTCATTTCTATTGAACATAAAAATAGTTGAATGCAAAAATTACTTTATGTCTGAATTAATCTCCATCTTCTTTGCTAGTCAGCTTCCACTCCCTGATAACAGAGAGCTCCTGCAACAAATGCCTTGAATACGCATCCTGTAGGCTTTGCCTAACTTGTAATTATTTCTGGAGAAGCACGGATACAAGAATTTAACATGCAGTTTCACTTCTAGAAAACATTTTTCACTTTTCACTTTTTTCATATTATAAACTTTGATCAAATATGGAAAGGATTAACACTTGCATCCTTCTCAAATTCAATGCAAACCTCAAAATTTAAAAATTTTAGTGAAGCTTCAGGTTTGACTGTATTATACATAAAATATAGAAGTGTATAGAAATATAGTATAATAATTTTTTATTGTTTTCAAAGGAAAAAAGGGATTGTGCAATTACTGTGGGTTGTGGATTTTTATTAAAATTCTACGTCATTTGCTAACTCTAGTAATTTATTGACAGTCTCTTAACTATGACAAGACACAAAGTACTTATCTGGAAGCAACATCAGGCTAATGAGAACTGACATTTTGTGCATACAGCAGATCTAGAATTTTACAAAGTCAAGAAGATGAGAAATTCAATCTCCTTCACTGAACTGATCATGTTGATGGGAAAAGTCTGCAAGCCATATAAGTACATGCCTAGTTCTAATAGTCCTGTCAATATCACTTTCTCCTTGCATGTGTATAATCCTTGCAGTTACTCCATAACAAAAAATACTAAGCCATCTAATATTTTTTTACATATTCATAGGTATTTGAGCTCTGTAATTCTGAAAGTCCCCTTTCTCCTATGGGGCATTCCCTTAGCGTGTGTCAGGTTCAGAAGAGGAAAAGCCTCATTATGTGCCCTGGTTCCTATTCAGTCAATTAGTATACACTCAGGAGTTATTCTTCTGTGGCAGACCTACCCATAATTGAATTTATGTCAGATAAGATGCTGTACTTATACATCCTCTGGGAGCAGAAATGAAGACATCAGCCATAAGGCACACGAAGATTTCTCTTCCCCATAATCTCAGCGAAACACGTGCTATTTTTTTTAGAATATGGTGCACATGCTTAAACAAGCCAGGGACTGCTTGACCTGACTTCTACATTGTCCCAGCTGATAATATAAGAAGTCAGGCCGTCCCATAGCATGAAGATGATAGATGATGATGTTTTGCTAATTTATCTTAACACTGATGTCAGAATGACCTATGTACTATTTCAGCAATTACAAATGTCAGAACATTTACCTTTACAATGGCTTTGGGGCACTGTTAATCAACTTAGACAACCACTGACTCAAAACCTTAATTGGTATATCCCTACCAGTATTTCATCTCGGGAGGACAGATTTCTTTGCAAAATTACAAGACATATTACATTTCTAAACTGAGAAATACGGGAAACAATTCTTTTAATAGTATTGTGTCATTTCCTTTTCTGGTTGTAAATTTCGTTCTGAATATATCTAAATGGAAAAAAGATGTTACCATTAATAAATTATATGAGGGAAAACCAGCATTTAATTGAGACATATTCCTTTCATAGGCCCTCCATCTCTAATCCACACAGACAAAAGTCAACTGAACAAGTTAACACTGTCTCGTCCACGTTTCTCAGAGAAACACAATATTTCCTTGTGGCAAAAGAATCACCACTTGCTCTACAGTTGTTTCTTTGCAGCCTCTTCCCACAGCTCTTGCAGTGCAAAAGGGCAATGAACAAGATTAGACTCTGGTCCTTGATACTTAAGGTTATGTACAACCAAAACTGAAAAAACCCTAAAATAAAATCAACTCAGATAAACTTAATTAAATTATGAAAGAGCTGCACTACCATTACAACAGAGCATTCAGTTAGCACCCAAGGAGGCAAGTGATTAACAGATCCATGTAGTACTAGGTCATTTTTCTTGCATAAAAATAAAACAATGGAAAATGTCAGTGTGTCTTTAATACTTACCATATTGAACAGTTACATACTTTCATATTCTGAAGGATTTATTCAATTATGGGAAAAGACTCGTTAAAATAAATAGAGCATTTTAGCTCACCCTGTGAGAAACTCCTATTAAGGACAAATGTTTGAGTCAGAAAATTTCTTAAGCTTCAAAAATAAACTATATGGCTAAAGGGGGATTCTTCAAAATGCACACTGAAAATGTTTGATTCCTCTTGTGTTTTTACAGATGTAAATCGTATTTCATTTAAACTGGCAAAAGAAAGTGCAGAATTCAGGCCACACTGTCTGACATGGGGTACTCCAATTTTCAACTTACAATTATTTATTTTTATCTTAATTTTAATTTTTTTACTCAGCAAAGGTAGCAGCATTTACAATAAGCTTCAGCGGTCAGAATCATAAAGAAATACTCAGTGACTGATTGTCCCTTGATTAGATGCTCCTCTAGACTGCATTTGTTCACACCACTTGTTTCTTTCTATTTTCATGATCCACAAACCTCAAATCTCAGACATAAACAAATAATCACAGTCTACTTTAGCTGAGAGTTCTGTTTACACAGAGGGGAGTTCTACTGTTTTTTACAAATCATAGAGAAGGAGCTTTTGCCACAAGCATTAAAAAAAGGATCTGAACCTTTAATTTTTCTTTATTACTTAGTGCCACAAAGTCTGCAGAGGGATGTTAGATCAACTTTATAGTGTGATAGCCTGTAATATCAGTTCCCATTCTAACTTTCTAAATTGTAGTTCATGTCCATTCCTAAGGAAACTTTCCCAGGCTCGGGTGTCACCTGTTTGTAACATTACTCAAGGGTGGTCTCTCAGGCTGATCTGAGCCTAATTTAAAAAAATATAAGGTGCTTTGCCTTATCTAATATTACTGCCTAAAGCAAACACTTTATAAGCTATCATTAAAATGATCTTCTTAAATAAATTTGCTCTTAATTTTTAGGACATTTCAAATTGCTGTAGACTATTGTCATGGTTTAACCTCAGACAGCAGATAAATACTACGCAGATGCTTGCTCACTTTCCTTGCCTCCTGCCCCCATAGCAGGGAGGAGAATTGAAAGGGAAAGGTAAACCTCATGAGTTGACATAAGAACAGTTTAATAGTTGAAACAAAATATAATAACAGTAATAGTAATGATAAGGAGAGGGAGAGGGAGTAACAGAACACAAGAAAAACAAAATAAAATTGTTCACCACCTGCTAACAGAGACCTAGACCATCCCACGATCAGTCCCCCAATGTGTAACTTTTCCAGTTTATATGCTGGGAATGATGTTCTATGCCATGCAATACTCATTTGGGCTGCTTGGGTCACCTGTCTTGGCCATGTTCCTGCAGAGCTCTTTATGCAGCTCCTTACTAGCAATGCATGAGACACTGAAAAATCCTTGACTTGGAGAAAGCACTGCTTAGCCACAACTAAAGCAACAGTGTGTTATCAATATTTTTTCTCACACTAAATCCAAACACCACTGTACCAGCTACTAGAAATAAAATGTACTTTGTTCCCAGATAAAAATGGCACAACTAATACTAGTCCAAAATAAATTAAAAAAAAAAGCTGCTGCAAATCCTCTCCCTCTGGCTATAATGTAATTTTATTACCTTTTCTTATGTGTGAAATAAAATATGTTCTAGGATGTTAGAATTTTACTTAATTAACACATTTTATTTTCCATATATTCTTCAATAACTGTCTAAAGCTGAGACTAATCTTTTGCTGTGGAATTAATCATCATCAAACATAAACCCATCAGAACATAAAATAACTTGTCAAAAATTAGCAAGGTCTATAGATTTAGCAGGCAGCACCACAGAATTAGTAGTAGGCCATCTTTAATTGCCCTATGTCATTATAAATGCATTCAAATTTTTATGCCCAATCTATGATTGATCCATTTTACAAATGTATTAAATCCACTAAAGTAGGTTGCTTGGAAGATTGACAGAAATTAGATAGCAGACCAATGAGTTAAAAATTAACTTGTTCATTGAATGTACTCAAATAAATATGGAATTTTCATGCTCAGAAAATCCATTAACTTCAGTACATAGCCTAGTTAATTGTGGAGCACTTCCAATACTGCTCATTCTCTGGGCCTGGTCCAGAGAACGAAGAAAGATGGAATCTCTTTTCTTTCATGTACAAATTTTCAAACTGCCCCTATTCTGAAGGAAATCAGACATTTCAGAAGCATATATAACATAGTGTACCAGTAATCTTGTTAAAAATTATCTTTAAGGAAATAATGGTACTTACCTGCAGAGCACTGTTACATTTCCCAGGCTACCAATTATCTTTTCTTGGTCAAACACAAAATATAAGTCTGATTTTAGCCAGGATGCTGGTTCCATTTACAGTATATGCTGAAATGAAACATCACATCTTTCCATGCCAGCAAAAACGTGTATCAATAGCAACTTGTTTGACAAAAACACCTCAAACCATGATTCCTTTAAAGAATAAGGAAGATGCAGTAGAAAGTGCATAACTGCAGATACAGAATATAGTATTCCAATCTTTGATTAATAAATTAATCAGAATCGTAGAGACATAGAGGCAGACCACAATCAGCTTGTTCTCCAAGGGAGCAGGGTGAGATGAGAGAATTACCTGCCAAATAAGGGGGAACACTGAAGGCAAACACAGAAAGAGCATGCAGGAGCAAGACATAAAATGAAAGTCTCTGTAAATTCAAAGGGCATGATTTGAACTGCATTGAATTGAGAAAAAGAATATGTTTGGTGTATTTTTCCTATTTTGGCAGGTTGTATCTGGATGAGTTTTGCTATGTATTATTCTAGTAAAGTATAACTGGAATCACCAGCATATGTTTTTTGTTTAATATTTGCTTCTGAAAAGTTAACCCAAAATGCAATCCAAAATTTAGAATCAAGGGATTCATAGATTTCCAGGGGGTATTCATAGTCACAAGTGTCAGTGTCAGGGTCATGGTTGCCAGCTCCTGAGCAAGGATACACCCTCTGTCCCTGACAACAGGGAGGTGGGGAAACAGTTTGAGAACAATCACAGCAGCCTCTAAGGTACCCAGCAAGGACGGATTTTGCTACCATGCTCCCAGGGTCCCAATATCCCTGGATGCCATAATACATTGTGCTTGGGGAAAGAAACAAAAGACTGATATTACAGTCAGAACATAGGATAGCCACAGAGACTAACACAGTGGATGTGCTTTTAAATGTCATTAAATCAATTCTACACAAGTCAATTCTTATTGAAATTACATTTATCTAGCATCCTGTCCACTCTTCTCTGAGCAATAATCCTATTTCCTGCTACTGTCAATGACCCCTGCGATAATAACTCTTGCTTTGCTTGCTCCATTCATCTCTTGGCAGCAATGAGTTTCCCTGTGCATGTGCACTTTTAAACCCAGAGTTAATAAGGCAGTCACTAGTTTATAAGAGACAATCGTATTTCCTCCTGTCACTTGATGTTGCACTGTGATATATTTCAAGAGATAAATTTCTTTTCCTGGGCGTAGGTAGAATTTCAGTCTCTTCAAAAGTTCTGATTCACATATATCACTTAGGTTTCCCAGTTTTTGTTCATCAAGGGCCAATAGGGAAGGGGCCAAGTGGTATTTATTTTGTTTCTCCAGATCCATAAGGCTATCTTTTGAAGACTCTACTTTTCAGGATAGCAGATAGAAAACTGCATTGAAAGAAAGGCAGTAAACATGAGTCAATATTTTATAGAACATGATATACAATCTCTGTGTATTTCTGCTTTATGGACGTAAGAAAAACTTTTACACTATAGGTCATATGCATGTTGAGGACAACAGCACATTGATATTTGATGTCAAAAATTGTTGTGTTAAAAGTGGTCTCCTGCCCTATGAATCCTAAAATTCGCAGATTTTCTTTGTTGGATTACAATTGTGTTGATTTATTGTAAATGTGTTATTTTTTTCTTTCTGAGTTCCCTTTAATAATGACAATTCACAGTTTCCTACCTTAGGCTAACTACCTTATAAAATAGCCTCTGAAAATAAGTTGTCATTAATGCAAACAGTTCCTTTCCTCAGAATGACAAGAGAAATCATAAGAAAGAACCAAGGACTTTCATTGAAAGAAAGGCAGTCCCTTTTCCTGTGAGCTAACTTCTACTAAAGCATATGAAATACAATTGCAACACCTTTGGTAAATTATTTTTTTAATATGCTAGATATGTTCAACTGGACACTGGATCAGCCATACAGAAAACACTTTCACAGTCTCTAATATCTTTTTTGCAAGGCAGAAAAAGATAAAAAATATTGCTTATTCCATATGACTGGATCATAGATCAGGGCAATGGTTGCCTAGAAAGAGGAAGGATTTTTCTTTTACTTTCCTGTTTCTTTCCATTTTATGTCTTACATGGAACAATTCAAAATTCACTCCTTATAAAACTATAAAGCTATAAAACTCTACATGCATACTGATAAACAAGAAAATATTATTCTGATCTTTACTGACTTAAACAGTGTACCTAATAGTATATTTCTAGTAGTTAAAATGATATTTATTTCAAAATTATATACATATTTAAATATATACAGGAAAATGCTTAGACTTCCTCATCTTGAATTTTGCAAGTCTTCTTGACCCTTTAATGGAAATTAAAAGCAGTTAGACAGAAAATATAATATTTGGCCTAAAAACTATGATGTTTCTCTGACTCATTTAAAGAGCAAAATTATTTTTATTTTTTTAGTAACAAGACTGTTCTTGTACACATACATAAACTGTGTAGTAAAATACATTTTCCTGTATTTCAAGATTTTTTAATAAAATTATTAATTTTTATGACAACTACAATTTCCTCTTAATTTTCCTCTGAAAGATACAATAGACAACTGATACTGTATTAAATAAAGTTATACCTCCTCAAAAATGTTGCATATTTTAGTTTGAGAGGCATCTCATTTTCAGCAGATGCATTTTCCCCACCACTTATATTGGAAACTGCAGAGGTTCTTAAGTCACCTGCAGCCTCCCTGCAACTTTCATCCTGTGAAACAGAAGGGTCAGGTGCAGTAATTCCCACTGCTTATTTGACAGTTTGCTCCTACTGGTTTTCTGCTAATAACAACAAATCCAAGTTAGTAAGTTCTTTCACTCACCAAGGATGTGACATAGGATCATTCCTGGCATGCACAGTGTCTGTTAGTATGGGGATTCAAGGAATCAGTGGGACGAACTTCTGGAATAAAACACACCCAAATGATGATACAGGCAGCAACTGTTGAAAGAAATAACAAATCCTTTTCCAAATCAGCAGAGATGGTTATATGCCTTCAAGAACACTCTAGTTAATCCACCCAAGTGAAATGCAAGATATTTATATGGAAATATCTGTTGAGTGTTGGCTGCCGACAGCAGACTGATGTCTGCAAATATCCCTGACTTGGAGGTGATAACTAAATGCAGGTTTTCTTCAGCTCATATTGTTGGCTATTCTCAGGTGGATTTTTTTTTTCTAGAACAGTTCCAACCTGCAGAAATAATTTCAGGAACATTGCAAGAAGGATTTGATCTCAGATTCCAACATCCTGCGTTCAAAGCTCTGAGGAACAGATTCACCCCTTTTGGCCTAAACATTAATTACTTGTGCAGCTCTAAAAAACTGCGAATAGAAAAAGTTGAAAGACTTTCACAAAAATACGTGATGCTTTGGTGATTTATCAGTGAAGGCTGTAGAAATAGCAGCAGATAGGGAATAACACAGTTTCAAACCAGAACAGGCAAAACAAGAGATCTATTTTATTGACTATTATGATGTGGGATTTATAGATGTTTCTCTCTCTCTCATCTTTGCCAAAACACTGAAGTTGCATGCTCCTTCTCTTTGTATCTTGTTCTATCTACTTAATTTCCTTCACTGAATATCTTGTTCTTTTGAATTTCTGTCTTGTGTATTTATAACTCCCTCCATACAGTGTGGCAACAAAGAGGAGCTCAGTTAGTTAGGACAGCAGCTCCTATTAAACAAGAAACTTGAAATAATAATAGTTTTTTTTTTTTATAATAAATAAAAATAGTTTATCTATAATAGTAGGTTATTAATTCAAGCTCTCTACATTCAAGGATCTCTCTGACAATGGTGTGTAAGTCATTAATTGACATAAAACATTTTCATCTTTGGCTCCTTCTGACTTCAGTGAGGGATGCAGGTGCTCAGCACTGTACCAGATGAGGCACAGAATCCCTATTTTTTCATAAACTGCATTTTCTTCAGTCACCATGTAGGCATTTGGGAACCAACATGCATTTTTAACATCAAAGATGGAAAAAATCTAATATACACAATCCATATTTTTTCACAAAAATGGATGACAATAAGTTTATTGTAGCTTCATTTCAGCTTTTTTATAAGAAAAGCTACCACCACAGTTTTTATAGTAGAAATACATGCAATAAAAAAGTCAGCTAAAAATCCAACCTACACTATATCATTACTTTTTCTTTATTTTTTTCTTTATTTATTCTGTTATTCCTCTCACTACTCAACAGGTCCATTACAGACTTCACCTCATTGAATCAGCTACCAGATGGTTTCTGTCACGACTGCTAAGTCACATTTGCCCAAGATCTAGAAGAGATTATTCATAACAAATGTATTGATCAGTTCATAACTATTTTAGATCACTGTTTCATAAAACGAACCTCCACTGTCTGCAGGTTTATAACTCTAGTAATGATATATTTGAACTGCATGAAAGACAGCCAATGTTTTTTTATGAACTCATTATTTGAAGCTACTGTACTTTAAAGTGGTATGCAGAATGGAATGAAATAGTTTAATTTTATTTGTTTTACTTAAAACTTTCCACTGATCTATGCAATTGAGAGATTGAAATCTCGGATTTCCTAGCAATCTCATGAAGCAAAGCCACTAGCATAGCCAGTATCTGCCCTTTTTAGCTGAAAAAGCATACATAGCACATCTGTTACATTGCAAAGTCTATTTTCAGCTGAAGTATTTCAGCTAAATCTCATGCCAAGTTCAGTATCTTTACATATTTCTGTACATTTTGTATACCACTTTTTGGAATACTCAGATGTTATTCTTAAAGTTATGACATGTATTTTGTAATCCATGCATAAGACAAGGTGGCCAGAAAGCTTCCATTCACTCCACTGCTTTTTCTGCAAAAAAGAAGTAGCCACATGAACAGTGTGAGCAGCCTCTAGAAAGTATCTCTCTTCTTTTGCTGAGAGGGCACAGTTAAAGACCCACAAATGCCTGCCAAGCCTCTACAGGAGGATGAGGTACAGGAATCCTGTTGTATCAGCAGTTTCATCTCTAACCCACAGCTCTGTCAATAGCATTTGGGGCAAGAGCTCCAAAACAGATCAGGTCCCAGTGGTTTATGAGGTTAATCTATAAAGGTTAATATATAAATTGTTGTATGACGGACTTATGCTTGAAGAATTTGTTCTTTGTCAATTGAAATAGTGCCTGAAAATGGAGGATGGAGAGGGGTTATGTTTTTAGAGGAATGGATTTTGAAACATCCCTTGCAACAGCAATATGGCCTGTGGCAAGCACATTTCTCTCACTCTCAGGATTTTTCATAGAGGTGCACAGAGAGAAATGGAAGAGAAAACAATTTCTATTTCTGCTCCTTGTTTTTCCTATGTGGAATGTGTTTGGAGAATTGTTTACCTGGGGTGAGTGCTTGATTGGATTCCGGTGAGGATTGTTTGAGCCTGATGGCCAATCCAATCCACCTGTGCCTGGACTCTCGCAAGCAGGGTCACGAGTTAGTTAGATTAGAGTTAGAGTAGGAGAAAGTAGTATGTAGTTTTTAGTATCTTCCTTTTATATAGTATATTAATGTATTTTATCATAATTACAATAAAGAAATAATTCAGCCTTCTGAACTGAGTCAGACATTGTCACTTCTTCCCACTGGGTTCGCCTGCATCCACAACAAGGCCATTCATACCCTAATCCCCATGGGCGTTTTAGAGATGTGTGACCATTTGGGGCTAAGCAGTCAAAATCTTTAACCCTGGTAACTGAGATTTCAGCACACTACAGACCTGAATATATTCTCCTTGGTTTGATTTTAGGATGTCAGGCTTGATGTGCATTAAATCTAATACATATTGAATTTGACACAAGGTGTTTTAGGTCTAAGTAGTTTTAGAAATCACAGGCTTCTTTAAGGAAGACTTTTTGTCTATTTGCAAAGAGATAAAATGTTGTTTTAATCTCATTTAATCTGAAAACCTAACAGCTGAAACTCTACTACAAACTAGAACCACAATTTAAATAAAGCATATAATTTTAATTGTTTCTGACATGGGTAACATCAACAGCAATTTCACTGAGAAGAAATGAAGAATGAAGGAGAGAAGGGGAAGAGAGAGACCGCATTCAGTGGGGAACTGTTTTGGTGCAGTCAATCCTTCTATTTCTTCTTTCTGTATTTCCCTGCTTGATATCTCCAGAAACTATTTCTGACAGGACAGAGTGGTGGACACTTTCTTAGAGCTCACTAAACTCTGATTCTACTTTGATTGTTATGAAGGATATTAATTTGAAGAGCTTTGGTTCAGCACTACACACTGCAAACTAAACAATGTATATTTTGAAATTTTCAATAGTTATATATTTGCTTGTTGAAATGTTCCATTTGCCTTAAGATTATTTCTTTTCTGTCCAAATTTAGTGAACAAAACAAGGAGGAATTAACTTGGAGTCAAAAGGAAGTCTTTGATAGTTCCAGGATAAGCGACATTTGGTTTTCATTTATTTTGCTTCAAGTATTCTACCCAACATGAACATACAATGAAAAATAGAAAGCCACAGAAATAGAGAAGATCTATGAAAATAAAAAAAGTTACCAAAGGAAGGATACAAAACAGCAACCAGTGAAAATAGAAATATGCTTTCTTTTTAATTTCTCTCTCTTGTTTACCCATGCTTTTTATTTTTTCATTCTGCTTTAGTTTATGTATTCCTGACATCCCTGAGTGATGTTCTTTGGCTAACAAGATCATGCCCATGCTCATCCCCTCTCATGCACATTAGCTCTACTAAAACAATCATCTGCAAAACTGAGTAGCATTCAACTGGGCTTTTAAAGAATGAAAAACTTCTTCACATAGAAGCATCATGGACTAGGCTTTCAGATCTTGAGCTTAATTTACTCTTGAGTTTACATCTGTGAGATTTCTGAAACAGTAAGAGCATAAAGTTTTTCTCATTGATGCCAGGATTTCCATGTAGCATCTTACCACTTGCAGCTCCTTCTATGGTTCCACCATCGAGTTTGCCAGACAGGCTTGAAAATCTGAATGCAATACTTATCTTGCCCACCAGAAGTCAAGATTATATTTTAATCACAGTTGCTAGACTTCTTCACTTTCCCCATTCTTCCCTCTTCCATGATACATTTCTTCACTGAGCTTCTTTAAACATCTGATTACCATTTATTAGGATTCTGGTGCTACAAAGGGTTATTCCACCACAACTGAACAACACTGGCATAGTGAGAAGGGAACCTAAGTTATTTCAGTTGTGTATTCTTATGTCTTAGCAGAAATGATGGCATCACTTCTCCTCTGGTTTTGTAACCTTGTAGGTACAATTGCTAGAAGAATTGACATGTCTACTCTGGAAAGGTGGCAGTACAATTTAAGAAGCAAGTTCAAAAGGCTGTTTATTGCAAAAGGCATATGTGTTAGAATAGTTCCAAGGTGAAATGTTATCAGCAACTCCAGTGATTTATGGTCCAAATTCCAGACATATCAAAGTATGGGGAGTTCTAATGATACAGTAAGGGCTTCAGAATTGCCCACTGACAGCCTGTGAATTTCAGGAATATTCCTACCTCCACAGCCCAATCATTCAAGCAATGACCACAGCTTGTTTTCTTGAGAGTTTGGACTGAAATGGAACAGGATTAAAGGCAGAGGTTATTGGCAAGTGTAGACAGTAAAAATATCATAGCCCTGGGAGGTTTTGTTGCTAGTTCATTTTTTTGTCTTTTAACTTATAAAATATCTCAGAAACATTCCAGTATTGCCAACTTGGAAGCATTTGCTGAAATATTTATGACATTTATGAGTTAAGCTTCTGGCCTTTAACATTAATTTTTCAAAACAAAATCAAATGGTATTTCACAAAAAGTAAGTGCAACAGTGAAAAGAACCATCTTGAAAGGATTCCTCCTGCAGTGGTTTTCCTTCCTTTTCTCCTCCTTTCTAGCCCAAGACCAGTTGTGTTCTGAAAAGTGAAACTGAGAGGATATGAAAATGACAGTCAGAAGTGAATAGACAAAAGGCTCCCTTTTCTGCGTTTCACAGAGAATAAACATTTACCACATCCTATCATTATCTCATATTCTGAAGAAAATGGAAGAAAAAACTGTCTTTACCATAGCTTCTTCTCAGGCACTGGAGTTCTACCTTCTCATGAAGACAATCATCATCATTCATGATAGTTGACAGAGGAATCAGCTGATCTGAAAAACTGGCTCATAAATAATTTTTCCATCTTCCTTCAACCTTACATACATATCAAATAGCCTGGATCTCCACAAGCTTCTAGAAGAATCAAAGTGGTCAGAAAGAAATTATCTAGCTGTCTTGTACCAACAGCAGATTTCCTCTTGAGCAGCAAAGCATGAGATAAGAGTAAACCTGAATAAAAGAGGATTCCCTGTAGATACAACTGCTTTCCTTAGATACTTTGATTTTAATGCAAAATGTTGTCTTATATTTAAGTCTACTTAAATCTAAGTAGACTAATCTACTCTACACTCCTGAAACCCAGTAAATACATTATTGTCATTGCTGAGAACAGGCCACAGGCTCTGTAAGGGTTATACAAGGCTTCAGGACTAGGGCTTGTCTTAACTTTGCAATTTAAATGTGACAAATTGGTGGATAATGCAGTCAACCTGCCTGCAATTTTACATGGCAATTGTGTGAGGCCCTCCTAGGAATGTTTTTTTTTGTTTGCCATTGCAGACTGACAAAATATGTTCCTGTTGTACTATCAAGAATAATACTTAAAGTACCTCACCTCCAAACAACCTAGGATGTCAAAATTTAATGTAACAAAAAAGTGGAGAAGTCAGGCCATATGGACTCTGATTTGGATATAATGACCTGAGGAAGACCAAGGGCCAGTTTCATTATCTTATTCCAAAACTGTCTAATATTATCTGTCTACTACCATATTCTCATAAATCCAGATTCAAACTAGAGTCCTGACACACCTTCAGAATGCATAGTAATTATAAAATTTCTCTAATAATTATAAAATTTCTATACGAAGATCTGGTAGTTTTCAAGACAAGGAGGGCAGAGAAGATCTTGTAATGATGACCGGTGCTGGCCATAGCCCAGACAGATTGGGCTGAAGTAATATGGAGGGCCCAGGTGAAGTCAGGGAGTCAGTCCAAAAAGGATGGATCTATCTGGCCAGAGAAGTTATGTGGTAGCAAAACTGATCTGGAGCATCAGCAGCCAAGTCCTTAGGAGGGGGCTACACTTGGCTACTTGTGGGAAACCCACAAAGATCATCCTTCAAGGTCTGCAGTGATGGCAAGCATTACTTTCTCAGTTTTCCCGTGTATTTCTCACTTCTTTCATTACTGAGACTCTCCATCTACGTAGTTATTAAAAAATCACGATAGAAAATATGTCATGAATTAGCACAGTTCCCCCGCCTATACAAATGGATATGGGAGCATTGACTTCAACAAACACCTTTGATAGTAAAAGGTAAGTAAAACACCCTGGAAACATTAGTGACACTACAATACACTGACAGCATATATTGTCACAGACTATAGCAGTAACAACCTCTTGGCATCTTACTTTTAAGTAATAAGTAATTTTTCTTACTCTACAGCAGAACAGCTATAGCTATGAAATATTCATCAAAAAGCTACAATATTGGGAAACCCCAATATTGGTTAAATCCCTAAATATGAATTTTTATCCCAAGCTCATACAAAGTGCCAGAACCAGAACATTTGGCAGAAAAGTGTACAGTATATTTCAAATTCTTACTGGTCCCCATAATTGCAGAAATATGTACAAATGATAAATTGGACATGCTAGGTAAGAAAAGGGAAATTCTGTGTTTCAGAACTTGAAAATATCTAGCTTTAGTATTGGTAGAAATAAATATGCAAGGGAGTGATTTAATTTAAACAAGTTTTATCAGACTTGATATGTTTGAGCATGGATTTGCATGTATGAAAGAAGCCAGTGTCTGAACACAAAAACTGAGGGAAAGTGTGGGAGAAATAATCTCAGTTGTGTTTATATTGTTGATTAAATAAGAAAAAATAAAATTATGTAATGAAATAGTCTTTAAGAGCAGCTCTTTTGCTAATTTCAAGGTGTTTGAAAACTACATTGCCTACTAAATATTTTAAAGGCTTCCATGTTTAGGAAAAATGGGAACTTTTGTAAAAATTTATTTAGTTCATTTAAAATCAATATTGTATTTAAAGTTCTCAAGTAGTATTGCAAAAAGTTTATTCAACTTTCCCTGAAACCTAAGTTCATTTTAAATTCATTTAATAATGCTCTTGATACATACTTTAAAATCATCCACATAAAGTCACAAAATTTCATGAGTCTTCAGCAATACAGGACGCTAAATTTATAAATGGTGTTTGTGAAATTCAAATTTGACACTTCTTACAGTGTTGAGGAAAGTTCAATGTGTCTTTTACCTTCAGCATTTGAAGATGACTGGGCTACTCATCACATGTATAAGCCTAGACAACAACTGCAGCTCACAGTCTCATTCATCAGTCAAATCAGGCCTTTCAAACACTAGAAGAACACCTCTCTGCCTTTTGCAGAATGCTAGTACAAGTCTGTTGCATGAGGAAGTGAAGACTTCTTACATCTAAAAAGTGACAGACATCCGGAGTCACTAAATTTTATTATTTTGCCCCTCCTTAGAAAAACTTGAAAACAAAAATTACATTTAACTCTGTCTCTCAAGAATCTTTTAGAATCTAATATTATTTAGTAAAAGTTACAGAGCAGCACACATAAAGAAAAGCAATGGAAAAAATAAAAGGAAACACAAAAAGGAAAAGCAATTTAGAAAGCATTTAGGATACTGCGCTCAGTAGCCTAAAGGAGAATCAAAGAAACCAGCAAAAAATATCCATATTATTTGTTTTAATGATGTCAAGAAGAAATAGCATAACTCTCTAATTTAAACCCTGAGGAAAAAGACAAACTTTAAAAATCATAAATTTTTTTAAAGACTTAAGGGGTTTTTTTTTCCATTTTAACCAATTCCAGACAGAGTGAAAAATAGTCTGTAGTGAATGAGATTAAAGAGATGTCACTGGAGAGCAGTTATCTTTTCAGTGCCTTGTTCATCTGATGACCCTTTAATTGAAGTTGTTTTATGTTTGAATTTAAATAATAGACTGAAAATGCAGATAAAATAAAAGTTTCCAGTGTCATCTCCTCACATGAAATTTCACAACATACTCAAATGCATAATTTATACAAAGAGAATATCCAGTATTTTTATAGTACAAGTAATAGGCTGGTGGATTTTGGAGCATATTTTGGAGCATATTTTGGAGCATATTATAGTCTCAAGGGTTTTTTTGCTCCAATACTTCTGAATCTGTGTGTTTAGGGGTATTTCTATTTTCCAGGAAAGCCCTGAATCTTACTTCATTTTATGTGAGTCTGGATTTTCCTTTTTTATATTACTGCATTCCAACGCTGATACTCTCCACAGTTTTCTTCAGTCTTCCCAGTCTTAACATAAGGGTAAGACTTATCCTACAGTTATGAATAGCATTATGGTGATGCAAAAAAATTCCCCCTCCCCTGGCAGAATCCCAAAACTCAGTCTCCCCTGCAACAATGCACAATTCAGTCTAAATTCTCCTCCTAAACTTTTCTCCCCTTTTTTCTTTTTAACAGATGTAACATTGAGACATCACACCTCCCCTTACTTTTTTATGACTGACAGGGAAAACATTCCGCCTGAAAGCCTTGGATACACAAATCATCAGACTATTTCACCCAGCTTTCTACCCTTGAACTCGGCCTCCTGTTTCCATCCAATCATCCAGAATTTACAGGCTTTGGGCAGCTCAACCAAATCAGTCCCCAGGCTGCTCTGAAACCAGCCAAGCTCCAGGAATCCCACCTATATATATAAGGTTTCATACAACAAAGGGGGAAAGGAGGGCAAAGTAGAGCTGACAGGTTAGCAGGGCTTCCCATTATGATTCCTCCAGGGAAGAAAAATAACACTCTAATGATTTAAACAGCCTGATGTGTGTTGTCAAGCCCATAAGTCAGCACCAAAGAATTATATGTAATATACCCTATAGCAGCTAAAAAATGCATTTGCCATAAAGCAATACTGTGTTATTCACCTAATATGCTCCACAAATCCAGCCTGGGCCCTTTAGTAGGTGACCAATTTAAATAAGGTAAAGCTCTGGAGACTGGTTATTACCATATATTGTAACTTGCAGAACAGCTCTATACTAATGATCTGCCTGAGAAAAATCTCCTTTGCATATAATCATTTTTTTCTTATCTCAGAAACCTAATTTCCACAATATCAAGCTATTTCAGAATGCAGCTAATTTTTACCAAAAACAAATTCTTCTAATTTAGTGAGTCTCCACAGTATTAAACATGCAATGAATTGGAATAAAATGCTTATCTCAGAGAAAAGTGGCAATCAAAATGGCATTGTTTTAATTACAAACTAAATGAAATCCAATATATGCATATGGGATTGAGTTTTCTTAATGTCATCAGGGAAATTATTAATCTGTTGGCAAAGATAACTTCACTGTATCTGCATCCACCTGTTGTTGTTCAACCCCAACTGGCAACTAAGCAACATTTGTGTTGAATTAAGATGAATTTAATAATTTAAAAACACCAAAATATTTTAATAATGAGAGAGAGAGAGAGGGAGAGAGAATGGTGGTGCACAGTAAAACTGCTTATCACCCACAGACTCAGCCAGTCCTGAGCAGCAACTGGCCCTTGCCCAACAGCTTCTCCAATTTATATAATGAGAATGGTGATCTTTGGTCTGGAATATCCCTTTGTTCAGCTCAGGTCAGCTGTCCTGGCCATGCTCCCTCTCAGTTTCTTGTGCACCTTCTCACTGGCAAAACGAGAAACTGAAAAGTCCTTGGCTTAGAGTAAGCACTACTTAGCAACAACCAAAGCATCACTGAGTTATCAATATTATTCTTGACTAGTTTCAAAATACAGAACTGTATCAGGTAAAAGGAAGTAGGAAGAAAAATATTAGGTACTAGGAAGAAAATGAACTTTATCTGAGCTGAAACAAGGGCACTATGTGAAGCTAGCACTTCTGTTCTCTCTGATACACAAGATGTTGAGGAGACAGGAAATTGATCCTCACCCCTATTTCAAGGAGACCTGACATAAATAGTTTCCCAGATGTGGGGATGCAGAGATCTGTGTTAGTGGTACCCAGTGAGGTGCATCCAAGCCATTGCACCCCACATCAGTAAGCCATGGCTACCCATCACTGCTGCTGCCTGCTGGAGGCACCTCCCATGTCAATGTGACATTTGCTTCCTGGGTGTGCTGCCACCCAACACCTGCTGTGGTGCAATTCTCTAACATACAGGTGTCTTTCCCTACCAATGACCTGGGAATCTGCTCAGATTTGCTGTAAAGGCCAGCTGAATTTGGCTCTGATTTGACTAAAGGACTACTCTTTAACCTCAGGTAAAGCATCGTGAGCCAAGGTTTGGGTTTGGCCCTAATTTTTCAGCCTTTCTGAAACCAATACTGAGCTAGCAGGAGATGAAAATCAGTAATAATGCTTTCCATGTAACTGATTATTATTGCTGTCATTTGGCCAAGCAGAGAAGTTGAGGGTCACTACCTTTTAATACAGGCTCTCTTAACTTTCAGTATTATTAAGACCCCGTGAGTCACCCGAGGTAGTTATTCCAAGTGAGGGGAAAAGTAAGGTAGATAATGGAGCCTACAGGCATGGAAGAGATTTTATTATTCCTGGGAGACACTATACAGAAATGTCAGACAGGACACCTACTGAAAACTGCTGTAAAGAGTGTCTTTATATAGAAGCAAGTAATGCTCAAAATAAATTCATTAAACTAACATTTATTTTAATAAATGGCAGAGAAATTGGTGAGATGGAAGATTCTTATCTGATATTTATTCTCATCTTTATTTCTCTGAAGATTGAACTGAATGAAAAGTAATTACATTTTGCTTTTACTTTTGGAATCCTGAAACACTATAAAAGTACTATTCATCTGATCTTAGGTGAGATGAAGTGCAACCCTTCTGTAACTACCATATACCAGAAGCTCCCATTACTACCATGACCTCATTTTTCCAGCCTATCTCCCTTCCTTCCTTATGAAAGCTCTTCCCTTCTGTACGGTTTATTTTGTCTTTTCAATATTAGAAAAAGGTGTCCTTGCCTTGAAACAAACTCAGGTTCCAGAAACAGAAAGCAAGCCTGCTTTCAAAAAGCAAGAAGTAGCAGCTTAAACACTCATTAGATGCCTCAGTTTCAAAGTGAAAAAAGTTTAATTAATAGTGTAGTATTAACACTGTTAAAAAATCAAAAGTCAGAATCACCATGTTGAGATAGAAGTTTCAACTCTTTTGAAAGTGTGACTATATTTGCATATCTAGCAAGAACTAAATTTAAGGACATTATTAGAAACACACTTGCCAGCTCAAGAGGTAATTTATTCAAACAAAGAAAAATAGTCAGTTAGGTTTATCAGCAGAAATCTGAGGAAATCTGTCATAGTCATGGACAAAGTCCCAAGATACTTCTGGTAATCATTTGGTCTGATCTTTTCAAGTCAGTGTTTACTCTACCTCTGTTCTGAAAGTTAATATTTAGAAAGCCAATTAGAATTTTTTAATTTTTTTTTAATTTATCTTGTTAGAAATCCCTTTAACATGAACAGAGTAGATATGACAGGGATTTTTGTGGTTATGGTCATCAAATTGGTTTTCCTTTTAATCAGAGACATCTAATTTCCTGTCTACTGTTGATCTATCCAGGCGCAAAATGAAGTTCCAAGAAAGTCCCACTTCATCACATTTCATTACAAGTCAGGTTTGTGTTCCTAAATTTTATAGGAGAAAATATTAGTCACACAGGTCCTTGTGACTGATTACTTAATATATTCAAACTTGAGGATTGTACTTGAGCCAGTCCTGAACAACCTGGCAGTTCACTGCACCATTATTTAAAGACATGAACTGTGTCTCTAAAGTCCTGTCTTTACATTTCATTTCCAGTTTACTTTTTATTCATATAAAAGTAGATAATCTGTCAGGCAGGTTACCAGACTGCTTGTAAAACTTTTTCTGCCTTTTTTCTTTTTTTTTTTTCTTTTCTCTGAATTGTCTCTGCAGATTTAACAGAATCACAGAATCATCAAGCTGGAAAAGATCACCAAGATAATCTATTCCAACTTCAATCTAGAACCACCAAAATCACTCCTAAACCGTATACCCAAGTGCCATTTTCTGAAATTGAATCAGGATCTCTAGATCTGATGCTCATTTAAATATCATTTAATATTTGACAAAGTAAAAGGAAAATACAGTGCCAGTAAATATCTTATGAGCACCACGGCATAAGAAAACCTCTTTCCCTAGGACAGATTTTTACAGTGTTAGGTTCTTTGCTTTAAATAAAAAATACAGCAAGTTGCAAAAGCTGATTATGAACAATTCTGCTGCTACCCTAACTTCAGAAATTTCATAGACTGCAGCAGGCAGAAGTCAAACACAAATAGGAAGTGTCAGTGCCAATGCCTTTCTTTAATTTTAGTGATACAATAAAAATGTTTGATGATTTTTTTAAATCTAGTAAAATACTACCAATGACTAATATATTTGTTCCTCTAACACATTTTTCTAATAAAATACATTGCAGCAATAAGAGTATATCAAGTTATGTATTTTTGCACTGATGACTATATAATATCATAGACTTGTTACACAAAAACATCAGGAAGTAAGCATATATAGCTGCTTGTTCTTATGGCAGACTCTATAATGAAAAATTAAAACAATTATGAGCTTAGTAATTCCCATGAAGGTTGTTCACACTTCTGAAAAATACTGGTTTAGACTGTTGCAGATTCTGAGAAAATATAATTTCTTCAAATTAGTTGGTGTTTTTAAGGTAGGCATTTCAAAGGGATATGCTAGAAACACAGTATCATTCAATGAAAAGAGAATTTTGGAAAAAAAATACAGTACAGGTGAGTTCCATTAGATCAAAATGTTAAGGAAGAAATAAAACAGTACTGGTAATGGCAAAAAACCCAAAAGGACTTGTGTCACAAAGCACAATCATGCTCCCTTTGGAACTGAAACACTTTAAAATTAGTCAATTTTGCGAAGATGCAAGTCAATTTACTTTTGAGGAAAGACACCATCATTGTAGAAAATTGGAGGGCATTACATCTTCCATGTAGCATTGGGGAAAGTTATGTAAAACAAAATGAAAAATGAATTGTTGTAAAAGTAAAAATAAAGGTGCTGGTTTAGCCAAAGGCTGGAGAGCTGTACAAATGGAAAATTTCTACCCACCTCTAGACTAAGCTGTAGCTAATTCAGCTAAGAAGCTGAACATATGAAGGACCTCACCATATCTGCACCCAGATCAGAACTCTGAAGGGCTTTAAATCTCCTACATACATTTTGTATATCAGATGCTCAAAAAAGACAAATGTATTGAGTTTTTTTTACTTCTATTCTCAAAGATGTCTTTGTGTTTGCATCTACCTCATAAGGAGAATATACTGCTATCAACAAGAGCACTTCCACATACATCTTAGTCTCACTCAAAGGAAAGGAATAGAAGACATCACATAAACTAAGAAAATGTTCTTTATCAATCAACAAATTACAGGAAAAATTGAAAGCGATCAAAGATCTGCTGTGAATCACATCACAAAGATGTGATTTAACTTGGAGTGCCATTAATTTAATATATTTCATTTTGCAACGAGGAATATGGAAAAAGATATTATGCTATAACCCATTTGGTTTATGAGAATACTAAAAGGAATAAAAAGGAAATAATTGTATAGGAATAAAAAAGGGAAAATAAGTTTGTAAAAAATAAAAAATATCTGTCTTGTGGTAGTAAGTTCAAAAAACAGCATTAATATGTATTTTTTCAAAAATTGTTACCATTAATTTTACAATAAAACACATAAACAAAAACTGAGAAATACCCAGGAGTCTGTGGATAAGCAAAGGGTTTTTCAAAGAACTGAATAAGGCATAATTAGGCAAACAAAATTTTATACTTCTGTAAAGGCTCACAGCTTTTTTTCAAATTCTCCTTTAATAACACCAGAACAGCCTTCAAACTTCAAGAGAAGGCAGCAATGGCCAATACAGTTTTAAGAGGTGTTGCTAAACCTGAGAAGGTTTTGTTTTGGGGTGTGGGGGTGTGCTGGCAATGTGCACAAGGAAAAAATGAAGATGAGGTGGTGGCACAAGACAGAGCATCATCCTGTGCATGGTGTTATGTGTCTGCCTCAATTTATTACCTATACACTGTTTTGACTCAGCACATAAGCTAAAGTACAATAAAATGTGACAGGAAGGGTAAGTAGGAACTTGATAGCTGAATGAATATTGAGTTCTTGTTCCTCAGTTTCTGACCAACATGTTTCTAGAAAGACTGCAGACTAATTTTGCCAAGGCCAGAGAAAAGATAGGAGAAAATGAATTGGTCAAGTGGTCTGCCATGAGAAAAAAAAAAATGAGAGAAGAATAGTGGCTTATCAGAAAAAGAGGCTAGCAAAATTTCCTTAAGATCCTTTTGAGACAAGCGGCTGTGCTCATTTAAACTCTGAGCAGGGGACAACCTGCAGGCAATTGATCTGACTTGTCAGCAGCCAGTATGAACCCTGACTGCTGCCTCCAATTGCAACATGAATAGAAAATAGGCCTGTTTATTCCCAGCTTAATAACAGATGCTTGAAAGGTAGGACCTGACAAGCCTTAATTGCTGTTTTGCCTTCATGTTGATATGGAGGGAAGAGGTAGGGAGTATAATTTTAGTGTCTGGTCTAAAAATTTAAAAGAGGTTTTACTGGCAGATGGTTATATCTGAAGGGCAGT
The DNA here is from genome assembly GCA_003676055.1 of Chloebia gouldiae. NCBI lineage: Eukaryota > Metazoa > Chordata > Aves > Passeriformes > Passeridae > Chloebia > Chloebia gouldiae. The sequence goes on along the minus strand of QUSF01000009.1, from coordinate 24,177,521 downwards.
AGCAAGCTGGGGCTGTGGAAAATAGAAATAAGGGCCTCTCCTGAATCTGCAAAAGGATGGTAGATATTGGAATTTTGTGATCTTTGTGGAACTAACCAGTAGACTTTTCATCTGGATAAAGGCAAGCAATGGTCTGTCATTGCTTGAATATTTACAGAATATTTACAGCAAAATAGAAGTGGGGAATCACATTCTGCAATTATTAAGGTTTCACCAGGGAATTGTTCCAAGACATATTATTTTGAGTAGAATTTTTGTCAAAAGAGGCATCTCTTAGATGGCTATTTCCTCCTTTTAAGAAAAATTACATATCATGTAACTTTGGCAAATTTAAAAGATGTAGGATCTTTGTGAATGTCTAGGACTCTCTTGAACATATGAAGCAGTTAATTCATCCTGTACTGGAAACAGCTGATCTTATTTTGGTTTTGTTGTGAATCATAATTACATTTTGCTAGCAACACTGGTAAACAGATATTATTTATATGATCTTTTTAAAAAGTAGTTGCATTTGCACACCTACAAAAAAAATATAATTCTGAATGGCATAGGATGAAATGAGCATGAAAGAGAAGCTGAGGCAAATGTCAGCAGAGAACTGCTGAGGAACATCCTGTTGCTGCCCTTGCTGTGAACTGGAGACTGGCGTCTCTAGGTGGTCTGTTTAGATGGACCAAGCAGCATTTTTTCCTACTGTGCTTGAGCCAAAGTGGGTGGAGATTAACTTTTACTCTTAACATTGTTCTATAAAAATGAATTAAGTGTTTGGCACTTTGATGATTAAAGAGATTTTACAATATTAACATACCAATCTCACTCTTTCTAATGCTGGTGATATTTCAGTTCTGTTATGAATTCACCAAAGCTGTTAGTACTAAAAATTGCCTGGGTTTTTTACCAAAACCAAGAAATTTGCAGAAAGGGGGAAAAGGAGAGGAAGACTGAAATGGGCAATTTCAGACTGAAATTTTCAAGGTGTTGATCAAACAAATGCGGAAAAAAAAAAAGCACTAGAAACTTCAGGGCATCTTTGGATTATTTCAGGGATATTTAAACATCTTGTCTTGTTATTTTCCACTTCATGCATGTAAATCTGAAATTTATAAATGGTTAATCAAAATTAAAATACGACTTCAATCTTTGAATGCTGCATAAATGCTTCTAAGCTTCAAAAATGAAATATGTTAATGTAAAAAGAAATAAAATGTTTTGTTTCTTAGAAAAACTTCTATTTTACTGTTTTTGTTGATTTAAAACAAACATACAACAGATACTGAATCTATGTCTTAATCAGTCTCCAGTTACAGCATTTTCCCTCGGTGCCATATAAAAATTGTTCCACTCTAAATGCAAGAGTTACTTTGATTCTCTTTCATGCTTCATTCCCCCTCTCTGAGGCATGCCAATATTCATGGTTGTCACTTCTTACCTCACTTCTCACTGTGTAATGAGGACTGGACTACATTACAGCAGAAACCTGAATAGGGCAGAAACTTAGATTAGATTGGCAGGTTTGCCACTCTCTGAAGAGATGTGATGTACAATCTTCTCCTGCACAGTATCGTGGTGGTGTTAGCTTTGTAGCATCTTCACAGCTTCTGTTTTATGTATGTGTGGCATTCATTCTGAGCAATCCTCCTGAACCTGTTGTGGCTGTCTGTGTGTACAGATCACACCACCCATGCAGAAGACGTCTAAGCCCCTTCTTTTGTCCTTAAGAGGGAGTCCAGGACAATCTAGCTATCTACCTTTGACCATATAGGTTTTCTAAATTTATAATTAATCTGTTCTTTTCTCATTAATCTATTCAACACACTGACCATCCTAACAGCTGTAACCAGTGCCAGAACAAAAGACAAACATTCTGATTTTGCCAAGGCTAGTAACAGGGTGCAGGATGTCCAAATACAGTATGCTGTATGTGAATCCAAATGAGAGCCATCTGTAGACATACAGCAGGATGTCTGCTATCCTGTAAGCACTAAAGCCCATATGAGGTTAATTGTTTTTCAGTTCAAAAATACCACTTTTCTATGTGCATTATTATTTGGTTTGAAGATAGATGAAAAGAAGGAAACAATAGGCTGTGCAGAACGAAACAATTTAGTTAGGAAATAGGCATCAGAAAAGTGGGATATATGCCATACTGCAAAGGTCATTTACCAACAGGGTATTTGAAAAATTACAATGAGCATGTTTTAGTACATATGAGTCTTGAAAGAATAGCATGTAAGAAATCCTGAGGTGGGAGTAGAGCAGAAATCCCTCCCCCTTCATCTAGGAGTGCAGGGCTTAGCCAAACCAAATAATCAGAATGCCAATTCTTGTGCCATTATATCCTGCCAATCTCTGACTTTAGAGTGGTTTACCTCTCTGTCTGCCTCAGCATTCATAAAATGAACCATTGAACCAAATACCAGACTTCTTTTTGTCAACTTATGGTAAAAAAAAATGTGTTTATTAGTAATTCTGTTGCTTCCTGTGTATACTACCAGTTTTAACAGCATTCTCTGTACCCTCCCTCAGCCTCTCTACAAGCAGTGAGAAAGAAGGACTGGGTAATTGAAGGAAAAACTTCTCAGATCTTTCCTTAGGGAAACTCACTCATTTTCTTCAACTATGTTTTGTAAGCTGTTAGCTTTCATTTTGCTGTTAGCATAGCTTACAAAAAATCTTCACAGTGCTCTTTCTCTATCATTAGTAATTATCTGACATTTCAAGTTTCTCTGCACTATCCAGATATGGCTGAACTCATAAGTAACAAGAATACAATTAATACAGTTAAAATCTTATGGTTGTATCTTGGCAACCTACAGGAAATTTGGGAGGAAAGCAAAAGGAAAGACTGCAAGAAGAAATGGCTTGCAAAAGGCAGTAGAAAGTCATGCAAATTTAATGTAAATAAAATAGCTCGCAGTTACCCACAGGCATCAAAGCTGGAAGAGATGGATTTTTGTCTAGTGATTAAGACAACTCCTAACCACTCTCCCAGCTGTTATCCTCTCCTAAGATGTTATTTACTGAAGAGCTAGGAAGACAATTAGCCTGAGGAGAATGGAGAGGCTCTAATTTGAACTAAATTTTACAGGAAATTTAAAGAAAGAGAGGAGAAAGAAGAACTAGTTTGAAGAAATCTGCAAGAAGCAATTCTGTCTTACTTTTTCTTTTCATGTTAGCAAGAGATGCAGGATCTACAAAGTGTCTTTAAAATTACCATTATTCATCAAATATGAAAAAATATATGTATACACACACACTTTTATACACATGTATACATAGCGTATAAGTGCATACAAGTGTCCTTGGCAACAAAAAAAAGCCCTAAACACTCTCCCAAAACAAACAAACAAAAAAAAGAAAACAAAAAACCCCAAAGAAAAAAGCAAAACATAATAAAAACCCAAACCAAAACACAAACCGAAAAAAAATAAAAAGACATGAAAATTTTACTGCTTAACTTCAGAAATTCCCAGACTGTCAGAGCATTGCAACTCAGGAAGATGTTGATGTACAACTCTTCAGATTCCAAGAATATCTAAAGTGCTATGAAGAAGCATTTCAGGAAGACATGCAAAAGCAAAGACTGAACAAAATACTCCCCAGAGAAACAATGTCCAAACGCAGGTGCCAAATCAAGTCATGGGTTCATTACACAAGACATTATTTTTGTCACCTTAAAACTTTCATATTAAGTTTATGGTGATTTCTGCAACTTCCCAAGCTCACTGAAAGTTTCCAATCAAAAGCACTTTTTTCAGTTCATTATGAGTTTAACTTGAATAACTTTTCTGACCCCATTGCACATTTTATTTCAATAGCTATTATTCAAAAGAATTTTGTAGATTAAAGTGACTTCTCTTTTACCTTTCAACTGCTTTGAATAATGTGTTACTTCATAGCAACAGTTAAAATATCTCTTCCTCCCTCATTTATCTTACACACTGATTTAATTAATTTCAAATTAGGCTGCAGGCTATTTTGGGCAAAGATTACTTCCAGCAGGTATTTGCAGAGCATGTATTTCAAACGGATCTGCTAAAATTGGGCTTTAGCAGAGTACACTAGTAGGTGTTATTAACAACAGTTTTAGGTTCAAAGATCAGGTGAGTTGATGTCTGAAAACAAATGAGACAATTCCATTCTGCTGGCTAGTGAATAGTGATCACAAAATTATTTCTGTGTTTGCAGCTTCTGCTGAGAGTACCTAATTGATGGGAGTCCTGCCTGGTGCCACTTGTCAGAGCATAACCTTGGTGTGTACCTTACAGCAGTACCTGCTTCCCTCTGTCACTTTCACTATGTGCAAATTTATAATCAGCACTATGTGTTGATTCTAAATCTGTGGTCATTTTTGGCGCTTCTGATTTTATTCATTTCACACTCTTGATACTGTCTCTCCACTCTGATCTCTATGCAAACGTACAGGGGCGTACAAAGTAACAGCTGAGAAATCACATAAAGAAACTTAGAATGCATAGTAGCAGAATAGTAACTTGAATTAAGATAGGATACTTCCTCTTTTATGCATGATTATTTTCATTTTCTTGACTCAGCAATTTTCTAAATTGAAATGAATTGCTGCAAATTCAACCTTTAATACAACCAGTTAGGTAATTAAAAAATTTTAAGCCTAGAATGGCAGGATATTAAAATTCTAAGCCCAACTTGTAGTGAACATCAGTGGAGAGATATATGTGTGAAGATTTTAATAGCATCATGCAATGTGCTGTCTATAATAGGAAGAGCATGATGACTCATGGCAAATTAACATATTTATTAGTCAGCAAAATCATCTGCACAAAATTGCTGCAGATATGCAAATAATGCAACAGGCATATATAATGAGACTTAAACCAGATGGGATAATACAAATGAAATAACATTGGAATTAATGTATAAGCTTTGTAACATAGTAAAATATTGGAAAAGTGAAAACATGCCTTGAAGGAAGAATACTTGATGCACAGTAATTCTGAGATACTGCAGAGATTTTTGTATCTTCTGATAATATAACATTTCATTTCATTCAGAGAGAAAGCTCCTATGTGACTTACATAGAAAACAGTTTCATAAAAGAAAAATAATAGATGTCATATCATATGTTTATTTATATGAGGTATGCATATAGTCCAGTCTGTAAAGTGGAGAAGCTTCACATCTTCCAGGAAGATCAGAACAATTATATATTGGTAGACACACAGGCTATGTTTCATATGCCTAACAGTAGAAAGTTCATGCTATTTTTGACCCTAGAATAATTACATGGGACTAGCTTATGAGACATATGACCTGAAAGATACAGAGGTCCTTTGAAGATGCTATTATAGATCAGGATTTTATATGTCACCAAAGAGTTGTGCTGCATCCAAAGAGACCTCAACAGGCTGGAGAAATGGGCTGAAAGGAACCTCATGAAGTTCCATAGGAGGAACTGCAAAGTCCTGCACCTGGGGAGGAACAGCCCCATGCTCAAACGCGTGCTGGGGGCACCCAGCTGGAAAGCAGGTTTGCCTAGAAGGACTGAGGGTTGTGGTGGCTCCCAAGCAGATCAGGTGTTAGGAATGTGTTCCTGTGGCAAAGGCAGCTCGTGCTGTCCTCAGCTGCAGGAGGAGTGGTACCAGGAGGTCGTGGGAGGATTTTTCCCTTCTACTCAGCACAGGTGAGACTACATCTGGAGTATGCTGTGTCCACCTCTGCATTTCCCAGTGCAAGACAGGCATTGGAGGGAGGCAAAGAAAGGGGCCCAGAGATGATTAAGGGGAGGAGCATCTGTCTTACAAGGAAAAACTGAGAGAGGAAGGGACTGTTCAGCTTGGAAAAGAGAAGACTCAGTAAGGAATCTCTTTAATATGAACAATTATCTGAAGGCAGGATGTAAAGAAGACAGAGCCAGGCTGTTTTCTGTGGCACTCAGTGACAAGGCCAGAGGCAGTGGGTGCAAAATCAAACATCAGGAAACTCTTCTTTTACCAAGCACTGGCACAGGTTCCCAGAGCAGCTGTACAGTCTCCCTGCTTGGAGATATTCAAAAGTCTGGCCATGGTCCTGGGCAATAAGCTCTAGGTGACTGGTTAAGCAGGAATTTGGACCAGATCACATCTAGAGTTCCTTTCAAATTCAAATTCCAAATTTGAATTTTCTGGAATTCCATGAAGGGAAAATCAAAAGACCTTGATACTGTAAACATTCAAACCATATCTAACCAAAAATAACAAGTCTACATGCTAATCCTAGCATGTGAATTTGGGAGTCTGTAACTCTGAAGTGCCTCTCAGCACAGAGGAATCTGTCCAAGCTCAAATTAAAAATAAGGAACTATGTGTATTCCTGAAGATGTTCTGGAGAAACTCATACATCACTACAGATATGGGCCCACCTATGATTTAGGCATTCCTCCATAGTACTGCATTTATTAAGCACACATTAGGTAATGGTGTAAAACTCTCAGCTCTGTGCACAAAATTAAATTTGTAGGATACAATAGATAAAACCTCTACTTTAACATGATTCAAATTGCTTTATGTTTCAGGCTTCTCTTTAAATTAACAGAGATCCATGACTAGCTCCACAAATATTACTTCAATTTTGTGGGAAAGAATAAAATATACTGTAGAGCTATCATTAATTTTATGTCAGTGGTTTTGTGGACACTACATTATAGCATTTTATCTTCTGTTTTTCTTTTTGTGAGGCAGTTCATTAAACACATTTCTTTTTAGATCCTGTTATATTCATTCTGATTCACTAAAGCCCTCTGAGATCAAGAAAAGCCTACAGGAAATATATACTTGAAACAAACCTGAAACTCTGGAGAATATATTTTTTGCTTCATATCAATATACTCAACTCAATTTGCTAAGGTAATATTAAAATTTAAACATGCAAAAGCAAGGAACTGTGTGGGAATTATTGCCCCTACACACTTTCCTTTTCAAACAAGTAAATTATCTCTATCTTGTTATTTGTAGTTAAAAAAAAAAAAAACACAAAAAAAGCTACAATACAATGAACATTACCCAGCTACTTACCTTACTCATTTTCCTACCATATTTGCTGTAAAATGCATGAATAATTATGCAAACCAGTAAATGGTTACAGAAGGAAACTTTGTTTTATACATACTTTAAGTCAGCTGATTAATAAAAGAAGAAAGACATAGAAAGCCTTGTTTCCAAACATGATAAAAGGTATCTCACACCAGCCAAGCTCTGAACCTGTTGGACATTTGACAGGTCTCAATATTTATTGAATGGAAGCAAGTGGAACACGGGTGATTAAAATTTTGTAAGTTTATAATTCAGTCAGCCTTGTCATGGTTGACTCTTTCACAAAATTTTTCACTTTCTTTCAAGAAAACTGAAAATTTCTGTAGTCTTGAGGACTTGATTTCCACTTAAAAAGATAAATATTCTGAAGCCATATTTAAATTATGTTTCTGTCTTATAGGAATTTATGACAGCAAGTTAACCTAGAAAGAAGGGAAAGAGAATAGACCAAATGCTGTACCTTTCAAATGTCAATAACATTGACAATGGCCTATGCTACCATTCACAGCCCACATCTGAAATTTGATCACAAACAAGTTCCTAGACTACCTTTTGCTATTAACAATAGAAGTTTTCTGGGGCACCATGTATTTTTTGCTCCTTAGTTCATATTTTCAGGCTTCAGATTTCATTTACATATGGAAATGGATAAATAGAAAACAACCATCAGACTTCTTTTAAATCACCTCCCCCTTATTTTTAAAGGATGCAGAATGGAGTACATACTTGTCCACACTCTTACAAACTAAGCTTCAAATGAGTTTTTACTGATTTTAGATCACTTATGTGCTATGAATTACATCTGCAGTTATAACTGGTGTCTCACTTTTATTACAGAAAAAGTGGGAGTGAGCCTGAAAGTGCAACTTCTTTTTTAAGATGTAAAGCTGAAGTAAATGTAAAGTATAAGGTTACTTCAAATTAAAAATATATTGAAGAAAATAGTATGAATTATTTCAAAATGTTCTCCAAAAATTTTTGTTATGTCTGAAACAAACAAGAAATTGTGGTAAAAAGTTGGCCTAAGCATGTAAGTTTTGCAGGAAATCTGTATTTCTTCCTTCTCTGTCAAGAACTTCTAAGAAGTAAAGTCCATGGGGCATACCTGAAATTTGCCTCTTGGATTACCCATAAGGCATGTATACTGTCCATATGTCCACAGTAATGCAATAGGAAGTTTCTCATTTACTTACTAACATATGCTTTCTGATGCTTCCAAATTCTGCCAATTTACTCTGTCTGCTCCTGTGGAGCATTTTCTCTTTTGCTGAACCTCCAATAGACTTCTTTTGACTTTAGAGGGAATAATATGTAATTTTCTCTCTCTCTCTCTCTCTCTTCCTTTTTTTTTTTTTTTTTTGTTCTTGTGAGCAACAGATACTATTTTGCATTGTTGAAAAAGTATTCTATTACAACATATTATACTCTTATGTCTCAGAGATAACTTGTGCAACCTTCATGGGCTGATTCCAGGTTTGTTACTTATAAATAGGTTTTTTACATTTTTATACTCTCTTATTTATATAAACGTGTCATGAGTTGTAGCTGTATAGTTAAACATGTGTCAGACTATCTATGGAATGTAAGCAATAGATAAAGAGGACAATATAACACAAGCTATCAAAATTAATCAATAAAAATACTGAAAATTGCTGTTATCTTCTGCCAGTGACACATAATTTTTTTTGAGCTGAGCTGCAAAGAAAGAATTTAACAGTAATTGATCTGGGTGATGTTTACCCACAGCATCCTGAACATCTGAAAACTGAAATGCAGTCAACTTTATACTACATTTTGCTTTACTTACTGCTTGTGCCAGTTATATGAAAAGTAGGACAAAAGTGCATGCTAATCAGCTATGTGTTTCATATGAGTAAAATCCTGAATCTTGCACAAATTTCAAGTAAGGATGTGATCCATAATATGCTTTTGATTAATGACACCTACTTCTAGAAGCTTTGGATTAAGTTCTCAAAGCAGCAGAGTTCAAGGAACAGAATGAAGCTGTTAAAGTCATGCAAAAATATATAATGCACCAAATACCTCCAGGTGAAGCCAGCACTACTGTTCTCCCAGCATCTGTATACTTTCTTATGCAGGATAATGTTTTCAAGGTGCATCCAGATAAGCCATTACACTGACATACATATGTTGGTAATAACGTGGCCAGGCTCTTCTGTACCAAACTTCCAACCCAGAGAAAAGATTATATATTCTTAGAGCAATGATGTGTTTCATTAGGCTGTGTTAAAATATTCCAGAAGGTATAACAGCATGGATGCTGTACTTGGCCAAACCAGCTCTCAGAAGAAGCAGCAGTGATGACAACTTAATTCAAGCCTTCCAGCTTTGATAATAGCACAGCTGTGAAATACTGCTAGGGACATCTTAAATGTTAAAATTGGTCTTCAGTGAAGTGACCCATAAGTATAGCCTCTGGAAATATTGGTGACATTGCAGCTGCTTTCCTTAGACAAGCAAAGCTCATATGCACCTCCTTTCAGATGCATTGACATAGCTTCAGACCCAGCTAAAAGTTTTGCCAAAGTGATTAGCATACCACACCTGCCACAGAGAGGCTGACCCAACCTGTATCAAAAGGTTTATTATTCCTATTTTCACATGACAACAGAGTTGTGGGTTTTGATATTTGTATTTATGAGTAAATAAGAAAAAGGCAATGCAGTACCTGAGGAGAAAGCCTAAAGGCACTGGAGTTTGGGATTAGGACTGCTAATCACAGAAATATTCAGCTGCCAGAGGAGATGAATACTGAGTATTATTTTAGATTACGCTTTTGCTTGAAAACTGAAAACTCTGATATGAAGAAATCTTTAATATTCTTTACAACTATTTGCTTTATTGAGCCCAAAGGTTTTGACTGTTTCACCCATTGTCTCTTTGGGTAGCAGATTCAGTATAAGTGGGCATTATCCTTGCCTTAGTTCACCAGCTCATTTGTGCTCATTCATGATGCAGAGCTACAACTTCAATCAGTTAGGACTAAAAGTAATGTGTTAGGGTTTGTAGCCTTTTTTTTTTTCTCTTATGTTAGGCTTGTTCACAGGCATGTGGTTTTGTGGTATTTACACTAAGTTTTAACCTTGCCAAAATGCATAGTGGTCTTGAGTCAAGAGTGTTGTCTCGTCTGTGTAGCAGGAGATGAATACCTGGCTTAATGACACCTTTGTTTTCCTTCCACTAAATGAAATTACATTTAAAATATGGCTTTCCCAACTCTTAAAAGCAGCATAAATCAGCATTAAGAAAAAATGGCTATATAATCCTCACTCTTGCCCTGCATGTGCAGATACAAGCATCTTTTTCTGAATGCTTCTTAAACTGTTATTTTTTGTTCATCAAGAAAATTTGTATTCAGATTATCTCCCCATATCTGTTCAGTTGTGTGTCTTTATAAATACGTATACCAACAGAAAGGAGGGGATAGTGGCAGGCAGGAAATTGTGGTCTGAGCACCATAATACAAGAAAGCTTCCTCAGCCTAGAACCTTTCTCAGCTGAGTGACTACTCTCTGAAGTATGCAGTCTTTCCTTGGATGCTCTATGAAAGGGGTAAAAAAAAAAAAAGAGTTGACAGAACATGAGATTTTGTCCAAAATTTGGATTCCAGTATCAACTTTCACATGCACATTGTATGAAAAAGCAGCACTTTGAAGGTTGTGGCTACTTGTTACAGCTTTTCAGATATGGATTTCAATTTCTACCCAAGTTAGAGACTGCACATGGATGAAAATAAAATTAAGGGATTTCAGTGTTCAAAGGGGAATCAGGTGCCCATATAGACTTAGCCTTATTTTAGGTCTGGTCCTCTTGGATGAGCGATTAGATTAAGTTTTAAACAATTTTGGACAGAAAGCAACTATACAATAGTTACAATAGTTACAATATCACATATGTATCTTACAATACATATGTGAGTCAAAACATCTAAGTTAAACAGGGCATCCAGTACTATGCAAACATAGTAGAATGTTCAAAAAAAAAAAAGGCTTTTTAAAGAAAACCTTTTACCGGCACCATGAGATTCAATAACACTTTCTCACATTTTCCCAGTGCTCTGCCTTATATCTACTAGGATTCAGAAGGCCTCCTTTAAACTGTGAAGGTAACATGACTGCCCAAATACATATTGAAATACTTTTGATTTTTTTAAACACAGAGTTTAAAAGGGAAGAGTAAACAATTAATTTTGTAGATTTTTTTGCAAAGGTATTTACTGCACCCAGACAGAAATTTTCTTCCAGATATATTTTTAATTCTGTAAGCAGGAAGTCCAGAGAAATGAAAAGCCAATATTGTTCTGAGCCTATTTTAATAGCAATATCTCAGTGTTATTCATTTCATAGATTGTGAAGTCACTTTGAGGATCAGTTCAAAACTTGAAAATATTTTCATTCAGATATTTGCATTGTACTCTCTTCCTGTATGTCCACCTAATTTTTATACATAATAGCCACTTTTAAAAGTGGTGTGAATGGTGGGTATGTACATGTACTGCAACACCTTTCACAAAAAATGAACATGAAATGAAAAATCCTGATGTATATGCCTATGTCACTGAAATTTCCCCTATGTACAGGAAGGGCAAAGATTTTTAAATTAGAGAGTTTTTTCTCAAAATGAGATTAGTTACTGTCATGTACTTGCTCTAGCACCAGAAATTTTCAAATCCCCTTCCAAATAATGCTTATAAATGTTTTTTACATTTGAGATATTGCAACATTAAGATCTTCATATACATAACACTCCAAGCACCCAATTCAAAGATGTGGTTGCACTTAGGAATAACAATGTTTGTAATCTTTCATTAGTGAACTCAGACTCAATTAAATGAATTTCTATTCATATTAAAATTGTAAAGATCATTCAATCATTCAGTCTGCAAGACACTTAGAAAATTCTGGTTTCCTTTTAAAGGTTTGAAAAAAGAGTGATTTTGATGTATAACCACCTTTAAAATATAATAATTAAGATATTTTGAAAAAATGTACATGTGTAATTAATAAATATTTGCAGTAAGCCATCATTTCCAAAATGAATCATCACTAACCTGGAAGCATATTTTCTGCTTTACAAATCTGGCATTGCACAGGCAATGTAACTTATCATGATAAGGAAGATGTTTCTCTGCACATGTCACCTGTGTATGACAGCTGACAAGTAAATGATTCAATTACATGAAGAAAAAATGTGCAAAATTTCATTCATCATGTTAATAGAGGAGTTCTTTTACAAGAATAAGCTGGGAGACTTGGAAATTTTCAACTAATCAACTATAAAATTTACAAATACAGGAAGGAATAGAAAACAGATAAGCATCTTCAGCACTGTAGGTCAGTGATCCAAGTATGCCATTGCCAGGTTACTTCAGAGTTTAATGGACCCTTGGGTAAAAGATGTGAAAAAATACAACAGGTATTATATCTGTTTTTCTAGGTCACATTTGTGATCCATGCATAAAAGAAGAGAAAGCAGTATTTTATGACTTGACATGGCAGAAGGCTCGGATATCTCTGAGGTGACCCACAAGAAATGAAAACCATTGAATGGTAGCCACAGTATTTCTGTCTAATGTGTTTAGGACTGCTATATCAACCTTATATTGCAGTTAAAAAAAAGAATTGTAATGAATTCCAGGATACAGTCTCCAATACTTATGTCAGGACTATGCAAAGCTTCTCACTTGTTATAATTATTTTCATTGCATGGGTTATGTTTAAGAAACAGGGAGGAAACAATTGCTTCAAAGAGAATTCTCAGGATCATAATGATTGGGCCAAACAAACCTTTATCTATCAAATCCATCTAATTTTTTTATAAAGCTCTCTTTAATTTTCTGTTTTAAAACATAAACAGCTGACTCAAAGATTTCAGCTAAAGCCAAATGGTTTTGATATGTCATCATGGTTGTCTCATATTTAAAATATTTTAAAATGCCGTCGTGATACAGGTTAACACCCAGGAAAGATTCATCAGTTATATCCTGGGGTCTAGTAATAAATTTCAGACTGATTTCCAGGAAAAAATTCACCTATATATATTTGCTTGCATGTAAAGAGGTCAAAACGATACCTTTGGGTCCACAAGCACCTGAACTATTCACAGTGTTCAAAGGTGAGGTGCAAACAGAGACAACCTTTAGCATTATACCAATAAGCACATCAAAAGTGTCATGCTCACTACTAGGGTGCCATGGACTAAGTGAAAATGGTGTGTGGATAGCAAACTTAAACAAACAGAAAACCATTTTGGATTAATTTAAAACAAAAATTTAGAGAGGCATTTCACACTACCATGGAATTTAAATTTGAAAATTAAACACATTTAAGAAACTGAAATATTGTGGCTGGGTTTACCTCCTCCTGTCTTGATTGAGCAGAGCAACTCTGTATCTTTTTAATAGCCAGGCCTCTTGGAAATTCAAGAATTAGGTGCTCTTAAATCTAAGTGCCTCAAAGATCTTAAATCTTTTGATGCATTTTGCATATATCTATACCAGGTGCACAGTACTGAGCAGAAAATAATTTATTCAAATACAGGTTGATGTCTGTGAAAATAGGTCACGAATTTATGAGTTGTTCCCACAGGGCATATTCCTTTGTCAGGGGGGTGCTACTTCACTAGAGGCTTTACTTACTATTTAATAGCATATGACTTACTACTACATACTAGCATATGACAATAACTCCCTTTAGAATAACAGGTTTTTTCATAAGCCAAAACATTCAAAGTTACAGGCATCTGAAGGCAGGCTTTCTTACATTACTGAATTTTTTATACCCAAGGAAAAAGAAAAATCCATTACACCTTTGTAATCACTAAAATTCACTTTAAGATGCAAATATAATTAAAGGTAACTTTTTCCTATTTTCAGCAAAGGAAAGCTATCACTCTAATAATAGGAGAATTAAAATGTGAGTAGTATAAAAGCAAATATACAGATGAAATGTGATGATAAATATTACTAGGAGCAAGATTCATCCTTTAACATTGAGGCAGTGGGCTAGTTCAGGAATCCTGCTTTGCCTTTCTGAGTGCTCTCAGTCTGTGTTGCCTTTATGACTGTTCAAATACAATCCTCCTGTCTTTCCTGCAGGCACCTTTGGAAAAGTTATTTCATTGAAAGCACAGCTTTTCTATTTATACTGCCTCAGGTTGTAATGACTCACAATTTATCTATATCCTGCTTTGTGTACTATGTCACATGCCAGAGAAGAGCATGAAACTGCATCTTTACCACACTTACCACATATAATTCATCGTAGAAGCTCATTTTCTTCTCATCATGGAGACCATTTAAAACATTAATAATACCATGGAAAACATGATATTTTGAAAGGCACACTTTTTACTTGCAGAAGTTTTTGGCATCCTAAATGTCTATTGACATTCCTCATGCAATTTGTTTTGGTTTTTTTTTTTTTTTGGTCTTTTAACCTATTGCATCAGTCTTTAAAAAAATTATCTAAACCGACAGACTACACACTAGTCTGGGTAGAGCATACTACTCTTCCCAGGACTTTTGTTTGAGCTAAAATACAGTGTAGCTAGGCATGGAAATTTTAGAAGAGCAGGCAGAGGAAAAGAGCACATAAATTTCAAGCAGCTTGATTTAATAACCTCCTGATGAATTCATTCATGATCTCATTATCAAGCACACCAGGTAGAGATTCAAGAATATCATAAACCAGCCATCCAAATTAAAAAGATAAAATTTTGATTATTTCTAAATTACAGAAACAATTATGGAAGGATAAGTAAAGCTATAGAAATATTACACTGTTGAAGCACAATGTACTGGGTAAGACCACAGTCTATATAGATCCATGTGTGTCCACTTAATATTTGTATTTCATACATTTTGGGATGCAAACAACTTCCATATAACTTTCAGGATTTGTATCTGTGTAATTCCTTTGCAATCACTTTAGACATCAGAATCCCCTTTCAGATTATGATCACAGCTTGTTCACTATGATAGAAAATAGGCTGGTAAAAAACATAATTAATTAGAGGAAAGAGTTCAAAGCAGATTTGGAAAAGAGGGAAATGGTTTTGTTTAAGTGACTTTGAAGCTGAGAATACCAGAGTGGGAAAACTCCATCTATTACACCTCCTCCTGCTTTATCCTCTGCCTGTCTTGAGAAGTAGAATTCCTGTGTGGAGATAACACATTCTAACAGACATGCTTGAGCCTCCTGCTGGGGGAGAGAGATCAAAAGCTCATAGATCACAAAAAGCACACAGCATTATTTGTAAACTGAGTGTGCATGAGTGTTTTGGTAAATTGGTGGAAACAAAGGGCCTGCCATGGGCTGGGATCAGCCACTCCTAATAGCACCTGCTGCTCCTGCTTGAGGCTCTGCCTGGGTTTTGCTGTAAGATCCCCCAGTCAGCCAGGTAATTAAATAAATTTACTCTGCATTTCAGCCATGGCTTTATGGTTGTCGTGGCAACCTACTTGTTCCAATTCACGCAGTCTTCTTTACACAGGAGTTTGCAAAAGAGTATCAAAATATCTTGTTCTTAACAGGGACTATGTTGTGAACTATCACTATTTCAACCCTATTACAACAATTTTTATCAATGCTGTACCCTTTTTTCCTAACAACTACAATTGTTTATGTAAAAATTAACGTGCTACAATTATGCATATTTGTGAATGTGTATGGCTGGTCCTCCTTTTTGATTAACTGAAGAATATATCAACTTTTTTTTTTATAAATGTAATCATATTTATTTTGCAGAAATTCTTTCTATTGTAACACAGAAAAGAGAAATACTCATTTTAGAAATGTAACTCTTTCACAGGATGCTCTTTAACATTGTCTAGCACTCACTTTTCAGAAATGATTGAGAATTTTTGCTAAGATATGTTAAAAGGCTCTCGTATTTGATGAACTGTAAAGTTTTTCTAAAATGGTTACCTTAGTTTCCATTTAACCCCTAATTCTTTTATTTTGTCATGTAAAATTGTGTTTCCATTTACCCAGAGGAAAGGAGATAGGAATTTGTATTTACAGAATTATAATACCACTAAAAAAATGAAATGTGAACAGTAGAGCTGACTTGCTTTCTTTTTCTTTGTATATTAGTATTGGGCTTTGTCATTTCCACAGAGAGGCTGTCCTAATCAGCTAGTTGAGTGGATTGCTTTCCTAAATACATATCTAAATAGTTGAGTGGATTGCATTCCTAAATACATATCTAACTTTCATATTTTTCAATTACATGTTTCAAACAATTCTTGCATCAAGAATACACTGAAATATTTCACTTTCTTGTCCATTATTCCTTTAAATAAGCTCAGCCTCTCATAACAGGGAAGCAGATTGTGCCTTGTGATTTTTACATCTATCTCAGGAGCAGGAAGCAGAATGGAAAGTGGTACTACAGCCTCATTCTTTCTTAAGAGTGTAAGATCACTTCAGACATATGAAAAGTTTTTCCACTAGTAAAAGCCTAGCAACAAAACCCAGTAGTCTAAAGGTAGAGCTTGTAAAATGTGTGAATGGGATTGCCTGATATAGTTGTTAGTTGGGGTTGTGTTGGGATATCAAAGCAGAATTTGATATCCCAGGACTTGCCTTATATTTGCAACCTCTGTCCCCTGTGTTACAGCCCTCAGTGGCAGTGATCAAAAGCAATCAAGCTGAAATCATTTAATTTAAAAAGAAAGAGCATCTGCTAATACAGAGGTTTCTTAGCTCTGGAGTCACATTTGCTCAATTTGGTCTTGTAATGCAGGACCAATGTGTATGTTTGGGCTGTGTTAAGGAGAACCCTCTTTAGGCCAATGCTCCCATAAGCCAGAAGGAAGTCATCCCTACAGAAATCTCCCCTTTCCCATTTTAGTAGACTCACATTTTCATTTTAATTTCTATGATACTATTCTAGGTTTGGAGTAACTGTCCTCCCTTGGCATTTTTGTGGGCTGAGTGTGCAAATGCTTATGTCTTTTGCTGCTCTCCCGAGCCATTATTGATTTGACTTATTTCCTCTTCAAGCACACAAACTAAGAAGACCATAAAAGTTCTCTGGAATCCCACAAAATATACTCTACTTGTATTCACTGTCTTTCAACTTCTTAAGATGATCTCAGCTTATTAAAGTTATCTGTGATTACAGTAATTGCAAAACAGATTCTGCTGTGCCACCATTGGGAAAAGTTTCTTCTTAACTTATAAAATTGAGTCTGCCTTGTGTAGTGTCTGACTTGTATCTCTCCTCAGCTCATGCATCATCTGCATTTGATAATAAATATTATCTAATCACATGGATGAAATAATCACAGATAGGGAAATTAAAAAAGGAAAACAATTAAAAAGATCAAGGAAAAATTCCCTAAAAGATTATGGAATTGTTTAAATGTCAGAGAGATGTATATGTTAACACTACATTGACCCATTCTCAAACCTGGCTCAGATAAAATTCCCCAAACACAGAATAACTAATGTAATATGCACCAGATGTAGAAGGACAAAACCTTCCCCAGTCCACACATACTGATTAATGCAATTTCATCACTCTTAGTACACCAGCACCATATATTGCTTGGATCATTATCCACAGTAGAGCTCGATGCAGCAGCACCCTGAAGAACATCAATATCATACTTTTGCTGCAGGTGTTACAGACTTAATCACACAGGCCTTATACCCAGGCCAAAATTGAAAAAATATGTAAGGTTTAACATGACTGAATTAAGATATAAGAAGGACAACTACACAGATGAGAAAACCAGGAAAATGGAATTTCTTAGGATGAAAATATTAGAAACTTTCAGGGAGAGTCTACTTTAATATAAGTTTCTTCAGAATCCTCTTTAATTTGGAGCCAAAAAATGCCTTCTGGAAGAACATTGCATTTACCATTGATAATAAAGAGGAACTAAATCCCTAACACAGGAACCTCTCTGAAGTTTCAAAGTAAATGCAATGAACAGGGTTTTTTGGTTAATGAATTTCGTATGTATTCTTAAGAATAATTTTTTAGCAAGAAAAGGAACTGTCCATAACTTGGGTTGCTAGAGTTGCTTATGAACATCTCATATTTCTAAATGGTAAATCCTCAAAAGAGCAGAGGGAGAGAAAGCAGAATTTGATATCCTTGGACTTGCCTTATGTTTGCAACCTCTGTCCCCTGTGTTACAGCCCTCAGTGGCAGTGATCAAAAGCAATCAAGCTGAAATCATTTAATTTAAAAAGAAAGAGCATCTGCTAATAGACAGCTCTCTTAACTCTGGAGTCACATTTGCTCAATTTGGTTTTGTAAAGCAGAACTACTAGAGAGTGTGGAAAGTTTAAATTTTATATTATTTTTTAATGATGATGGGTGAATTCTTCAAGAACATTAAAGCATATATTTTATTTATTTTGTGACTTATAAGATCAGGTCAGTTAATATTTCAGGCTGGCAGGTGTTCTCATTTTGAGTCACAGTTTTCTCAGGTATCTACTAAATAGAATTTTTGGATGATACAAGATTATATCTTTCATAAATTGGAAAAATGTAATTTTTAAAAATGCTCTGTGATTTGAGATAGTGATTGATTTAGATGGATTTTTTTACAGATGACTTTTAAAATATGATTCATATTTTCACCAACCACTGCACATTCTAAGCTTTTTATGCAGTAGATTTGATGCAAATACATACAATTTTTGAGGATGTTACTGAAATTAGAAAAGAACCAATTTTTCCTCAGCATTTTAGAGCCACATAGCATGTCTCAAAGGAAGAAAAAAAAAAAAAAACAAAACAAAAAAACTGTTCCAAATGGAGTTTCCAATTAATCAGGGATTTTGAGGAAGAATAAGGAGAATTCTATGCTTTAAATTCAGTTATGTTTGTATTCCTATCATTTTAAGCTGAAGGACAGACTTTAAGAACTATAAACACATTGCACTGTCTAGAATATGCTCACTTATCAAGTATGAAAAAAATATTCATAAATAAAGATTTAAGTATGGATGACTTGGCTGTGGTAATGAAAAAAAATTTTGCCCATATGATGTCCCACCACTGTTAAAGTGTAAGTACAGGAGTTTATTCTTGTGGACCTGATTTTAGGGTAAGAAATTTAGTTGTCCAAGTCTTATTCACAGGCCAGAAAACAGAAAATTAACATATGGCAAGATAAGCCATGAGAAACTTAGTTTTTCCTTTGAATTTTGCAAGATAAATTGCTAATGGAGATACCACAACCTTAAAATGTAACATTAAACAGTTCCTATCTTTTCCTTTTACTTATCTTTATAGCTATACAGTCCTTACAGAGCGCTTCTCTAGCCTGTTTGGGTAAGAAGTTGAGACAAATGCAGTAGGAGACTTAGACCTTACCTGTGTAAAGAAGAATGGAAAGAAAAAGGAGAAAAAAATGCAGATTTTTTTTTTAAATATAATATCTCATTACTTAAGTAAAGACTTCTACAGGGATTTCCAGAATACCAATATTTTGAATTTGCAACTGTGTTTTAGTGAGGTAATATAATGTTTCTAAGCCAATTTTAATGCTGCCATTAACTTGAACTTTCTCTTATGTTTGTGCATATTGTTTAGAGCATTTATCTCAGTCTCTGAATTAGGAAATCTTCATAGATCCTATATTTTCACAAGTAAGAAATAATTGCTTAAGCAACCTGACAATCTAGGATTAATTTTCTGGTTAAAGAGATATCTGAAATGATGTATTAATTATTACAGCAACGAGTTTTTAATTTCATTCCTCCAAAACTGCTGGATGATACTTTAGTCATGTATAGTTAAATTTCAGGTTTTTGTGTTGATCCATCATCTGTATATACTTTTTAAAGGATTTTAAATAAAAATTGTAATTCAATTAATAAAAGCATTTACAAATTCAAGACACTGGATACAGTAAATGATCTATATAATTGCTTGTATGTGTATATGTCTATATCCTGTGTGCCCAGACTGACCACAGATAGAAACTATAGATACATAAATCTCTACACACTTGAGATATATATATATGTACAAATAGACAGAAACACACATGGATGAATTAAATAAATTCTTTCCTAGTAGTTTCTGCCATAATATATGTCCATTGGGAGAAGTTGAAGCATTTCTTTCAAAGAGAGTCTGACATCCCTGCAGAGAAAAGCAATCCCCTAGGACTGTACTCTAACCATAATAGGAACAACCTTTGCATTTCTCCATTAATCCTAATTTCATTTATGATATTCACGTGGAAACATTATGTCACTGTTACTAAGCAAAAAAGCTCCTCTGAAGTATTTTAATATCATTATAGGCTTCAAAGGAGGAAGCAGCTTTCACATACCAATTTCATGCCTCTCAAAGCCCTGGAAAGCATATTCCTTTTTTATTTTGGTTTGGGCTCTGCCTGGGTGTTCCTCCCCACTCTTTTATTAGCAACAAAATTCTGATTATTTTATTTCTTTCATTCTTCCTAGGGTTTTCTGAAAGTTTGCCAACATGTAATAAGACAAAGAACTGCTCCCCCTACCTGAACTTCTGACTCATCCCAGGAATTCAAAGTATAGATTAATTCTCTTCTTCAGGACTTTGTATTCTTTCCCAAAGCATTTTCTCATAATACTTGTAAACTTTCAAAGATAAATTAGGTTAACAGAACAGAATAAAGAATTCCTTAGAATAGCAGAGTAAGTACTGGAAAGAGATGGATATTTTTTTAGATTTTCACTCTTTTCAATTTCCCATAGAACCCTTGAGGTAATACAAGGGTTTGCCTCTGACTCCCTACTCTGTTGCATCAAGACTAATATTGGTGTCTGTTATTTCAAAGCCCTTTTAATCTGAGCACTGACTAACAGGCAAAAGGTGACCAGTATTTTCTTGAATCTGAGGCAAAAGCCAAGGCAGTCCTGGACATAGTCACAGCTGCAATGTCAGAGACAAGCATGGAAGAGTGTTGGTTCTTTGCTGCTGGAGATTGCAGACCATGCCTTCCACCAGGCAGACCTTATAGAATCAAAGAAGTGGTTTTCTTCCTTCAAATACATGGAGAGATTATCTGGATATTCACAGAGTCATAGAATTATAGAATGGTTAGGGCTAAAAAGGATCTTACACATCATCCAGCTCCAAACCTCCTGCCACTGGCAGAAAATCTTCCACAAGACCTAGTTCCTTAGTGCTCCATCTAGCCTGGTCTTGAACACATCCCAGGATGGGTAGTCCACAGCCTCTCTGTCAACCTGTTTCTGTGCCTCACCACCCTCCCATAAAGAATTTCTTACTAATATCTGATCTAATCCTACCCTCCTTCAAGTTAAATCCATTTCCCCTTGTCCTGTCACTACATACCCTTCTAAAAATTCCTTCCCCATCTCTCAGTCAGCCCCCTTTATGTACTGGAAGGTGCACGATGGTCTCCCCAGAGCCTCCTCTTCCCCAGACTGAACAACATCAATTCTCTCAGCCTGTCTTCATAGGAGAGGTGTTCCAGCTCTGTGACCAACTTAGCAACTAAGACCAACTTAGCAGTTCTATTCTACACTCTTTCCAGTGGGAGCATGTCTTTCTTGTATTGGGAGGCACAACCTACAAATAGTACCCCAGGTGAGGTCTCATGAGGTCAGAAGAGAAGAATTATCTCCCTTGACCTGCTAGTCACTAATCTTTTGATGCTGCCCAGGATGCAGTTATATTTCTGGGCAAAATTATGAATAAAGAAAAGTTCCTGTCTCCAAATAAATGCAGACAATATTTTATCATTTTCCAACTAAAAATACCTGCAAAATTTAATTCAGAAAAGAACTGCTCTGGGATAATATAATGAAAAATTTTGTTGAGGCACTGCAAATGTGTGCACATTAATGTCTTGCCAGTAATAGATTTTTTCCATGGTCACTAACAGAGCCATCTGGTTTAACAGTCTTACTCCATGCTTGTTTAGAGACAGTTTCATTTCTAACCTTCTGGTGAACTTAAGGGAAAAACACAATTGGCTGGTTTTAATTTACATTCTAAACACAGCAGATGACAATTGAAGGAGAAGTTATTTCAGTCCTGACTTATAACTAACATAAATATCTGTAAAATGTATGTGTCTCGTTTTCTAAGCATTTGGCCTTGATTGATAAATACATACACGTAGAAAAGGTTTATGTATCTATTAAAATAGATTATGTACATTTTTGAATATTTAACAATAAAAATATTCTAGTTACATAGAAAAGGCTCATGTCAAGGCATTCAATTATCTCCATGGAATACTTTTCCTGTATTGTACCATGGCAATGAACCTTTAAGTAATTTTGTAAGTAAATGTGGCAGAAACATTGATTGTGAATTTATTTTTCTTATAATTCATGTATGTTTTCTTTCTCTTTAGAACTTCTGCCCTTGTTAGATGAGGGATTTAAACAATCCTTTTTTACAATGCCACAGATTCTGGGGTCAATCTGGGTAGAAATGGACAGGAAAGAACAACAAATGTATCAAAAAATATACAGAAATTTTCATGGCTATGCACAAGAAAAGGTTGGGAGCACATAAAACTTAGCTGTGAGAGCCCTCAGAAGTATGTCCTGCTAAAACTTGATGAAGAAATCCAGCATTATAATTGCAGAGACAGCTATGCCTGGGTTTTTAAAGAAAACTAACACCACCATTGTCATAACATGCTAAAGCAGTATGTGCTACTTTGTCATAGGAACAAACTGTGGCTTTGCCTTATAAAATTGAGATCAGCATTCTCACCCAACCTAATATGTTTACATATGTAGACTATGATTAAGACTCTGCCTTTTTGATAAACAGTAAAAGATAAGGCTTGCTTGTGAAAAAATCTGAAGGGTACAAATAACTGCATCTGATTTTTAAGGCAGTCTAGATGATTGTCAGTCATTACAACATGAGAACATTATATACAGACATTTTTTAACTCTGGCCACGTCAATCTGGTCCTGCATTACTTTGCCAAGATATGTAGTATGAGTTCATGAAAATTCATCACTTTGCCTCAAATCTCAACTCCCCAGATTAAAAGATCTGAAAATAAAAACAATACCGGGAAGAAGAAAGCGACACTATACCCTCAGCTTAGAAACCCATTTTCAATTATCATGAAAACTCAAGAAAGAACAAAAAAGATGTCTTCTATTTTTTTCACTTAAAGTATGTATCTCAGCCATAGCAGTAGAAGTTAAGGGTTGCTGAGCTTTTAATATCCCGCTTTTTTCCTAGGTAATAACAAGAAGATTTGGCAATCAAGTAATCTTAACCAGGAAATCAGTATTCGTAAGGATCACTGACTTATTCAAGTTTCATAGCAAACACACACACACACACAGAGTCACAGAATGAGCTGAGTTGGAAGGGACCTCCAAGGATCATCAGGTCCAATTCCTGGCCCTGCACAGCACCATCCTCAAAAGTCACACCATATGCCTGAGAGCATTTTCTAGATGTTTCCAAAAGTGTCAGCTTGCTGCTGTGAGCACTACCATGAGGAGCCTGTTCCAGTACCCAACCACTCTCTGGGTGAAGAACCTTTTACTGATATCCAGCCTAAATCCCTCCTGACATAACTGCAGGCCATTCACTCAGGTCCTGTCACTGGTCACCACAGACAAGAGATCAGTGTCTGCCCATCCTCTTCCCCTCATGAGCAATTTGTAGACTGCAATGAGTTCTCCCTTCAGTCTCATTCAGGCTGAACAGATCAAGTGATCTCAGCTCCTCCTTATGTGGCCTCTCTTCTAAGTCCATCACCATCTTCATGGCACTCCTTTGGACACTCTCTAATAGCTTAATGTCTATTTTATATCATCGCCCCAGTGCAGAGCACAGGGGACAATCCTCTCCCTTGCCCAGCTGGCCATGCTGTGCCTGATTCCCCCAGGACACCCTAGGCTGGCCCTCCTGGCTGCCAGGGCACTGCTGACTTGTGTTCAACTTGCCCTCAACCATAACCCCCAGGTCCCTTTCTGCAGTTCTGCTTTCCAGCTTCTCATTCCCCAGTCTGTCCATTCATCCAAGGTTACCACACTCCTGGTGAAGAATCTGACACTTGCCCTTTTTGAACTTCCTATGGCTGGTCATTGTCACAGGTTCTTGACTCTTTAAAGAAGGCTTGCAGTTGTGTTCTATGGAGTGCCTAACTGTGCAGTTCAGAAAGCAAATAAATAAGATATAAAGATATAATCAGTGTTTTCTCTGAGCATTGTAGTAAGTTAGAAGGCTGGCAGCATGATCATTATTCAATTCCAGGTTTACATTTGTGAAAACTACTAATTTAAGCTGTGTAGTTGCTCTTCCAGAAATGCCCCACTGTGAATATTTCTTACATCAGTTAATAGCAACTGTCTTGCTTCTATAAGATTAAAATGCGTTGGAAAGCAAATATGATTTTAATGTTATCCTTTGAAGAGTACGTGACATCTGCATTCACTACACTCATCCCACAAATACTATTACGAGCAGTTGCTGCCAAGTGTTCCCTAAGTCCATCAGCCCACTGTGAGAATAAAATATTTCACCTCTGGAGAAAATAAATTTAAATAATGTGATTTTACTGAACTGTGTCCTAATTACACATAATATTAAATGGCAATTACAGAAGATGCAAAACAAGCTTGAAGTGATATTTAGGATTTGAAAAAGTCTTCTCTTTTTTTCCCTAAACTCTCTTTAACAAATCATGTTAATTAATGATTTGGGTTTCTTAATTTCTATAATTCATTCAAGAAAAAAAAACCCTAAACACATAAAAAATATAACATCTGCCAACTGTGTAACCATGACAACACTAAATCCAGTTGTAAAACAGCTTTTTTCCACTAAACTCTCATTAAAAAGAAAGGTATTAGCTGATTTTAACTTATAGGTCCAGGGGAAGTGAGATGAAACAGAAAATTAGCATAGATTCATGTTGTTTCAATAAATGTTCTTATATTAACCAGACTCTGGCATAAAGTGCAATGTCACTATAAGACAAATTTAATAGGTAGCAGATAATAGACACTTCTTTCAGAGCCAGTGATCCAGGCCTACAGCATTTGCACACCAGAGGAAAGTGGAGTCATGCAAAGATAGATATATGTTACTGCATAGAGATGGGACTGTGATGAGGAAGAACGTCTCTGGAAATCTTTCTTGGGAAGAGTTTGGGAAGAGATGCAGCTACACCTGAGTCCCTGCAACTGGACGACTAAGGCCCCAGTGCAGTACCACAGGACTGGGGAAGAGGGGCTAGAAAGCTGCATGGGAAAAAAGGACCTGGGGGCACCAGTAGTGCGCTGAGGTGGCCAAGAGGGCCAACAGCATCTTGGGTGATATAAAAAATAGTGTCTAGGACACTACAGTGTGTAGTAGTATGGTAGTGATTGTCCTGATTTTTGCTTGGACCCGGTGAAGCCCCACCTCGAGTCCTGCTCCACTCACTTCAAGACAGACATTCAGGTGCTGGAGAATGCCCAGGGAAGGGCAACAGAGCTAATAAAGGGTCTGGAGCACAAGTCCTGTGAGGAGCAGCTGAGGCAACTGGGGTTGTCCAGCTAGGAGAAAAGGAGACCTTATTCCTCTCTACAAGTACATGAATGGAGCTTTTATTCAGGTAGAGGTCAGCCTCTTCTCCCAGACAACCATGAAAGGACAAGAAGCAATGGCCTCAAGCTGCACAGGAGGTGTATTAGCAAAATGGAATATTAGCAAAAATGTCTTCATAAAAGGGTTGTCAAGCATTGCAACAGGCTGACCAAGGAAGTGGTGGAGACACCTAAATTATTTTATTGATTTTCATTATCCTCAGTCTATGCCAAGTGTAATATAACATGTTCTGCTTCTCCTGAAATCCCTGTCTTTTCTGTTTTGCCTTCTGGACTCTTGAAACCAGCAGAAATAAAGTAGGATAAGAAAACTGAATGACAATGCCTAAAGTACACATTGTATAATTTTATTGTAAAGACAGTCTCTCAGAAATGACTGGTCTCCTACTGAGAATGAAGAGCTACTGAGTATGAACTTAGGATAGATGGTTTGAACCTATGTGGATCTCTGCCTGTATTGAAAGGCTCAGCATCCTGGCTGAATACAGAGTAAATGAAAAGATCAAGTATCTTTTCTTTAACTTTCTTCATCCCAGAGGGGGAGAATTCACTGTGAGAATAAAATTTAAAGGTAATAAAATAAGAATTAATCTTTTAAGAGTTCTGAAAGTGACTTCTTTAATTTTTATCTAACTTTCCGTTTTGTATAAAGTGTTACCCAAAACTCTAATGGATGCTTCTTTGCTTTGAGAATGTCAGAAACACTTGTGAGACTGCATATTCCTTTGGTATAAATTGGCAAAAAGTGTTTAAGTTCTGAACAGTGCAACTGGAATTTACTCCTAGCAGACACCTACACTGTGAAGGTTAATCAAGGTCCTTCAAAACTGTGCAATACAATACCCCTGAAGTCATATAATCCATGGCCATTTATACACCTATGGATTCTACTGAAAAATACTTGGGGCTTTGAATAGGGGCATATGAGAGAAGCCTTCAGAGTACTGTGGGAATAACATTCTTCACTTCTGGAGAAACTAATTTTAAAAAATGCAATTTTACCTCTTTTAGGTCAGGGTAATCAAGAGTCTCATTGTCTTGATGTATTGTGACATAGCATGCACAAAGAAGGACAACATAACTGGTGAAGGATCTGGAGCACAAGTGTGATGAGGAGCAGCTGGGGGAGCTGGGGGTGCTTAGCCTGGGGAAAAGGAGTTTAGGTTTTAAGCGCAGTGAGATTGCACAGGAAGAAACCAGGGAAGTTTATATTGGATAGTAGGGAAAAATTCTTTCCCAAAAGTGTTGTTTGAGCAGTGGAACTGACTGTCCAGGGAAGTGGGGGAATCACCATCCCTGGAAGTTCTCAAAAAAAAATGTGTAGATGTGGCACTTGGAGACATGGTTTAGTTGTTGCCCTGGTATTGTTAAATTAATAGTCAGACTGGATGATCCTGGAGGGTATTTCAAACCAAAAATTATATAATTCTATTTTATCAATATTAGACACCTATTATATATTACCAGTCTAAGCAACTTGTCTATGCAGTGATATTTCTTAGAAGACTCACTTATTCTGAGCCTGATTTTAGACTTTGAAGAGTCTTGATAAGACTGTGTTGTCAGATTTAATTTGAGATGGGATATATACTAAAATATGGAAAAACATGTACATATGTACATATATACAGACAAATACATACTGTGTCACAATGGGAATTCCAATTTATTCTTTCTATTTAACATGTTCCTCATCGATATTTGACTACTTTGGCAAGCATTTTTCCAATAAGCACAGAGTCTTGACAGAGCACAGCAAGGATGCTGACAGACTGCTTTGGTGCAGATCTAAGCTAACTTAAGTACTGGCAAGAGTCTGTGGCCAGGAATGTTAGACTTGCTTTTTTATGTCATCAAACTCTAACTCTTATTTCCATTATGTTTAGGAAAACCCGAAGAAAAAAACAAATGCAGCTAGCAATATATATACATAAGAATAAATTTGATTACATCTTGACTATTTAAGGCAAACCTGCATCAAGTGTAAATAAGCGTGGTTTCATGGAATTCAAGAGAACTATGCACATCAAGTCAAGATGACAGACATCCATACTTGAGATATACTTGGGATTAAATCATAACATCTTATTACGTCTTTGCAGAGACATATTCTGGATAGTTGTAGTGCTTTGAATCAGCAGCACTAAATCCTGCAGTGGATGAGAAAGAAATAAAGTTGAGAAGGAAGGAAAGATGACTTAATATAAATATGCATCTGCAAAAAGGACATATTAAGAAACCATACCAAATGATTATCATGTTACTCTAATAAGGAATAATTAAGGCAAAGAAACAAGAAACATCTGGCAATACATACTTCACCAGACAATATCAAATTTGCCCAGAGGAAATGGCCAAGGCATGGCTGAATTCAAGAGAGCAAACACAGAGGACATGAAATTCTGGATTTTGAGGCCTATGCCCAGTGCACTCCTTCAAAACTACTTGTGAAAATGTAGTCCCTACTTTTGTACAGAAGTTACTTTTATTTTAAGAATAGCTTTATACAAATAGCTGTGTATCACAGTTATGAAAGAGGAGGTCTGTGTAATTCATTCCAGATGACTCTCACAAATATCAGCCATTGATTTACACTGTTCTACAATCCCAGTGCTCCCATATAGATACTTATGGAATTCCATCTGCGGGTAGGTGAAAAAAGTCAGGAATTATAATGAAAGTGAAAATTCAGAGAATATAAATTTAACCTCATTTATTTTGTATATTTTTCTTAGTTTTAGAAATATATCTGCAAATACTCCTAGCCTAATTACTGTTTCTTTTACATTATAGTAGTTAAGAAAGCAGCAATCTCAAATTTCATTATAATATAAACTAGCTCCTGTCTGGGATTTTATTGTTACTTTTTTAATCTCAACATTTATTTATCAATAATCTTCTAGAGCAGAAACTGAGTCACAAACTGTTTCTGTTTCAATTCTGTCATATTCCAAAATCTGCTTTCAGCTAGATATGCATATTGCCACCATAGGGCATGGAATATCCCTAAATGGCACATCTTTTAAGACAAACCAAAATACAAGAGAGTGAAATATTTGCCACACACATGCTAGAATTAACAGTGAGAGAGATGAGAACCATCATGAGGATGCATACCTTCAATGCCTTTCCCTTGTAGTTCAGAAACTCAAGCAAAAACATTAAGATTAAAATTTACAGCATAAATGATGATCAACACCAAAGAACAGTAAGCACTATCTGTCATTTACTTATAACAGATTGTATATGGAGAACATAATATAATTCCATTTACCTAAGATTTTTGAACTTGGTTGACACAGAACCTGTAGGATTTCTTCTGTCCCAGCCCTGCATTTCCTTGTGCCCAGTACCAGTTAGTAGAGAAGCTGAGCCCACACACACCAGAGTCAAAAGCAGCATTTAATAAGTATATAGAACATATTATGATGCTGAAGCCACAGACTCAGCCAGATACAGCTACTGAACAAACAGCAGCTGCTAGTACGTGGCCATGGAATTCTATTATAATTCCTTCCAACTTCACACAAGTCTTGCTTGAGTCATTATTTTCTCTGCCTTTAACCTATAGCCTAAACATCCCATAGTAATCTCCTGGTTTTCACTGTCCCTCTGATCCCTGTCATATTTTGTTCAATTTGCTTAGCCTTTATTCAGTTAACATTACAATATCTGAATATAGTTTACAAAATTACCATTTATTAGCACATATTTTCAATAACAGTGTCAAGCTAACATGCTTGAGATGATACAGTAGCACAAAAACAGCAAATGAAAATCTGACTATGAGTCTGGTATACTCCATTTGGCACTTCAGAACTCCTTACAAAATAAGCACCTCATGGAGTTTTTACTTCACCAGAAGATATATTACCTTCCAGGAAACAGTACAAACTTGCATGAAAAACCCACAGTAGGTAAAGTATTATGTCTTGGGCCTTTTATGAAACATGGGAAATTAGGACATATCTCTGTTTATTTTTGAAAAGGAAGACTGCCATATATTCATTTGAATGTTAGTCACTAGCCTAATTGAAGCAACTGTAATCTTAGGCATTCATGGGACTATTTAAGTGATTTTTCCTTAGAGGGAAATCATAGGCTATATATAAGAAATTATTAATTTAA
Organism: Chloebia gouldiae; assembly: GCA_003676055.1. Classification (NCBI taxonomy): domain Eukaryota; kingdom Metazoa; phylum Chordata; class Aves; order Passeriformes; family Passeridae; genus Chloebia; species Chloebia gouldiae. Next base: position 24,147,763 of record QUSF01000009.1, on the reverse strand, counting down.
TTAAAACCATTATTGAAGGACAAGCCTTATGAAAGCCCTCACAGCCTTTTGCTGACAGCAAAATTCTCTCTAGCTATTCTTCCCTTTGACAGAGCCTTTGCAGTCCCACTCCATCTACAGTTCTGGCCTTTCTTTTCCCCTCAACTGAACTCCAGCCTTAAATAAAGCCTAATCCTTCCGCAAGGACCTCTATCCCTTCTTAGAAGTTTAGAACTTCTCACAGCAAAGTTTCCCACGATTTCTTTTGACACCTACTTTCCAGTACTACTCCAACTGCATCCATTTTCTTTCTTTCTTTCTTTCTTTCTTTCTTTCTTTCTTTCTTTCTTTCTTTATTCTTTCTTTTTTCTTTCTTTTTCTTTCTCTCTTTCTTTCTCTCTTTCTCTCTCCTTTTCTTTCCTTCCTTTTCTTTATTTCTATCTTCTTTCCTTTCCTTTCCTTTCCTTTCCTTTCCTTTCCTTCTTTCCTTTCCTTTCCTTTCCTTTCCTTTCCTTTCCTTTCCTTTCCTTTCCTTTCCTTTCCTTTCCTTTA
>QUSF01000009.1:24092180-24147132 GCA_003676055.1 Chloebia gouldiae | reverse complement strand
CTTTCCTTTCCTTCTTGATGGTGCACCCTCCCTCACCTTGAGCGCTGTGTGAAGTTCTGGGACCCACAGTTTGAGGATGTGAAGGTCCTTCAGTGCATCCAGAAGAAGGCACAAAGAGCAGCTGAAGAAAGGGCTGAAATGAACATCCTATGAGGAGGAGCTGAGGACTTGGGCTTTGTTTAGTTTCAAGAACAGGAGGGATGATCTCATGGCTCTCTCCAGCTTCCCAAAGAGGGGAAGTGCAGCACAAGGTGTTGGTCTCTTCTTACTGGTATCCAGTGATAAGATTCCTGGGAATTCACTGTATTTTAATTTAGTTTGGGCTTCATGGTCTAAGAAAACACCATTTGTCTGCTCATTGTAATGACACTGCATCTGATGCTGAGTTTTGAGGGGTTTTTTCTGTTCATTTATCCTGAACTAAAAATGTTAGCTTACATGCTCTATTTTTTTTTCAGAAATTCAACCTTAGCAGGCAACCAGAATAAGAAATTTCTTTATGACTAGTTAAGTAAAGTAAAAAGAAACTCAGAATGAGATCTAAAAAAAGAAAGTTTTTAATTACTCACTTAAAAGCTTTCCATAAGCTTTACACAAAGTACAAAAGAAGGACAAGCAGCAATTTTGTTCTAGAGCAACTCAGCCAGAATGCATCAGCCAAAAAGTAAATTGAATAATCTATTTTGCTGCTATAGGTACATGCTTTCCAATTACAAGGATGATAAATTCAAGTAGCAGTTGCTTTAAAGAAATAGAATAAAGGTGCATCTGGAGTTCCATTTACATTCCTAGAAAGGCTACTTTTGGTTTGAGCCAGTGGTAAATCCACACATTTTAAAGGAACTCCCTTTTTGTTTAGTCTGTTTCATAAATGCTTCCATTGCAGACAATATGTCCATAACATATTTACATGTTACAGGCACCACTTCAGAAATCAGGTCCAGTTTTTACCTATGCAAATTTTTAGTTTTTCAAGCCATCATGCAGCTACTCAAAATTTCTCCAAGAATTTGTTCTACAATTATGCTTGAAAATGTACATAGGAATGACTAACAGCTTATTTTATTTTTCATATTATGAATTCTTTCTTAGTCAAATATACAAGGTAAAGCAAAAGGTAAACCTCCATCAAAGCAAACTTATTCTTAAGAAATTCTTAAATATAGTCCCACAGATTTCACATTTTTGTCTTGTATTCTCTAGACAAATAGATTCCTTATTGCTTTACATCAGACAGCACTCATGAATATGTAGTATTGTCAACTTATCTGCTTTATTTCTTCCCAAGACTGGAATGCTTTTCCAATCAAATGTTACTTAATTTATTAATTTTTTTTCTTAGTGAATGCTAAGTCCCACCAGAGCTTCAGAATAGGGATCAGGACTGAAACAAACTTCCCTTATCAGCCTGCAGTTCATAGCTATTAATATTATAATACTTAGATTTTTTTCAAAATTTCTGGTAATTGCAGTTCTATATCCTCACATGTTAATAGTAGGAAACCCAATTTCACATTAATTTATGGTGCCTTATTAACTTGGATGTGAAACAGCAGTGGCAGAGACACATGGATTTCCAACAGTTAGCAGCCACGTAGAGGTCAAGAGTTCCTTATTCTGCCATACATTCCTGGACATGCCTAACTGTGATGCCATTACTTCTGTTAATGACTATGGAAAAATAAATAACACAACTGAATGTTTTAAGGCACTCAAGATGGCATTTCATGATGCCATAGATTTAGATGTTTTACAACAAAGCTTTTCCTTGGCCCTTTAATAGTGAATCAGAAATTCTTAACCCAGGTCTCTTACAAATATTATAAACAGATGGTATGAGTGAAGATTCACTCTGAGAGATTAACTTTTCAGCAAAAGACAGTATCTCGCAAGATGCAATTCAAAATTTCAGCACATAATAAAATATTTTAATTTCCTTCACAAGGCTCTTATATGGATTTTTAATTCACAGTGACTCATGAGATGCCAGGAATTGTCCTTTCCTGAAGCACTTCTAATTTAAAGACTTCAGCCTTGCAGAGCTAATATTTATTGAATCTCATCAGAGCCAGCAGCTCATCCATTTCTTATTGAATGACAGTCTTCATTGTATAATGTGAGACTGGTAGATTCAAATGTTGAAAAACATCCTAATTTTCTTGGCTTGGAAAACCGATAACATGGTAATCTTTCATCTCTGTTAGATGTAGCCATTGGATGAGAACAAATTAACAGGAGCAAGAATCTATGCGTACATATCCCTTAGAATAGCCAATTCAGACAGTGATATCTGATTTGATTTTCAGTGCTCGTTGCACAGCAAGTCTTGCAACTCCAACTGCTCAAAGAATTCTCATGAAGGAGAACTAAAGTAAATAGCAATCTTTCAATATCCTGTACATGATCCCTTCATGTCAGAAAAAGATTAAATATTTTCCATGTGGGACACATGAGCAGCACTTTGTGTATAGTCACTTGGTTTCTGTCAGTCTTGAATCTTAAATCTTATGGAAGTATTTGGATGGACAGATTGCAGTATCATAGTGATCCAGGAAACCATGGTAACTTTTGGCTCTCGACACTGAGAATTTACTTCATGCTTTTACCAATATTTAGGGAAATATCGTTTCAATAATAACTCTTTTATATAAATTTTTGCAGTTTAAATAATCTGACAGCATTTGAGTATTTATTTCACGTCTCTAATATTTTGTCATTTATATAATTTAAACTTAAGTAAGAAAAGAATGCTTTATTTGTTATTAGGAAGAAATACACTATGAATTTTAAAAGGCCTCCGAAGAACATTATCATTAAGGTATTTAAAAATCTGTGCTAAATGCCTTTGCCATAAAATTTTGTTTGGCTTCTAAGAGAAAATAATAAAATTTACTGTAATTCAGATGATCAAATTCGCCCCCGATTTAGACATATTACACACTGGAAAACACTGAGCCAAAAAGAGGGTAGTGCTACAACCAGCAGATATTATGCAGACCTTGTTGCATTCAAATATGTACTTTTTATAGATATGTACAGATGTATGTTCTCTTTCAGATTTTTCAGTTTATCAAGATTCAAATGCAATACACAGTTCTTTTTCTGCACACTTTTTAGTTAACGAAAAATAGTTGCACTACTATTCCTAATGAATGATTATAAATAGTATTGTATACTATTCATAATGAATTATATGATTCATAATGAATCATCATGAAGCTTTTTTTGTCAGCTTACATTGATGTTTTTTGTATCTGATGAGCATACTTTTTTTCTGCTGTAATTCTGATATAATAGTAGGATTACACATAATTTTAATTTCATATCACAATTCAAGAAGATGTCCATGTAGTTAGATCAATTAAGTGTAAGAATCTGGAATACATCTTATGTAATTATACATCATTATTCACAAACAGTAATAACATAAGAGCTAATAGCTTAATATCTTTTAATCTTATCTTTTATCAAAGATCCTTGCTTTTGAGAATGACAAGGATACTCATGTTTTTCAGCAGGCAGTATTAAATGCTGCATTAACACAGAGCTAGGACTGTCAGCTGAAGTCAATTGTACAAACTGGCTGAGCCTGTTGCAGAAACATGCAATACAGCATGACTGCACCTGATACCAGCCCATACCTTTTTGCTCAGAGCAATGGAGAAGGGATGTGTATCCCACCAGCTCTGCAACCAGGCTGGCTGTAAATTCTGCAAGGAAGTTGAATCACTAAATAGTGATTCCAGCATCAAAAACTGTCCAGAAGGCTCACAGATGCCTTTAAATATTATGAATGCAAATGGAGTTAATAAGCTACAGTGCCACACACTTCTAAAAAAAAGATACTTGAACTGATGTTCCCACACATTAAAATCATGTGATTAATTCTCAGATTATGATATTTATGAGACTGGAAAAGACAAGTCCCAATTTAGAGACAGAAAAATAGAAAATTTTATTCTTCTGTAAGGAAAATGAACTCCCATTGATTTTATAGGAGTATCAGCTCTCAAACCTATGTTAATTATTAAGAAATAATAGTGTAGGAATAGTGAGTTTTTTTCTTCAAGACTCAAACTTAGATTTTATTTCTAAAAGCATGGATCCATCCATCCATCCATCCATCCATCCATCCATCCATCCATCCATCCATCCATCCATCCAATCATCCCCTGAAGGATGAGGAAATCAGAAATTATAATTTTTAAGAAAATTAATAGAAACAGCTTGTTAAGAAGAGACTTGTACATTAATATATTCAATACTAAGATTTATAAATATTCAGGGATTTCATTCTGTGGGACTGAGTCGGGTCCTATAATTTCAGTCCTACAACTGAAGAAAAATAGCTGCTGAAATAGTGCACACCAATATATCTTCCAGTGTGATGTCATCAAAATAAAACCCATTTCATGTCCTCTGGTTTCTTTGGCGAATGTGCTAGAACAATAGACAGATTTCACACCTAAAACACAGTCCTCAACTACTGTATATCATAAAATTAGATACATTCTTAGGTAGCATGACAAGGTTTAACAATGATAGAGTGGAAAAAAAATGAGTCCATGATAACTCAGTAATAACTATAAGAATTTCCATCCTTAAATTAAAAAAAAAAAAAAGCATAATTCTAATATTTAGGGAGAGCATGGCTACTTTTGGTTTGAGTTTTGTTATCACTAAAGGCTAATCGCCTGATTCATATGAAATAAAATGTTCTTTATTGTAAAACACTGCTTTTGTAACCTGGAATTTTGAGAACATCAGAAAAAAAAATTAGATTTAAATCTTAAAACATGAGCAACAAACACATCTAGCAGCAGGAAGATCTGAGTATCTTATTATCTGAGTTCAGCAGAATAGATAAATTGAGTGCTGCAGCCTTTTATAGTCACTGTCACAGTTAAGCAAGAAATTAATATGTTACCTGTCCTTTAATGAAAAACATGCAGTATCAGAGGAAACTGCTTGCTACCTAACTGAGGTCACATCTAGTACCAACATGAAAAACCACCAGAGTGCTGAATTTGTTACATAGTATGAAATTGCTGCATATAGTTACTTTGGAAATGCTGAAGAAACCTGAACAGGCTCCATGTAAATTAACACCTGCTCTTATGACTTTGCCATGAAACCTGATGAGAATATTCCATGATGAGAATATACCTGGGAATTGCATTCCAAGGTGTAGAGGAGGAATAAAATAAAGGTATTAAGGAACATTTGTATATGAGTTAGCTGAGAGATTTGTAAATTTTTGGAGCTCAATCGCATGATTCAATAACAAAATCAGGGCTATTTTTAAAGAAAGGATGGTTTTTATATTGCAATTAAATCATGACAGAGAATCTATTAAAAAATTATCTGTGTAAATAATGTGACTCTTCATTAATTCTATTCCTAGTACCAAATACATGATATTCTGGGGATAGTCCTTCAGCACTCTGCACACAGTATAAGCAATTTTATAGGAAAAAAACAAAGGATGAAATCCCAAAAAATCTGTATAAATTAAAGTTTAGAGTGTGTTCCAATAAGTGCTGCGAGTATTCTGCACTCTGTTAAGGAGAAATTAAATGAAGTGATAGGGTATGTAAAGCTGCTGGATAGATAGTAGATTATTGCAGCATAACTGATATCAGAAACTGGCCAAATTCACAAAATATGCAATCTCAGATGGGAAAGCTATCCACAGCCTGACACCTCTTTTTGTTGTCTTTTTCCATGAAAGATTTCTTTCTGAACCAGAAAGTGCACATTCCTTTTATGATTTTTTAAAATGATTTTTTGGCATTTTCTGGGGTTTTTTTTCTACAATCCATTCAGCACAATCTCTTGAAAGCATTGAGATTACCTAAAGGAATCACTCAATCTGTCACATTAGATGGGTTATAAAAACTTCCTATGAATTACTGATTCATACATTACTGTCACATCAGCATTAATAACTACACAGCCCACTTAAAACCTAGGGAGCTGTGGTATCTCCCACCAGGTGGCAAAGACAATTACCCATCCATCTCCAGTGATATGTGGCCACAAGTGGATTTTCTCACTAACCTCCAGGTTTTCAGAGTTAGGTAACAAGCAGAAAAGATTTGATTTAACTACACAGTGTCCGAATGTGTTCTGTCCCTTGCTACTCTTTTTACGACACAGTTTGTTACTTAAAAAAAAAAAAAAATGGAACTCAGACTTTTCATTACCAAATTATCTAGTATTAATTATTAATGTTAAAAATCAATCTATTTTCCAACAGATTCTATGTTAGCATTATTTGACAAATTACAAATTTCTTCGCTGTTTATTCAAAGAAAATATCTTTTGATATATCCATATAAGATGTAATTTCAAAGAAATTATGTGCATTAAATATGCTTTAGTTATAGAATAGCTTAACAATTTTCTATCACTCTCATCTTTATACAAACTTGTAAGGCTAATCTTCTATTCTTAAGGGAATTTCAGGAGGCACTGCAAGAATTTCCATATTACAAAAGGCAAATATAGCTCCAATTTTCTTAGCACAGAATTCTTTAGAATAAAATATTTAAAGTTATTTATAATGGAGAGTGAGCAAGCTTCTTAAAGCATGTAATATTTTACTTGTGTGCTTAAAATACTAATTCTAAAATTTCTAAAATAACTCCTTGCAGATCTGAATTCATAAAAACAAGAAAAGGTTTTCTTCAGGCCTATGCTGTACTTAACCATCACAGGAGCTCTGAGCACCACCTTCTAAATCAAGACTTGTATGCTTGCCTTTGATGGGTATTTATTCCAATTCCTCAAAAATTGCTCAGCTTCCAGATTTACAATCGTGAGAAATAATGAAAGCTGCAAACATTTAGAGCAGGAATAAAACATAGATCAAGTTCCAACACACTAGTCAGCTCAACATAAAGCAGCCTTATCAGCTTAAAATAAAGTTGATATGGCCCTATCAGTCACAGGAACTTGAAGTATAAATTTGATCACAGGTCACAATGATTCAGATGTTTAAATCAGATTATTTTCCCCTGGTTTATAATACCTCAGCTGTGCTATGGATGTCTTCTTCATTTCAAAAGTCATGATCTGTTCCATCAGCATGGAGAGACTCCTGCCACTGCACATTATTTTCACTGTGATGTATCTTACTGACAACATCATCTCCTTTTGATTTACATTGACAGGACCTAAAAATACATAAGTGGAATATTCTCCAAGGCATATAATCAATTGCATCTGCTGCATTTCTGGTATTTCCTTGGCCCTGTTTACACCATTACCATCTCTACTAAAGCTGTATTATTAATATAAATGTTTCCAGGAATATATGTTGGCATCAGCTCACAGCACTGTTTCTATAGCACTAACAATTTAAAACCTCAAAGGAATCTCAGAAGTGTTACTACTTTATTGTTCTAATACTCAAGTTATTGTGGTAAATAAGGTGATAAAACATAAACACCAAAATCCTCTGTAGTGTATTGTTGGTTAGTGTGACACAAGGAAATAATGACATGCCGTTTTCAAGAAGATTATAAAAACTCTTATTATCTTGGAAATATGGTAATTAGACATTTTTTACAAGAGCAAAACAAATAGCACACAGATACTAAAATCAGCTAACTTCAGGGAAAATCCTCGTGTTAAAATCAATATCCTCAAAAACTATTTGGGATAATATGACTAACAAAAATGAAAAAAAAAAAATTATTTTTGAGGAAATGTGTGTTTGTGCATTAAGTTAATTGTCTATTTTCTGACATAAGTATTTACATGCTGTTAAATAGCGCAGTTGAAAATGAAAGTATTACGTTAAAGATGGAGGGTAGAAAATGAGCTAAAAAATCTGATAAACTACAGGGAGCTGAAGAGTGGAGAGGAAAATCTATGAATAATTTAAATTAAACAGCATGGTCTGACATAATTTTGATAAATGTATCAATCGGAGTATTCTAAAATAAAGTATTTTTTGTTAATGTGTTTATCTTAGCTGCATAATGATTTATGAAGAATATCTGATATAAATACTATCAAAGTGTTTAATTATGGTATAGACTTGTAATTGTTCCAAAAGGTTATAAACAAATAAAAACCCATTAACATCTAATGTGTTCAGGTGAACAAAGAGAACAGTCAGTGCAAGTATTTTCTTTTAGGCAGCTGAAGAAATGCTTTGCCAAATCAATCTAAAATATCCTTTCAAGGTGAAATTCTAAAAGAAAATTATCACATTTTATAAAGACATCTAATGAGGATCTTGTTGAAATTTATAATTGGAAGTGATATCAGGAGCAGTGAAAGCTAATGAAGAACAAAAAGAATTATTGCAGATCATTTGTGAGCTGCCTACAACTCAGTCATGATAGTACCAAACACGCCATAGACTCAGCTCTAAACTCCATTTGTGTGTGGACTACAAAGTTCAACACATTAAATCTGTTTTGCTGAACAGCGTACATAATTTGTATTTCTCACAAATTATCTCATCTACCAAGATGAGTGAGGATCACTTTAGACTAAAAATAAGTCTGTATTAAACTTAATTCAGATTAAATTAATTATTTAAATTTATTTTAATTTACAATTTACCTTATCTTTAAGAGAGAAAATAATAAAAATTCCTATATGTCCTATCACTATATTAAAAAAGCAGAAGTGTCAGTATTTTCGAGTTATGAGTACATATTTCTTTGAGTAATAAAGGACATTAAGTAAATTTTCGATTATATGTCTAAATCTCGTCCCTTTTTCTGAACTCTTTTTGAGATTATTTCAAATATGTAAAAATTGCAATTTTGGGCTATTTTAAAGCTCATTTTCATGTAAGAAGGAAAAAATAGGGTAAACTGTCATACAGCAGTAATTGTTCTGAAATCTGAAATTACATAATTTCGAGGCCTGATCTACCATATGAAAGAAAATTAACATCAAAATATTATGGCTCCATGGACAGAGGAAATAGTGTCATCTTAATCCAGTAAGGATTTTTGTGTCATTTATTTCCCTAATGACAAAACATACCTCCCTGACCAAATAATTTAGCACTTCTCAATGTTGAAGTTTAAAATGCCATTGTGGAGGATGCCATTGTATTTAATAATGCTTATAAATAACAAAGGATTGCTTTATATATTCATTTTTGGGAAAGTGATAAAATAGCCTCATTTATTAAATCACTTAAACTATACTTTTGCATTATGCGTATTAAAAATATGTTGTATTTTTATACACATGCTTGGGGTATTTTTCGCTGCAGATTTTAATGGTGCAAAATTCCAGCTGTTAAAAATTCATATTAGTATACTCTAGGTACTTATATCAAGTAAATATTCTCTTACATACATTTCTTTAACTACTAGATTTTTTTAACTACTAAAATTGCATTTTTCCTCTGTTCCCTTTCCTCATTCCTCTGAGGCCATGAAAATAGATATCGACTTTAAAATCATATTTCAAATAGGAAACATTAAATTATTTATCTATAATTTTCTCTTTCAGAGTATCAACGCAGATTTCCTTTCAAATTGAGCAAACATCAAGTTAAAATTCTTACAGCGGATTTGCTAGCAGCCATGCACATTTTTGTATCTTGATTGGCAGGCCTATACTTAAAATAACTAAAGATTATGTTTTAAAGTGGTTATTAAACCTTCCATAACACTTGTCTAGTGTTCTGCAGGGATATTTTTCATTATTAATATTCAGAAAATTATTTCTTGCAGATTCTGCAAAAAGTAGAATAGAATATAAATTACATACTTCAGTTAGTAACAAAAAGAGTATTAAGACTGGCAGCCCGACATCCATTTATATATTATAGCTATGGTATTTGTGATACTTGGTTGGTGCACAATTGCTCCAGGAGAATTAACTTCCAATCTAGAGCAGAGAAGTGACCAGCAGCACCTTGTTGTGATGACAAAAATGCACAGTTTCTCTGAAAGTGCAAGTGAGAGACAAGTTTCACACAGCTTTATTAGTCTCTTGAAGATATTTATACAGAGTCTTAAAAGAGAAATTACAGCATTTCTTCTACATATCAAGTCTTTAGTGGTGTCAGCTGTAAGCCTAAAAGAAATGTCCAGTGGTCTGAATTCTTCTGTATATATCATATATATATATATATACACACATATATATACATATATATATATATATACACACACACACACATATATATATACACACACATATATATATATATATAAATGTCATATATATACTAGCAGATAAGCCCACAGGTAGGACTCAGCATCTTATTATAGGAGCTTTTATGAACAAATAACCATCACAGCATGTCCTGGATTTCTCTACCTAAGGCTGTTGTTAAGCATTGAAGTAGGTTTTTGGCTTTACTTACAATCTTCACGTAAGACATGCTAGGACATCTTAGTATACAGAAAAGATTTTAAACACTTGAAAAAGGATTTATGCCACTCAATGTCTGATGAACATACAAACTGATGTAATTTGTTGTGTAAAAGAGATCTCTGGAGTAATGCTAGTTCAGATGTAGATGTATTGCAATGATAAATCTGATTATAAAACCGAATTTTGTTTTCAAAATACAGTTTAACATCACAGGTTTTCTGCCAACTTATTTCTTCTTGAATATTTAAATGTCCAAAAGCAGTTCTTCCAGAAACTGCAAGGGCTTCCAGGTATACCATTAAAGTATAAGTAAATACATTTTAAATTGAAAGCAAAGATGTTTAATTGAACTTGTTAAAGGCTGCTGAGTCTAGAGAGAGATGTAAAAAATGAGACAGAGAGTCAGCTCACCAGGCAGGTTCTTCTAATCTTGCAGGATATTAATCATGTCCCTTGTAATGAGAAAATTCTATTGGCTATTGCATTTAAAATGATGTGCAAAAACATTGAAAAGAGGTCATTTAAACAACTATATTATGTTCAAAGTTTTTAATGGATCAATTGGATTCAATACATGTCATAAAGCACATTTGGTATATATACATAGGAATATAGAAGCTCCATATTTTGGTGACTAGATACCCATTTGGACACGTATTTGGGCAGTCAAGTTGTGTGTTTCTTTTCATTCATAAAGTGACTGTGTCCCTCCACTACAGCTCTTATAATTGAGCAATAGTCTCACTCTGAGAATATTTTTATACACTGGGAACATCACACGCTGCAAAAGAACCCAGATAAATAGCTAGTCAAGATCATTTATGTCTCAGCTCGCCAAACTTACTGCAACTGAAACATTCCTGAATGGTATCTAAACTGCTACAATTACCTTGCAGCCAAAAGCACAACCTAAATTAGAGTCCAGACACACCATATTTTAAGTACTTCATTAAATGTTTGGATTCTATGTCCATAACAAAGCCAATCATCAGCATTAGCCAATTTAAGGCAATCGGTCTACATTGTAATCTGTGTTAACCACCTAAACGATGTGAAGTTTCAGCTTCATTCAGGAGACTGCAGGAACCTTCTGCTCCTCACTTTGCACAGGATTCAGAATGATCCTGATTTTGGACGTCACACAGCAAACCAGTTTTACTAGCAATTACTAACTAGTAATTTTTCCCACTGAAGAGCACTGAAAACAAAGGTGCAAGTATAGCAAGAAAACACTATCTGCACTCTTGCAACAATTGCAGACATATACATTTGAGTTTCATGTCACTGACAGCCCATTAGAGAAAGCTTTATGTGGAAATTTTATGTCTCCTTTCCCTTTCCAATACTGTACACTATTCAAATATCATAAAGTTTTTGGCAAAGTAATCTGGTAGGAAGGGATACTGTACTCCTGATGTTTTGTTTGAGTACATTACCCAGTCATTCTCTGCAATGCCATTTCTCTCTTTTCCATAGATACAGAAACAAATTCAATGAACTGTCAGGCTCTGAATTGTGGCTCCTGCTCAAATGTTAAGAAATATTTTGTGCTTGTCTCACTGAGAATAATCACTAAGATATAACTAAACAACTCATTCAATATATGTGTTTCAGTGACTTTGGTATTTTTTACAATATGCCTCTTGTATATATTGGACTTTTTAATATTTTTTTTGGTTTTGCTAGGCTGTTCAGTAAGAGACTCTTTGAATGAGAAACTTACAATGACAGCCCAAATTAAGTTTTCCAGTTATGAATTTAACCAGACAGCTATTGGACACTACAACTGATAAATACTAACTGATTGTTAAAAACAAATCCAGACATGATTAGCTGTGTAATATATACATACATATTGTATTACTGTAAAAGCTCTGTTTTATTGGGTTTTACTAACCAAGTGCTATTTCAAGTGCTTATAAAATCTAACTACACTATTAAATCTGGTTCTTTAGCCTGAATGTGGTGGATTATGTATTATTCAGTTACTATTTGTGACTGCTGTATGTTGACCTGGATGTTGAGATCGTTAGCTTTTGGCTGCATTTTGCTACTGGCAGAGTTGGATGGTCAGTGTACTCACACTGCACTAAAAACCAGTAACAGAAATATAGAATGCACAACAGTCCTTTGAAGTCCTCATCATACAGCAAAGGCAGTCTTTAATCTTCTCTAAAGAAGAAATCAATGCCTGAAGCCGACTGGTAGCCCCACCTTCAAGGTGACAAATTTAAGTTTTGACTCATGAATTCAGAGGTTGGAAGGGACCTCTGAAGACTGTTCATTTCAACCGCTCTGCTCAAAGAAAAGCCATTGTATAATGTTTTTAATACCAGCTACATAAAGGAACTTTAACATGGAGAGCTGCTTCTTCGAATGAGACAACCAAAAAAGCAAAAAGATACCCTGCCATTAAAAAGTCTTTCCAAAAGAGACAATTAAAAGGTGTTTTTCAGCTAAGATGTTTCGTGCCTGACCCAATCTGTTACATTCTGATAAAAAAAAAAAAGCACTGTTGTCCTTGCATATCCTGTTTGAACTTCAAAACCTATCAATTTCTTTAAGAAGAGTACCAAATTTCTATTTAAAAGGGCTCTTGCACATTATTGTATTACTACAGCTTTGAGGTTTACTCTGCCTCAACTGAACACGACAGGCTCAGGGAAAGAGGCTTCAGCTAACACGTTATAGTTTAAGCTGGAGTAATGTGCAGTTAGCAAGAAATGCTCAGTTGATCAGTTGTGCTCATATGTAGTTTTGGCTTATGTCTGAGCCGTGACAGAGAGACAAAGGAAATCCACCACCCACTGCCATTGAAAGCAGTGTCTAATGTGAATCTGTGCTAAGAAGGTTACTACCCCATGCAAAGTATTCCACATTGCCAAAACGAGTCCAGAGTTTATGGATGCATTTTTTTTCTTCAGTAGAAAGTGTTCATTCTTGGTTTATAGAACTAAGTCATCACTAAAATCATGATGACTTGGGACCATCCATACAAATGCTTTTACACAGTTAAAAGTGTGCCTAGGGAAAATGCCTGCATAACTACCTGCTGGATTTAAGCTTTGAGTGTGAGGAAAATGCATGAACAATAACTGAATCTCACACATTTCCATTTTTAGTCTGGAACTCCCCATGTCAGTCTGTTCAGAGGGGTTTCAAATTTTATTGCCATGGTAGTAAAAACAATGACCCAATAGTAAGTCCCAATCCAGCCAGTGAAAATTCCAAAACCTAAAAGGCTGATCCAGTAAGATATTTAAACCCATGCGATTCTTTAGTAGAGAAGCAGTCTCATTGAAGTAAACTAGAACTATTACTTTCCTTGAAATAACGCCTTCTCTTAAGTCCCAGTATTCTGCCAAAGTGAGACCTAAGAGAAGTGTCTTGTAGAAAAGAAAACAGCTATAATTCCTATTTTCTGTTGGGGACTATCAATTTCTTCCCCTAAGTTTTTACATCTGGGCTCAGGCTTGCTTGCTTAAGTAATTCAACTGGCATTAGGAACACATAGACTTTTTTTTTTTTTTAAGAAAGGCTAAGTTGGAGAAAAAAAAACTTACAATGCAACTAAAACAGCATAGCTGAAGACCAAAAGGAAATTTTCCCGAACAATTCTGAGGCAACTCTCCAAATTATTTGTTGTTTCAGTAATCCCCTACTTGCAACAGATCATTTCAGCATAGTTAAGACTACTCAAAGAGCCAGTGAGCTCCAATTGTTCATAATAAATTAAAACCAAATTATTTACTGACATTTTTTGGGGAAGCTTTCCCTGATGATACAGTGCATTCCCTGACTACACCTTCAATATACATTTTCATTCCAAGATGAGCTATTTTGTGTGATCAGATGGCATCCTCATTCGAACCTTGGTCTGTAATGCTAGGTATCTTAGGCAAATTTAAACACTACCATAATATATTTCTAGTTGCTACTGAGCTCTTTCACCAGTAAAAACAAGCCAGCATATAGAGATGAATATTGCTTGTAACGTAATATACATTGGAAATGTATTTTTTTCATTCTTGCTAATGTTTTATGCTGTTAGGTGACATTGGATTTGGCTTTACCTTTTACCCTGTTTATAGCCTTCTGATGATAAAATAATGAATTATTGCTGGGTGTCTAATTAATGCCAGCTTTTGCAGAGGGAGTTTTACGACTCATCGACACCATAAAATCACTGTTATTAGAAGACTCACCCTATATTGTTTTGTCAGAAAATTCCTGATTTACATACAACTTATTCTTTCTCACACTGCATTTAACCCAACTGCTGATGTTTTTAACACAGCCATACTGGTTTTCCTCAGCTAGCAAAACTCAGAAAAGGCATGAAATTCCCTGTTCCTTTCTCCCTGCTCTTCCTTAGCTGCCCATAGAAATCCACTAGTCTTGAACATGCCTATGGGTCCTACCTCCCCATTCTTCTCAAGAAACATCTGTAAATTTACTGAAACTCAGTGAATTCAATCTGCTTCTAGTTTTAGCACAAACAAGGAAGTGCATCTTGTTTTCACATCCCGCCCCTCTAATCATTCTTCCAAGACAATAAATATTGTTACACCTTATACACAACCTAGCATAAATACAATAAACAAAATAAGTGTGTTTACAATACCACAACATGTTTTTAACAAATGGATGTTGAAGACCCTCAATCCTGGGAAGGTAGCTATATAATTTGATGAGGTCCACAGTAACTGTAATCTGATTAGAGAACTCATAACGTTAGTGTTGACCATAAATTCGGAATACATTCTTTTTTACTCAGTGTTTGTTTAAGTACAGTTAGGTTATAATTTTAAAATATCTGTTACTGTAATGTAAATGATTGCAATTTATAAACTAAATATTACTGTAACTAATATCTTAATTTCTAAAAAAATTGTTTTATTTGATTGATTGTTTCAATTTGTTGATAACGAGAAGCTGAAGGAGCCATCCATTATATTAAATATATATTCTTATTGAAGTAAATCACACAACACAACCCTCTTAAGTTTCCCCTTAAAATAATTTAGGCATTTTTGGCTCCCAGTGTTGCAAAGTAGTAGACTGGTCCAAACCTCACTCACCTAATGGTTGAAAACATTTATAGTAATTTCCACCCTAGATGATCACTTTGCTTACCTATGTTCACATGCCAAATACTAGTTTTCAGCTAAAATAGTAGTTTTACTCCCTAGTGTTAAACTTTATGAGCTTTTTAGAGTGAAAAAAATATTTTCCAACCTTTCATTTCACTACCATAATTAAGATAATCCATTCTAGCCTCCTCTCATATGATTAGCTCTCCAAACTGTAATAAGCCAATAGCTTTTTCCTATGCTCACAAGAAACTGAACTTCTTCTAGACCATGGGGGAGCAGAACTGAATCCATTCTCCTCTGAGCTGAATCCAGTATCTTGCACTACTTTATTTAGTGGAAATGCCTCTCCTTGTGTTATCTACTATCTCCATTTTCAAAGCTGAATCATGTTGATAGCTCACAGCAAACCCTCCATAAATTAAAACACACATATTCTTCTCATGCATGATCATGAAAAGAATTCCATATTTTATTGAATGCTTTATTGTTTAAATTAATGTTAATTAGTTTATCCAGTTCTTCTTTCTGGAATTGCATTTGATTGTATATTTTATTTTTACTTTATTGTAATTTTTTAAATTTTTGTGAAACTAGTCAGTTCCTGAGACACACCTTTGCAAAGATTTCCATAGCAGTATATGCATAGAGGCCTCTTATTTTTCAATGCCTTTCCCCCATTGTCTCGTTCATCCTCTTTTATACATTTCTTCTGAAGTCCAGTTTAACTAAAAGGTCTTCAAATAAAATCATTACTGGAAAATACATGACAATTCCTTTGCTTACAAATATGAATTACCAAAAAATGTACTAGTTTTATCAAATATAATCAGCCTTTGGTAAATCATCTTTTCATCTCCTCAAGTGTCTTGATTTGTCATCTTAATATTATCTGAGAATAATTTATTCAAACTAAGCTACATTTATCTAGTGTTCTAAATTACTTCTTCCTTTCAACCAACAAAAAATCAACAAAGATATGAATACTGCTGTTGAGATGAAAGAAAAAGACAGCCTGTTAATCTAATGGAACCTGTTCCATATATGTTCAATTCCAACACTTCCCAAATATGTCATTCTGCCCACTCTGATCTCTAGATCTGGATTTATTCCCAAAAAATAATGCAGGAAAGAGTGTAAGTTTTATCCACTGCTACAATGCCTATGCCCTCAGCTTTATCCAAAAGGAAAAAAAGTAATAAAAAGAAAATAGTATTGTTTAATTTGAGGGTTTTTTATCCTAACCACTAAATTCCTTAAGAGTTGATTAACAAAAATGTTTCTTGGTGCTGATTATGACCATTTCTGTGCTGGTACAGAGCAAGCATTTGTTAATACTAGCTCAGTATTAGTCAACAAGAATCAACTGGTAGTGATTTCTCATTGTGCTAAAGCATTAAAATGGGAAAAGTTTCCTATGCAAGTACAAATATATCAGGTAATTTTCAGATCAAATTAACAGAAATTTTTTTTTTAAAAAGTAAGGTGTTTTTGAAGCCAGTCAAACTCAGTTTTTGTCAAACAGTACTTTGAAGCAACTGAAAGCTGAGCCCATTTAAGCCATGTTCTCAGCCTTACAGTGAATTCCTCTCCTGAGAAAACCTCACATTGATTTTGGTATATATTTTGTCAAAAAGAAAAAAAGAGAAAAGTAGCCAGAAGCTTTTTGTATTCTTTGCCTGATACAAAAGAAGAGGGAGAAATAACAGATGAGGAAAGAAGTGTTCCCTGAAAATTTTTAACTCACTTGGTGAATATGGCCAAATGACTCATATGTATAATTTAAATTGTTGAAAAAATATTTCAGATGAATATTTGGCAACTGTTATTTTACAGATAAATTTCCTTCTTTCTTAATGATTAATTTAACCTGTAAGCTTTTTTACAATACTGTTTATAAATTATATGGAAAACAGACTGATTTAAAGTTTGAAAAGTATGGATGGACCAGTAGATAGTGAGCTATAGGAATTTGAAATTTTTTTTCAGTAAATGTAAATACATTAAAACTAAGAAGTAGAGAGCATTTAACTTCTACTTTGTCATTCATCTTTAGAACTATTTTATTATTTTTATTTGTTTAAAGAAAATAAAATATGAATGCAATTTAAATTTTTTTCATAACATATACCAACAACATTTTTTTAAAGCATCTGGTAAAAAAGAATATAAAAGATACCTTATATCAACATTTCTGTTTTGCTTAGGGCAAAACAAATGCTTCTAAAACTTCCCCTCTGGTAATATCACCTGTTAATTAACCACAAAAATTCCAGCAGTAACATGGTTTAAATCCGTGTGACTTTCAGAGGCCTGTTAAAATTTGAACATTTAAAAATAAACATCTTAAAGCCACATCCTAAGTTTAGGGATTGAATTTGCCTTCCAGGGACTAGGTTTCCTTTTCTGTTATCCATTTTGGGAGAGAAGGCCCATCCCTGGTCCTAGAAAGTTCTCTGGACCTGGAACTCAGCTGGTTCTGCTCCCTGAAGGTGATTTCTGTCTCTGTCTCACTCAATTTCTCTGCCCACCTGTTCCCCCCTTCCCTGCCTTTCTCCTTCTCCAGCTTTTTCCTCTCCAAATATGAATTAATTCACTTGTGTACATTATTCATGTGCAAACTGGATAGATATTAATGACAAGTCCTGACTCTGAACACCCTACCAAAACAGGAAATCTAATAAAATCTTAAATGGGTTTTTTAAAGAGTGGTATTTTATAGTAAAGCAAAAAGATTGACTACCTTCTTGAGACCGCAAAGCCATATTCTTAAGCCAGATTGAAAGTCCAAAATTCTTTATTCAAGGGCACCTCATATAAAATCTTATCTAAATTCAAAATGTAACCAAACAGCTCAATCATCAAAATATGAGTGAAAAGCTATTCAGTATATATCTTACTGCTCTTGGACATTAACACTTCTTGGGCAGAGAGGTGAGATCTTTTCTAATACTGCTTCCCAAGTCTCTTTTCCAGTGCAACGTTTCCTTTGAAGCCTTACATAGCTTTCAAGTGACAAACTACATGCTTTTGAAAGATGTCAGTGGCCTGGCTGGAAAAGACAGAGTGGGAGAGGCTGATGAAGTCAATGTTTTGTTTACAGAAATTTTGTTTACAGAAATTTTGCCTCAGTGATCAATAATCGTGTGGAACAGAAAGATGATTTCACTCTCCCTTTGACATGGTGCCAGCTCCATTGCCTAAGGACTTTTTTCACTGTCAAACATGTTTTGTTCTAGTATCTATAGCCAGTTTAACAGCAACATCATGTTTTATACTCAGTGGTGCCAGCTATGCTTTCACGTTTGATTTGCATTTATTCCATAAAATGTCAGTATTCTAATATGCTGCAGCACCTGGCTTTAAATCACTGGCAGCAACATAAACCTGCTGAATAACAAGTTCAGACTCAAAGAGAAGATATCAGAATGTGGTTTTAAGCTGAATTTCATCTTCTAGAACTTAATGTTCACAACAGAATCTCAAATATTGTGGCAAAAGTAATTATTATTCTCTAATTAGTAAATACAGGTACTTGTGGAAGCTTGAGGTGAAAAAGGTGATACTGCTGAAAAGTACACATATGTTCACTTCTCCACTGAGATTTAAAGAAGTTGCAAATATGGATAGGGTATGGCATACAAAAAAGCCCACACTTACCTGTTTGTCACTAACAGCTGACATTGACATTCACTAACCTTTATGTCAGGAAAACCTGGTTTGGATTTAAGATTTTTAAATTATTAAAGATTATTATTATCTGTGGTTATTTTCCTTTTGTAAAAGCAGTTTTTCTTTCAGATTTTCATAATAAGTTTCAGGACTCATGACTAAATGTCATCATCTTACCCTGATCAACAATTTGCATGCTGACAGCTGAGCTGACACAGCTGACCTGCCTGGCTGGGACATAAAAGGCATTAGCTCAGTGATGAGGAGTGCTAAAAGTATGATTGTGCTCAGGGAGACCTTCCACTGAAGGAATGAATGGAACTGAATTAGAGTCATTCAGTAGCTCTAATTCAGTTCCATTTAGCTGTATGTCCCTACCTTTAAAATATGTCTCTGCTGCAGACTACCAGACACAGACGTGTGGGTTTGGTGGTGTTAAGTTCATGAAGAAAAAGCTAAGTAGGTGTGACTGTTTATGAAAAGGAATAATTCTAGAGAAACAGTAGGTTGTTTTACTGAAATGGAAATATAGATGAAATGTGAATTTCATGACTTAGATTTAGCAGGAAGCTCTGGGTTGTTTTTCAGTTTTGGTTCATTAGGACAAAAGTCTTGGAACCTGATCTACTGATGTTTTTGCTAAGAAAACAGAGCTTTAAAAACTCTGTCAGAAGTGGTAATTACGTCTATACAGACATGTCTTTAACTAAATGAGTTCAAAATTTTCCTTCATGTGGGATCAGGTAACTAAGAGCCCATTTATCACTGTCCAGATCCTAAATTTAAGTCCTTATTTCTTTTTATGTTTCTTTCCCCATTGCAAACTAATGGCATGTTTTTCTTAAATACAGACTAGATAATATATATAAAAATTTTAAAGAATAAGTAATTAAAAAGCAAGCATTTTGCAACATAATTGTTTCCACTTGGAAGCCAGTAGTGTGAAACTGTCATTTCCAATTACTGTAACTTACTACCTGGACAAAATGGTCTTTGGAAGATAGGAACCAGAATTTATAAGTCTTTTTACCAACTCCGTGGGCCAGCACTGGGTCAAGGGTCCAGAGAGGATTATTTTTTATATAAATTTTAATTTAGTCCACTGTGTTAAAGCAATGTTCTAGAGCTGAGCTCTAGTCAGACTGTATCTCATGAGTTAGAAGAAATAGATTCATTCCTAGTCCAGAACCAGCAGAAGACTGTACTGCTGTGAAAATGGCCTTATCCTGTGACTGTTCTGGTCCTTTTTTTTATTTCTTTATTCAGGTTCTTCCACATTTTTGGTCAAAAAAAGCCCAGAAGACAAACACTCCAAGTATAAATTTTAGTTACTTAAAAATATCAAGCTTCTGGAAAAGAGATAAAATTTTGATAAGATTTTAAAGTATTAATGTATATGAAGATTTGGAGAAGAGAAAAACCATGGATGTTGCAATCTCTCAGGCTGGGAGAGATTTTTTCCTTTTAGACAAGCACAAATCTCTTACTAATATTTTTGCAAAATTGTCACTCACAGAAGGGTTCCTGCTTTGGATATGACTGAAGAAATGTCAGAAAACATAAAGTGGAATTTCCTTTGTTTGCCAGAGCTTCACAAAAATAAGGCAGTGAGATGCATGGAAAGAAGCTGCTTTATGGCTTTGTTTTTTCCTCATGGAACACAACAGAAGGAAATGTCAAGGCTTTCAGAAGGAAACAGTTGATAGGCAGGTGCTAAAAGGATTCAATGAAATTGAATTTTATCTGGTCAATTATAGTGTTGATAGTGCGTGTATGTGTGTGCATGTATGGGTTTTCATAAATTGTTTGGCACGCTTAATGATTAGAAAAAGGCACTCAAAGTTAATACAAGATTTAGTACAAAAGAACACAAAAACGGGCATACTTTAAGAACTATATTAGTTCACTGGTTGAATAAAATTATATTGCAGGGTCTATTACAACTGGTTACAACTGGTCTATTTTAATTTTTATTCTGTTGACCAGGCAATGTTAAATTTGTGCTTATTTCCAAGAAAAAAAGTTTTGGTTGGTTTTTTGTTTTTTCTTTTTTTTTTTTTAATTAATTTTTACATAAAATAATCCCTGGAAGCCACAGCAATCTAATTTGTGCTTATAATTATTTAGGACCTAAAAATTTTCTAGAGATCTTTAGAGACTTAAGAGAGTCTACTCACATTTTCTCAATATCAATACAGTTCTTGGGTTTGGTTTCTCAATTATGGGAAAATCATCTTCATGCACTGAGAATAAACAGGAGAAAGTAGATATTCTTTTTCCAAATGTGCATACAGCTAGATATTTGAAGTTTCTGCAGTTTTACTTTGGCATTTTCTCTAGAGTCCACAGAGAAAATGTGGAAGGGTCTGTGCTGAATATCCTGAATACTGGAACTTTTTGCAAAGGTGTCCTGCCAGTAGCTTTAAACCATTTTGCTATTATTTTTGAAGGAAAATATTTCATAGAAGCATTCTAGCTGGTATAAGATATCTGTTCAAAGTTTCTCACTATGCAACAGAGTTACAGAGGGATTATCAAGGTCATTTAACCCATCCATCTATTATTTCTGTCTTACTTATGTAAGAGTCTTAGTCATCATCATTGCTTTTTTGCTTACCTTGGAAAATTGTTGGGGTTTTTACTATAATTATAGGTATGTAATATTAAATCTTGCATTAAAGTAATATTAAAATTGCATATTAAATTAGGAAAAATATGCTTTAAATATGAAGTGAGAGTTAAAGGTCCCAATCTATACATAAAGAAAGGAAATTACTAGAAAATCTTGTCCAACAC
This sequence comes from Chloebia gouldiae, assembly GCA_003676055.1. NCBI lineage: Eukaryota > Metazoa > Chordata > Aves > Passeriformes > Passeridae > Chloebia > Chloebia gouldiae. Next base: position 24,125,209 of record QUSF01000009.1, on the reverse strand, counting down.
ACCTAGATTGAAAGATGTGACCACTTGGATGAAAACAGGTTAACGTGATGAGAAAATGTCCACAACTTCTATTGGTGTGTGTGTGCATTTCTGAACACTGGAAAAAGGAAACAACCTTCCCAGTATCCAGTAGCTTTAACCTTGATGGAAACCTTACCTTCCTGCCTTTTGATATCTTACTTCACACTCTTCACAGCAAATTTATAAAAGAACTAAAAGCAGTTGTTTAGGGGAAGGAATGAAGTTTAGAGGCATAATTTTACTTTGGATATTTATTAACATTTATACTTTTCATTTTTTAGAACTGGTTGTGACCTTTTTTCCTTAAACCAATTTTGTAGGTTGAGAATGGATTTTGTTTTCTTCTCTTTTGCTGCTGCACTTTACCTTGCATGACTGCTTGGATTTAATTAGTGCAGCACAGGAATAATTCTTACCTTATTCTCTCTCTCTCTCGGTAACTGTAGAAATGCTCACAGAGGTGAAGGTGGGTGCCATTTCCTGAACAACAGAATGAGATGGACTGGGCCCAAAAACATTCTTCAGCATTTAGACATCAATTTGGCAAGATATGAAAATATAGAAGATGGAACATACCAGTCACTAATAGCCAATCTGCACATTCATTAGAATCTACAGCTGGCGTAATTTAGATAAGCATAATGCAATTAGCAGAGCTGGAATTTACATAGAACAATAGAGCTATTCCTCTTCCTCTTGAAAATATCATCAGGAGATGACAAGTAATGACAAGTAATTAATATCTTGATTAAACTTTTCCGTGAAAAAATTCAACTCCAACATCATGGACAATTATGCAGGAACATTAATTTAATTAATATTGGAAAATAGGGAAGAATATAATCTATTAAAATACTACCATCACTTGTTTTAGACTCTCAAAATATCCTATTTTATCAAGGTATATTTTGTACTACTGATGTTCAAGGAATAGATTCTGAAATGTCCTCTTTTTTTATATGCCTACAGATAATAGAAGCCTTTTGTTGAAGGATAATTTATGGTTTATATCCTAACACTCATATTTAAAGGGGGGAAAAAAAGAATTTTACAAGCCCACATAAAATAAAAAGTATCTGATATACAACCCTCAATTCTGAGTAGGAACCCTATCCTGTTACTTCCTTAAGCAATAAATACCTTTTTGGTTGATTCACATCATTCAAAGCAGAATAGTTTCTAAATCAATTTATATCTTTTAAAGGAAAAAAAAAAGTCACTTCAGACCTTCCCAATCACAGGAACACATTCTGTCAACTACTCTGCAACAGGATCCAGCAGATAAATTGTGTGTAAAGAATACTAATCAGGTTTCTGTATAAACAAAGTGCCTCCTACGCGTCAGTTTTTAGAAGCTTATTGTCCAAATGTTTCACTAAAACAATAGCTGTCTTTTTAAAAGTCCTTCTACCTGTAAAAGATAAACTTGCAAGTTAACTTTCATGATGTTTTTTTGCAAGTACCAACTCTGTTGCTTCTATCAAGCAATTGCTCAATTTGTGCAACTTCCGTGATATAGCAGTCAGGTCATTTGAGTTTCTGCCCTTCTAATATTTTAGTAGGGAAGGTAGCATGTGCATGTGGGTGGTTGTGGGGAAGGAGAATCACTTCTGTGATTCATTGACCACTTCTGTGGTCAATGTGTTGGCATTTCAGATGTTAAGGCAGAGTACAATAAAAATGTTAGAAGCAAGGGCTGTACATTTTCCTCTTGCTCATCTCATTTCTCTAGAGCATAGAACAAAGGATGCTGAACACATTGATAGCACAGTGCACACACTGAATTGTTGAACACCTAATATCAAACCAGCACCAGCAAAGGCCGTAAATTCCTTTGAGGCAGCACTTCATAGCACAGATTTAGCAGTAGGAGGTTCAATGTGTCCATTCTAAATTCTGAGCTCTCCAACTACAAGAAAAATGAGGACTAAGGCATACAAATTACAGGTCAAAGTAGAACGGTGAAATTTCAAGGCTTCTTGTTTAAATATTGACCTAGACAAACAGACAGATGTTAAAGGGTGTTTGGTTTATATTTCAGCTGATTACTTTTTAAGCTATAAATTACAGTCTGCAAGAGGAAAAAGATTTCTGCAGAACAGTGTGAGGATGCTGTGTTTCAGGAAGCAGAGAGAGGAATGTGAAAGGACAAACAGTCCCAAATTCTCTGTCCATGCAAACTAAATTCTGTATGGATTCCGGTCAGGGAAGGGTAAACCAGAAGACTTTCAAATCCCACAACCCTCCTGCAAGAGCTGTTAAACCTGAACTTTCTCCATCTCCCTAAACTTAAAGTTTAATTCCAGGTTTTGATCTTCTTGCTAATTCTTTCTAGCAGTTGTCTAAAAAGACAACTAGCAGGGAAGGAGAGAGGGTCTTCAGACAAGCTACTGTAAAAACATGGTGATATCCTCTATCTTCTTACAAATTATAAGGCCCTGTCTCTTTTCTCCCTGTGGATGACTCCTTACCCCCATGTGGTTTGGAATGACATTAGAAATCTTCTCTGACATTACCATATCTTCAAAGCACTACAACACTGGATTCCTGCCATAGCAAAGATCATCATATCCTCATTCCTCCAAACACCCATCCTACCACCACTAATTCCTGAGCTGAAAATGCCTCGCCTTGTCACAATGTTCCTATTTGCTCTATCAGAAGTTCACCAAATAATCTTTGTCTCCTTTCCCATTTCTTCTTGAAGATTCTTACATAAGTTGCCTAAAAATAAGTGACATCTTGAGCCTTCTGTTTCAAAACCATGCTCAAGCAGCCAGATATTGTTTCTTACCTGTTTCCTTCAAATTTTGCCCATCACACTCCTGAATCCTCTACTTACAGCTGCTGAGAATGCCAAACTCATCTATGAACCCATGAATCTCCCTTTTGGTTCAAAATCGTTTAAGGCTCCTGAATCATCCTAAGAGAGGTGACTGTTCACTTAATCTCTATTCTGACCCACCCATTCATGTAGTATTAAATTTGCCAGCCTTATTTCTCCCAGGGAATTAAAAAATCCAGATACAAAAATCCTACAGGGTAGGACCCTATGAACGGAGAGGGACTCTAAAGAACATACCTGTGGGGAAAAACAAAACAAACCCCAAACCAATGGTCCTACATTGTTTGCTTAGTCTCTAAGGAAGAAATTGCATACTAGAATGCAAAGTGTATATGCTCAAGATGTAGTTTTCCTTCTTTTCCAGGTTTCCCTTCTCTTTCAGTAATATAAGAAACGGGCTACAGGCAATGGCAGCTGTGAGGAGTTGTTCCCTTTGTGTCTCACCTATTAATATGGTTTCCACCTCAGGCTGCCTGCTATACTGACTACAGCTCACCAACTGGGCAGCTTTTCTCTTACCAATTACTTACACACAGCCTGTGAACTCCAGCAGGGAGAGGGGCCAGGACACTGCCAGCCACGGGAAGCTGTGCCCGGGTATTGCCAGGCACACTCAGCATGAAATCCACCTCAAACACCTGCAGCCTTCTTACCTGTGACCATGGAGAGGCCTGACTCAGGGTAGATTGTCTCATGTGCTGGAAAAGAGGGAAGCTGGTAGGTGTTCACAAAACTGAGAGGTTTCACACCAAAAATAATATCAGCTCTCAAACATTTACAAGATCTGAGAATACTTTCCAGCTGTTTGCCCCAGGGAAAAACATAAGTACCCACCATTTCCCCTCAAATTCTCTAATTGCCATGGCAGGAGAGCCCACTATGGGACTGGAAGTCCGACACAGCCCAGTCCAGCAATGTTTTCCAGCAGCCCAGCACAGGGACCACAACCCCAGGTGCATGGCACAGAGCACTGTCTCAATACCAGGAGTTACCAGAACCATTTCTTGCTCAATTTCTCATTGTCTGACAAGTAGCATTGAGTAGGTATTTCCTGTGGAACTGTGTAGAACAATATTTTGTGACAGTGAGGAAAAATAGGGAATTCAGGAATTGAACTGATAGTGATTGCCTTGCAGGAAAGCCACCACTATCTTCTGATTGTTGGTCTTTCACCCAACACTTCTCCCTCAGGTTCCTGAATAAAATTATTATGGGTTAAAACTCCATTTTCATATATAGCTCAGTAAGATTAACTGGATAAAAGCTTTCACTTCAAGTCTTCATGAATAATTTCTTCAGAATAGTCCTTGCACTTTATATCCATGCCAGTCAATTCCACACCAGACAACTTCACTGTAACTTTCACATGGAGAAGCCCCCCACACCTCACTAAGGACTGTTTAAATCTTTTTCTTGCAGCAACAATAGAAATCTGGAAAAAAAAATCTGTTGAAGGGTCCAGATAGGTTGCACATGTGGTCATTTGATACTCAATATCATTGGGTCAGACTTATTTTAAATGGAAAGTAGATGCCATTGAAAATATTTTTATTCACCTACAAACTTAGCTCCCATTGATTTGATTTGATAAATAGTTTTCTACAACATGTTATTGGCCCAAAGGCTATGCAATATTTTCATGCAGGCTATGCATGGCAATACACATGCCAAGGTGGTAACACCTTGAATTAACAGAGATTTCTACAGCCCCTTTGGAAAGAGCTTTGGCTTTTTAGGTGTTATCAGAATTGTGATGTAAATAAACCCCTATAACGTCATTTACTTCATTATAGTATAACAGTTGGCAACATTTGCATATTTCTCAAGTTTATCTCCACAGAATTGACAAGAAGTGGTTTTCCTACACCATAATGCTACTAGAAAATAGGTTTAAAATGGCTAGGATAATGTCACAGGAATATTCATTAATATGGCAAAATTTCTTTTAAAGGTGCTGTAAAGCCTCTTTCTAAGAAATTGAATTATAATACTTGCCAAATACATCTTGCTTTAGCATAACACCACTGTTTAAGACAATATTCATGTAGGCATTCTCAGAAGATCCTGTAGGCAAGTTGGGTATTCATAAAATATGTCATTTGTGGTACTTTGAACACATAAGAATAGGACATGTTACTGTAATATCCTGATTTGATTTTCCACACTTAGAAAAACCTTAACAAATGATGATGTTAGCCCAGCTAAAAAACTATTTGCATTAAGAAAGAGTGTTTTCTAAATACAGTAGTTATTCCACTTTGAAATGCAATACCCTTTCATCATAATTAACTTTGCAAATGGATTCTCATGTGAAATTATTCAGGAAAAGCTAATTTCTGTGTTATGAAGCTCTAATGAAGCTTCACATCTCCTATAATATGCACGAAGTAGTACCACCTTTGTGCAGACAACAAATTTGAAGCAAAGTATCAAGGAAAAATAAAATTACAGACTTGACTTGAATTAAGACCTCCAGACACTCTTGTATACACACACTTAGCATTAACTAACCCACTTCTCTCCCTTACAGGTTTATAACCTATAACAGGTGTTGAAACAAGTAACAAAATTGTAATTAAAATTAAAATATTTTCTATCTGTAGAAAATTATCATATGGCTAAATCAAAATAAATCTTACCAAATTTACTTATTGGTGATTCATAACTAAAATGGTTTTCTATTTTAAAGTCATTTCTTCTAAGAAGAAAATGTAACAAAGCATTAATATTCTGATCTGGACAGGCAATCCCAGACATATATTTCTGAGACAACAAACCAATAATGTCTGCTAACATATGCATATACATATTCTTATTACTTTAAAAAGTTATTTTGTCAATCATATTGCAGGGTTTGAAAAACTCCTCACATGTGCTTGTTCCCTTGAAACAATAGTTCATGTCTCCTTTTGGACAACTTATTGACATACACTGAGTATTCATAAATGCTTAAAAAATATTTTGCTAATACCTTCGACATAGCAGGCTGGAGTAGCATTTAAACAAATAAAACCACGCTTACATTGTAGAGTTTAACTTAAGTCAATGACTATAGGAATGAGCTACTTACTTTAAACAAATCATGTTATTAGAATAAAACATTATTGCATAATACTATTGCATAAAATTTCTCACTAGGATTGACAATTTAATACCCATTTTCTTCTCATAACTGAAAAAAAAAACCTTTATCAAATCCAGTAAGTTACCACAAGCTGCTTATACTCCACTGCATTAAAATCGTTCTTCTGCTTTTAAGTACCATTAAATGTAGTTCTATGTGTCCTCTTTCTCCAGATGACAATTATTCAGTGTACTTGAGCAAGATCAACAACCCCACCATAGTGGACATTCCAGCAATCTGATTGGCACCATGCAGAACTCCAGCTGCTAAACCTTGAAGTCTTTAAAGCAGCAAATAAGAAACTCAATTTGCATAATAAATTCTTTTGTGTTCATAGAGATTGCTCATATCATTATGGAATTTGATGGGTGAATAAGGAGTCAAAAATCTGGCCATGAGAAAAGAAACCTCATTAAGGCTTATTTCTCCTTTCTGAAAAGAGAATGGATGTGAAAGTATAATGAAGTATATCTGTAAATTGTGGAGCAGCAGCACATACAGAGAAAATTCCCTATCTGTACAAACTGCAAGATACTTGCACATACTTGAGAAGAAATTCCTTGCAGTTCATTTTGCAGAGAGGATAGAAATGGTGATTATTCTTGTCTTGAAATTTTATTACTACATGAATGGTAAATATTGTTTAAAATGTGACTGGAGTCACTGATTATTATATCTTGTTTCCTTTGGCAGATGAAGAGTTGAAGGTAGTCTTTGACACCAGTTATTAGTGGTCTGACCTTTCCACTCTGAAGACATGAATTCAAGTCATGCTAAGAGGAGGTTTTGTCCCTGTGCCCAAGGACACAGTTTGGCATGCATATTTATAAAACTTGTTTAGAGCTGGACAAGGTATGCAAGCCTTGCTCTCAGGAAATCCATGACAGGTTTCCTTTTGGCTTCCACCAATCAGGCTTTCCCCTAAGGCCAAGAATATAAAAGTGTCACAAGAGATCTGCCTAAACTTTAGCTTCCTCTTTGGCTCTTTCACTTCTTGGCAACACTTCAATTTTTCTTGGCCAGCTTTCCAAAATGCTGGCAAAGAGAATACAAGAAAAAAAAAAAGCCAAAGAAAAACCCCAAAACTTTTCTTGCCTCTTGACTATTTCAGGATCTTGTTTTTCCTTTAAGTTGCATCTGATTTGATCTATTTTTTCTTGCACCAGCCAGAACAGTCCCTTTGGGAAATTCTCTTGACTCAAGTGCTCAGAAAATTTTGGACTCCTTTCCTTTCTTATCTGGCAAACCCTCTATACCAAAGAGCCAGCAGTAAGTGGCTTACACCCAGTAATATGATAGTTGCCATATAAACAGTCATTTTCTTTTTAAAAATTTTCTTAAACTTCTGAAGACTTTACTTGATTTACATATACCCATGGGGTTTGTTGTTTTTTATTAGACCCCTCTTTTAACTGAAATATGCTTTTATAGCATGTTTTCTGCCTGTATCACCTGTTGTCCTATAGGTGTGTTGAACTTTATCAGGGTGTTTAGTTACAGCTGTGATTTGAATGAGCTTTCTGATTAATTACTTCAGATTAAGCAAGGATAGATAGCTTCTGGTGCCATTCTCTCCAATTATCCATTTCAAGAAGCAACCACTTAAGGTGTCAAGAAATAGTTTTCACAAGCACTATACATTTATAAGTGCTACAAGTGGGCAGCAGAAGTCTCCTGCTAAAAGTCTTGTTAGATTTTTGTAGCCTCTCTGATCACACATACTGCTGAGCACCAGAATTCTTCCCCCAGACCCCTTTTTTGTACCTGGAGGCTGGTAGCAATGCCTCACCGACAGAGATTATTACACTATTCTATTCTGGTATTCTATTCAGTCAAATAAACTTTTATAAGATAAGGGAAATAAAATGGAGGAAAAATAAATCATTGAGGAAAGAGATTCCCATGACTTGGATAAATTTAGCAATGTAGCTTGATCCGTACTATCAGGAACAGTAGCAGAGCATCAGGCACCAAAGAGAGAGCAGCTACAACTGACAGACATTCACTCATGCTCACCCAGAGCTTACATGCTCTTTGGAGTGGGACAGAGCTGGAGAGAAGGAGACCAGAGCAGAGATTTGGCAACACAGGCTTGGACAGAAATATTTACTCTTATTCTTAGCCTTATGACATTTGTATCCTAAAATAGGTCCCACAGAAAGAAAGCAATACTTAGACATTTTTTTTTTAAGAAGATGATACATTGTTCTAAATGAAAAGGCAGAAAACATTTTCAGAGACAGGACAAAGGAGGTGACTGACTGCCATCAACCTATGCAAATTTAAGGGCTAATTTCAAACTTGTGAAATATAAAAGCTAATTTTATGTCAGACCATGCATGAAAAATCAGACCAATCATGTAGGTCAATATTTTGCTTAAATTTGATCTAAAAAAAAAAAAAAGAGATTAAAATAATGCAAATAATTACTAACTGAAGACTCTAGCACACGGGATGTGGAAAAAATATACAAAGAAGCTGTACTTTTGTGGGAGAAATTCTTATTTATACATGGTTGATGCAGTTTAACCACGAAGAATTGTATTTAAGGCTTTGTGAAATAAACAGGATTCAAAGTGGATATGTATAAGACTACTGGATTCACTGATCTACAGATGGCAGTGAATTTTCTGTTCTTGAAGTATTTAGCATGCCAAATCAAGCATCCTGAAAAATGGAGTCTGTTTGTTATTTGCTTACTTCCACAGGCATCAGTTCTATTTAATTTGTTCTTAAACAGTGTCAGTGTTACTGTTTTCTTCTTTTTTTTCCATGGGAAACTAAAAGAATTCCTCTTCTGTCCCTCTTAAAAGCAGATTTGTATTGACATGCACACATCACTCTCTGAATTTGGTTTCATCCCCTGAAGGATTTGTTTCTATGGTCTACAAGAAGTGCTAATGACTGACAGAAAGGGAATTCTCTGCTGCTGTAGATTCTCCGATCTCCACAAAAAGCTGATTCTGTTTGCAGTGTCAATAAAAGATGCAGTGCTGTGTTGATCTCAATTCGTCTCCATCGCAGTACACAGCCAGTGACAAGATAAACTCCTGAAACAGTGCAGAATTTCAGAGGGAAACTCCACACTTGCAGAGCATGCGGTCAGCGTGATTTGTAATAAAGACGAGAACAGAATTCTTTGCATAAATAATTTAAATGCAGCAACTACTGTAGCAACCACACAGAATATAAATTGCTAATTTCAGAGAGTAAATCCCCTGATTTCAATATCAAACCATTAAGAGGCTATTTTTTCAGACCACAGCCTCCACTTGCATGACACAACTCAGAGAAACTAATAGCACTTCTGTATTCAAATGGTAATTGCAAAAAGTAGAAAACCTTCCCCACCTTAAACTTTCAGTTACAAATGTTCACTTTTCTCATAAACGAATAAAACAGCACCCTTTTCTAAAGAGCACTTTTGAAGTGCCTTTACAGTTAAACCGAACCATTTTGCATGCCTGTGTCGAAATGCCCCTCCATGCTCTGCCAAATCCACTCCTTTGAGCAGATAGGTCATGGCCACTTACAAGGGTTCATTCCCTGGAGAGGGTATTCCTGCCTGGCACTGCAGACTGTGCACCCTCACATGCATATGATGAAGTAAGGAAAGCCATGAGATGAAAAAAACCACCCCACAGCAAAACCATTGGATACTAGAGGTGTAATGGAAATAAACAACACACATCTGGAAGTTCAAAGTTGTGCATTATTATGCTAAGCAATCCTGAAAATTGCAGGTGCCAATGAAACTACCAGCCTCTTTCTTTTCTTATGTAAAATAGCCTTTGGGGTGGTTTTGAGTTTTTCAAAGCAAAACTTCTAAAAAAAACTCTCAGCTTTTTATTCACAGGTGAAAAATGCCATGTAATTTTCAGCCAAATTCAGGAGAATAGGCTCAATTAACTTCATTGCTCATCATCTCATTCATTCTGGTTTGTTTGGGGGTATTTTAATGACAGGAAAACTCACAATGTCCCACTAAGACATCCTTTCAATACCAACCCTTTACATACCCAGATGATTCTCTTTGGAAAAGATTTTTCATAATAAAGATTGTTGGACTTACCTATGCTGGACCTGGCCTGTACGGAACAATAAAAAAGAAAAGTTCCAGCTTTATGCAATATTACTTTCACTTGAAAACTACTCCCTGTTAAGACTCTGGAATAAATGTTTTTATCATTAATTGAGACACATAAGAATCCTAAGAAAGAGGAGATCTGGCATGATTGCATTAACTATGAGTTCCTGAGAAAACACAATAGATTGTGAATATCATATCTGACTGTTTTCTCAACAGAAAAGAAATATGCATTCACAAGAAATGTAGACTGAGGCACAAGCAAGTTGCTTTGTCACACTTTTGATAACCCTAGTAAATCTAAACAAAAAGATAAAAAGCAAATTATATTTTCTATTTCACACAAAACACCCAAAACATCTCTGTTTAGAAAATAATTAAAATAGAGTTGTGTAAAAGGTGTGAAATAAGAGATCATCAATTTTCAAACAAGTTTAACAAGTAAAACACAAAAATAATCATAGGAATCCTGGTTGCCCAACAAAATTCAGAGAAGCATAAATAGACAAAGTTCTCAGCATAATCTGGTCTCCAGTGTGGTTCAAGTTACCTGAGGATGGCAGCAACCAGACCCAGCAGCTAGCCCAGAAAAAATATGATTCTGTTGCCTATTTAAAGCATCCCTTTGTATTTCTCTGGACCAAGAATCAGCCCTTTCCAGCATGGAAACAGAAGGGAAGGAGTGATAAAAAAAATGAACATTATCTTGTACTCTGTACAAGGGCCACAACAGTGAAATTCTGATAACTGATATAAGAACTGAAAAGCAGAATAGCAGACTAGTTTCTCAATGGTCTTGGGTTTGCTCACTAAGAAATTTCCTTCACCTGACTGTTCTCCAAAATAAATTTATCTCACTTTGAGCACATACCATAAACCAAAGAGAGTAAACTGAGATCCCGGTATCATCCCACTACTATGAGTAATGGAGAAACCTATAGCACACTTTAACTCTTCCAAAAATCCTGTGGAGGATGACTTCTTTGTCTTACCACTAACATTGATAGCATCAAAATTCCCCATTTTATTGATAGGAAAAGTGTTTAGATGTTGATGTCTTCAGTGCAATTTGCCCTCTTGATGAGAAGAAAGCCCTAAAGCTCCTCATATTGCTTACCTTCAAAAAACTGTCAAAGGTCCTTTAACACCTAAAGATACTTACAGAAAGCAGTTTAGATGACAAATTGTGGCAGACCAATATAATCTGCTGCATTTCACATAAGTAGTAATAAAAAATCTAGATGCTAATGTAAGAATTTTCTAATTATCAGGTTTGCTAGACCAAAGTGACAGTAGGTGGTTATCCTGTCAATTCTTTGATTGACAGAAATGTAGATATTTTGCAGATAAGCATATAGTACACCTCTTGCACCTGGTTTGATTTCAAAACCATAGGAAATAACTGAAAAATATCAGAACAGCAGATTTTGACTTGTCATGAGATTTTCTAGAAATACTCTCACTTATCAAGCTTCAAATACTTTTTTTGGCATACAAACACACAAACAAATTTTGGTCTTTCTGATTATTTCTATACTATGCCCTCTGAATGTGAACAACAGAATTAACATCTCCTCTTTTTAACTAAAATCCATACATTATTTTCCAGAGTACATTAATTCAATTCACTTAAGGGGTAAGAAAAATGTTAACAGAAAACAGAGGGAGACTAGGTATGAGTGACCAGGGTATACTGGTCTCCATGTGTTTTACTAGAGTCGCACGATAGAAGCAAAAGAATTAAAGTGGTTAAGTTAAAAGTATATAGATGTGATGTGATCTGGTGTAGAAGCCTCACATTAAAGGAAAATTAAGAGAACTGATGTCACTTTCTGCTGTTTGATATTGGTAATGTTAGCACTAGTTCTTGCAATACAAATACAGCAGGGCATATTAAACAAGCTATAGCAATTGAAGTTCTGAACAGAATTCATCAGGCCAATGCACAGTGATAAAATAACCAGCCAACAGGAAATTTTCAACATACAGTGTACCTTGTAGGCACAGTGTAAAAAGAGCCTATATAAGTAAAGCCTATGTAAATATAACATTTTGTCTTTACAAAATGTTGTCTCTGCATGTCAAATTTTCACCTTCGTCAAGACTACCAAGTCAAAGCAGGACAGTTTATGGCTATGTTGCCTGCACAGGCTGTTTCATGCTAGGTTGCTTTCCATGGAATCAAAATTTTCTTCTTAACTGGTAAATTCTCACAAACTATGTGTTTCAGTGCCTTGACTTTACTCATAGCTCATTTATCACAGCAGAGAAGACTGACTGAAGAATTCCAATCAAATACCTGCCTGCTTTCTATGCTGAGCAAAATCCTAAAGTTGGAGTTATTTACCCAGCATTTTCATGATGAGCATGTAAGATCAGCCAGGAAAGATGATCAGTGTGCAGATGAGCATGTCCACTGTCACCTCAGTGGCATGGAAGAATATACTTCCTTTGCTTCTCTTGGACTGTCATACACACAGGGGTTGTTTTGACTGCTCCTGCTCTCTTTGCCTAACAAGGTTTGTAGTGACACCTTTTCTACGTACATTTAATTTTCATTTAATTCTTGTTTTTCAAGTTATTTCTTACAAAAATAAACCAAAAATTATTTTTCTATTTTTATATTATAATTTTCAACTTCGTCAATATTCAGGGCCACAAAAGAGGTCTCATTTGAAGGAGTTTTATAGCAACAGCTACCGTATCCAAAGTTTTCTCTCCCACGATATTCCTGGGTAATTTAGCTTCTCTCCTTCTGCTATTGTTATGTCATCTGAGACTAGCCCAAAATTGTGGTGATTACTGATATTTTTAATATGCTTTTCAGTATTTTTCCACATATTTTAATATATTAAGGTCTTGTTGTTTCATTCTCCTTCTATCTCCCTGCCCCTCTTAACCACCAACACCACCCCACCATGCCCCTCCTTAGTATTTCTTCAGGTAGAAGAAGGTATAATAAATGTAATATATAAATTATATCTTTAGAATCCCCACGTGGGCATTCAAAGCCCAAACAATTTTTTTTTCTACTCTGCTCAAATAAAAATAATAATTTTTCTGCTCAAATAAACTTTTCATAGTAGAAGTAGATAATCTATTTTACCAGAGAAGTATTAATTTAAGCTGAAAAAAGTTGCAAAAGTATTGGGAAAAAAAGGAGTACAATCTTGCTGCACTAATAGAGGCACTCTTTCAACAACTGAAAGCTTATAAAAGTATATCTAACTCTTTGTCACCCACAGTGTTTTGTGACTTATGAAGCAAAGCAATTTTGAAATAAATTACTAATGATCCTCTCTTTCCTTAAAATGTTCTTCTTTCTGCCCTACTATATCCTATGTTTTGGACACTTAAAATATTTCATTCTAATAATATTCTGAAAGCTCTGATTTAGATGTTTAGTCCAGCATAGTTCTACTTAGACCTAGACTTCAGACAGATGAAAACTAGAGTTGGAATTCATTATAAGAGCAAGATTTCAGAAATTCCTGATCTGCACTAAATTCCTATTTTTCCTCTCCTGTAAACAGTAAAGTGCCTTGTATGACATCTGGTCATAACTCAGTCATCCAAATTAATTCGTTTGAACTGTCCCGCTTTCCATAAATAATTAAATCTTCTTTGGACTGCAAAGAATAAGACTAAAGGAAGATTTTAATCTAGGTCTCCCACATCCTGGTAACCACTGAGCTTTTCAGGAATTTTTCATTAAAAAGTAACTACAGATAGATTTTTTTTCTTTCTTCGAACATACAAATCCAGTAAAAATATTAATTTTGACAATTTATCAATCTTTTGATAGAGAGAAAGCATTTGCTCCAAGGTTTTCTCAGAAAGTTTTTCTCAGAAAGGTGACATCGTTCAACATCCAACAGCTCTCCATCCTAGGTGCTGTCTCAAGCTGTACTGTGGGACCAGCAGCCACTGGTGGGGTCAGAACCCTCCACTGGCAGCAGCCCCAGTCTGAAAACACCTCACCTGTGGGGAAACCTCAGGGATTTAAACAAACACATTGGTTTGGATTTAGCAGGAGTCTTTGTTTTACCCAAGAAGTAACTCTTTTGAGTCTGGAAGTTTGCTCGCTTTTCCTATTCACTATTCGTTTTTAAGCAAATACAGGGTCATTAGCTCTTGACGCTATTTTGAAGCAGCATTTGATTCTGAAGCAAACACCAAAACAACTAATTTTTAAACTGACAAAACAAAACATTTTTCTTTGTGATATTTTCAGGGTATTTTCTTTTTTTTTTTATGAATATTGTTCATCAGATTAAGAATAAATTCTCAAGGTTTTACCTTTGACTGTATCTACTTAGTCAGTAACAAATCTAGCATAGTACCTGCATATGGGTAAATAAAATAGCTGTTGTGTTTTATTGTTAAAAGTATTATGCAAGACTGCTGATGATATGAAAAGAGTCAAGCTGTTTGAAAAAAAAAATATATGGCTACTTCATTTTTCCTGTTGAAAGAAAAACATCCCAAATGTGACAAGGCTGCAGCTTTTAAATTTCTTTAAACTTAGCCCATTTTCCACTGTTCTCTGCGGGACCTGACATTGACAGACTAGAATTATTCCACTAATTATTCTACTAAACCACCTCACAGGAACCCTGATGAGTCTTCTGTGATGACCTTTGAGATGTGCTAGGAAGTTTTTATTTTATTTCCAATATGCAATCTTTTGCTGAACTCTGTGTTTTTGAAGAACTCTAAGTTTTTTGGACACAATCCTGCACTTGCAATAATTGTAAGTACCAATTAAATTTACTCATTTTCAATGCTCAGTTACACATACAAATGCTGATACTTACTCTAACAATGCGAAGCATACCTATATAGGCACCTGATAGAATTGAATGTAATGTGATTTAATTATTTTTAAAGTTTCAAGCCAAAGATTCTCTGCAAAGGGTTGTCTAATCCAGCAGTTAGATAAGCTGTTTCACTCATTTTACTTTCATTAATATGTATATTTATTATCTAAGAAAGCAGAATACAATGCTAAAAAAATTGACTTTTATCTGTGCTTTTAATGATTTGTTAATTGCATTTATGACAGATAATTGTATATTTTCTAAATATTTGGTAGTTATAGTACAAGAAAAAAATAAAATGACACCACCATTGTGTTCTCATCTTCCTTTGCCCAAAAAGTATGAATGCCACCCAATTTCTTGAAAGAAAGAGCCCAAGACCAAAATTCAGTCTGTGGTTGAGGAATGAGAACAGGAGAGAATTTCCCCATAGCACCATGGAATTGATGCTCATTCACAAAGCACCAGGTGCAGGTCATTCTGTGCATTCCCTCGTGCCACATTTCAGGTATCTGGCAGCCTTCCAGCGGACATGGTGAGTGCTTTGGATGACTGCATGCTGAAGAACTTGACTCTATCTATTGCTTTGATCAGTCATTTTTTTCTTCTAGACAGTTTGGCCTGAGGTAGACCTCTGCATACCTGCAAATATTCAAGATTGTACATAGAGATAAAGATTAGAAAAAAAAAAGAAATAAAGAAAAAAAAGACAGTTTTATCCAGAGCAAAAAAAAATCACAAGGAAAAGCCACATCAGTGAAAAATTGCCCTGGCTTTATAATGTGATCAAATAATGCTGAGGTATAAACAAGTTACTGCATTACATGCTTCAGACCTTCAAAGTGGTAATATTCTGGGTAATATTAATTAATTTCACTGGAAATTGAATAAAAAGGAAAAAAGTAGTCTAAGGAAGAAATGGTAACACATTCATGACCAAAATTCTATAAAACCAAACTGTCCTAAAATAAGCAGAAAAGACATACAAATACAAAACAATTCTGGATTGTTCAATAATTAGAATATCTTCTCAGTTCCTAATATGAAAGAGAATCTTTAAAACAAGCAGACTAGAATGCAATTAAGAAGCATCAATATGAATTATGTGCCTAAAGTTTGTTTCACTACCCATTAAATCAAGCTTAGTATTGTAAGCTGATGGAGAAACAAGAGCAGCCTGAAAAGGAGTAACTGGGAATGCATGACTCATGAATGAGAAGTAGATTCCACCACAGTGTTGTCAAATACAGCATTCTGTTGATAAATGGAGATGAATTCCTGGTTCCCTTTTTGTGCCTTTTCTTCAACCTTCTATTCTGTCTGTGGGGCATGGTTTGTTTTTCCTGACAGTCTGAGATTTCTGAGCTACTGCGTTATAGTGCCAACACACACTGTGCACAGTAAGTGAACAAGAAACAATCTGGCTGTTGTTCCGTGCTTTGCAAATAGCAATTTTCTTCCCATGACTGTATTTTAGATCCTAGTACCAGATGCCTGCTTTTAGAAAGCTAAATGTTTCTGTCCCAATTTTATGTGTCTAAGATTACAATTCTGATGAAAAATCAAAATTATCATCCAGTTAAAATAACAAACTATGCAAATAATCAGAATGTGTACTACTTCCACAAATTAGAGTGAAAACAATTGCTGTTTCTATTTATTATTGACCTTGGCTTTCTGAAGCATGGGCTTCCAATATTGAATGGGTTCATCAAGGTGAAGTTCATTCAACTGAATTTAAATCAAGAAGAAATTCAAAAGAAATTTTCGTAAATTGTACTTCATTATTATCTAGCATTAAAATAATAACAATTCAACAATTATTTTATATTTAACACTGATTAGGTAACAAAATCAGTGTTAAATATAACAGATTTGCTACTCCCACTTACTCTGTTCAGACAAAACAGATTTGCTACTCTCACTTACTCTGTTCAGACATCCACCAGCTATGGTTAACTTGAAGCCAAATTTCCAACAGCAGATTTCAGATCTTTTACCAGATAGTAATGATATCATGTAAAGAAATGCTTAGACCGAACAGTGCTATAAATGATATGCCATGTGCAATTAATGATACATTTCATTTAGTTTTAATAGGCTATTTACTGCTTGATCTTCTTTTGTTATAAATTATCACAGCTCTATTGAAGTCAATGGAGCCTGTTTATATCAACTAAATCTCTTCACCTTACTGTTGGATAATTAATATTGCTTTTTAATATTTAGTAGAAAAATATGTTGTGATATTGAGGGACATAGAGAAAAAGAGAAGAAAAGAACAGGCAAATGAACATTAGAACAGATTTGGGACTTCTGCAAGACATATTGAATGCCAATATTTATGCAGAAAAAATAATTAAAAAAAAGAAAGCAGAAATCTCATCATAATTGGTTTACAAGATATTCTAGCTACTTCATTTCAAGATCTTTAAATTAAAAAGGGGAGACGGGAAAGAAGTAGTAATGAAAATGAGCCCTGCATAAAAGTAGCCCTTGATCACACATGTGAGGTAAAATGACTAATTACCTAGTCTAAAGATTACTGAAGATCAGCCTGATTCTGCAATAATGACCATTCTTAAACACTGGATTACACAAAATAATCCAGAAGAATCCAATTTAATTACTCATACTTTTGTCTCTTCAAGAATGTGACAACTTCATTTGTAAATACCCTAATGAAGAATATCATCTGCTCACATACACCAGCATTCATTGCTCAGTGTTGTTACTGAAGTAATATGTTCTTTCTCTCCTATCCTAACACTGTGTCAATTGCTGAAAAAAACAAAAGCCATAATACCCTTTACACAATAATTAAATGTGATAATTCTGGATTATCTCTTAATTAAAACAGAGCTTTGAAACACCCTTTGTGAATCTATCAACAACTGATTCCAGATAATCTGGGGATAAAGCAATTAATCTTTCCTTTTGATTGCTTTCCTTGATCCGTTTTTCTGAAAGCAGGTATTAACATTGTTTGCCTTCACAATCATCTGTCTGAGCATTTGAACTTAGTTCTATTGTATAGGTGTATTCTCATATTTCCCATGGATTGGGCACCCTTTCAAGCTGTTTCTATCATTTATCAAGAGTTTTCACACAAGCAGTAGCTCCACACCAGCCATGTGGGGTTTTTCTTGTGTTAAACTCTTTGGTTAGTTACTTTCTGAAGACAGTCATATTTTGATCTCACAGCTTCAAAGGTCTGCTATATAGGTTCATTAGTCTCTGTATTCAGTGTCACAATATCTGAATAGCTACTGTCAGTCAGTCAAAAAGTAGTGGTAGATTTTGGAAAGGACAGAGCATGTTAAGGAAATTGGAGCTATAGTGAAATTTTACTTCACATGATTATTTTAATTGACCTGCTTAATTAATGGAAAAACCACACAGTATGACTTCAAATCCCTGGAGATCAATATCATCCCTTTTACATTCTGTATTACCTCATTTTGGGAAACTGAAAGTCTGCCATAGAATTGGCCTTACTGGATATAAAGGTTTTGCAATATTTTGGAAAACAGGATTTATTTAAAACTACTTCTGAAAAGGCTTACACATGTATTAGTGCTTTATTTCTCTTTCATCCCTGTTAATCTCTATGAGGGTTGCTCATAAGGGCCAACATTATCCTAACAAGGCCAATTTCTCCCTGTATATTCAATTCAAAAAGGTGGAGGAACCTTTAGAAGAGCTATGTCAGGTCAATCTTTCCCAATTAAATTGTAGCAATAGTGTAGGGAGTTTTATATCACCCTCTGTGAGTATCCTTGTCCAAAATTTTCCCATGTAAAAATAGCTATAACAATTTCAGGCTGTTTCCTGTAAATGATAAAATAATTACAACTGCCATTTGTCTTTCTTTTAATATATTTCATGTTATCCAGAAACATATTAACGCTGAAACTGCAGTTGATTATTAACAGATATGTTGCAGGGACAGATAAATTTTCATAATGAGCTGGAATGTTCTGAGTTATAACAAACCAAGCTCAAGACTATTAAAGAGGATACATAGAAATTACTGCTCTATCAGCAGTCATAGGTAGAAAGCATTTGTATTACAACTTTTCGTTAAAATGGACTTGTCAAAATGGTGCATGAATTTTCTTGATGGTAAAAGGAAATGGAAATTTTGTTTACATTAATAATTTATAATACTTTCATCTTGAAAGCTCCCATCTTTAAGGGATTCCTTGACTTTAACATAAATGTCTTCATTAAATCTTTTTTTAAGATGAGGGCAATATGTGGCCTGGTAAAAATCTGCTAAATATATCTGCATTTAGGTACATTTCTGATTATTATCACCAGGGAATAAAATTGAGAAATTATCATATTTCATATTGAGTTTCTGCGCATGAAACACTTGATGAGTTTGTGGACTGCTGAGAATAACTGAAACACATGACAGTATTGTAGATTTCTGTGCATTAGAAATGTTATGTCACCACTGAAATCAACCTGTGGTTTTAATTATTTACTTACTACATTCCTGAACTCCTGTATCTTGGACATCAAAGAAGAAAAGACATTATGCTTATCTCCCAACAGTTACATGTTCATGTGTGGCAAGAAATAATTTAAAGTTCAGTGATTTTATGGCCCTTCAGTGAAACACTTATTACAGAACTGCAAACACTGCCTATGTTTGTTTAATGGTGATTTTTGTATGTATATAACTAAAACCAACTAACTCTACTTATGAAAGTGAGGTTTTCCTTTTTTCTCCTACTTTACCAGAACTAGAATTTGCCACTGGCAATGGCCTGTCTTTTATTGCCCCTTCCTTGGGCAGATTGTCCCAAACTGATGGCTGATGACTCTCTTTTCTCATAAGAGGCCAGTTCATAGGTTTGTAAGAACACAGTCCAACATTACCAGTCAATGAGAACACCATAATTTACTCCAAAAGGATGGAAATTGAACTCAGAAAGAGAAAAGAATTACCGTGCTGCTTAAATGTTATTTTCCTGCTCACAAAGAAAATGTTTCTCCTTCAAGGATTAAGAACGTGGGAGGATAGTGTAAGACTGGTGTGTCTAGAAATTCTGAATCCTTGAAAGAAAAGGAGACACAATGAGCCACAGGAGATCCACAGCTCAGAGCAGATATCTGGAGATGTAATACTCTCAAAGCATTCATTCAGTGAGGCTCAGAAACTCTGCTGCAATTTCAGCTCAAAGTGTATGTATGTGTATATGCACGATTAATGCTCTACTTGACATATCTCATATTGTAATCATACTGTGAAGTTCCTCTTGCCTCAACAGCCACAACAAAGGAAGTTGCTGAGCAGTACCCAGACTACTATTTGAAAAGAATTTGAAAAGAATGAGAGAGTGAATGCAAAAAATGGCACTTGCTTTATTTTCCGACTTCAGATGTTAAGTAAAGTAGTCTGTGCCATCTGCTGAACAATTTGCCTCCACACTGTCTTGTCTGCCACTTGTTTAACATGTAATGTTATATGTCACTCTGACAGGAGTGCAACATTAACAGGCCCTAACAGGGTATGTCTCTCAATGGGATGACAGCTGACGCCAGCTCTGCCTCTGAAATAACGCCAGTTTCAGTTCTAGCCTCCAGACTCATTTCTCAAGATTATTAATGATCATTTGAGACTGAATTTGCAGCACACTGAGTTTTGCTCCTGACAATTACTCCCTGTCCTTTCCAGAAGGGAGGCCTGTGGGTGTTATGACAATATCATTTTATTATTTTAGCTCACATCTTTTTTCCTTGCTGCTTTTTATCACTCTCCCTCTGTCATCCTCTCTGCCTTTTTAGGGGATTTTTTTTTTTTAACTCTACATTGCTTCTTTGTAAAGAAACCTCAAGAGTCTATGCTCAATGTCTTCCTTCTCTGCCATCCCTACTTTTGACACATGGTCACACTGAGGAATCACTGTGGCAGGGTACAGAATTTTTGGACAATGGGTGGCTGCTCCAAGTTTTGCCTGCTATTTTTCCAGAGCATTAAATTTGAGGCTGAAGTTATGTCATACATACTTCAAACTGGAAATATCCCCAGATACTTCAAATTGAAAACTATCTATGATCACTAGCTGTTTACTAGAACAACTGTCACAGTTGCTAGGTTTATCTCACTTTTGTACGCTCCTGTCATACCTGTGTCTTGTATTAAATTTTAAGGAATTTTTCACAATCAGAGCCAGAAACAAATGAATATTTTCAAAAAATAACTACTGATAAGTTTGCAGCATTTAAAACATTTCATGCTTTCTCTCTTTTGAAAATGTGATTTGCGGTCCTGTTAAAATAGAGTATTTTATATAGTTGGAACAAACCATGGGAGCAACTTCATTAAAAAAACAGTTATAGAGAGGTTATTGAAACAAAAGTAGCCCTAGCACCGGTAAGGCTTATGAGCTCCAGCATGGCAATGCATTAACATGTCTTTATGGCTTCCAGGCCAGAGCTGGCTTCCATTCAGACAGCTCAGTGTGCAAGCAGATCAAACGCGTGACTGTCTGCACCCGTCTGTGCAGACAAAGCCTCGGCTGCTTTCTCTGGCTCATCCTGCTTAGGCTGGTTTTGATGCTCCCCAAAGAAAACACACTAAAGCCATTAGAAGTATTTATGTGCGCTCTCCTAAGGCCCCAAAAGCTAAGTGCTGGTGGTCAGCAGGGCTTCCATTTCTTTTCTTGTGGAAAAGACTTTGCTAAGTAATCAGATCATAAGCTGAGTGCTCATTCAATTACACAGCGCACACAAGCAAGAAATTACCAGTGACTGATAAAGGCTCAATATTAGCTTTAGTAAAGAATGTGCCGAATTTCACTTAAAAATGGAATTAACTACACTTTTTAACTCACTGTATGCATAGCTCAGGGTTGATCTGGAAGCCGTAGTCAGAACAGAGTGTGACACAAATCAGCCCCATGATGAGACATGCTTCCTAATAAAAGCAGTGCATTTTTTTCCAGTTTCAAAATTGAAGGAAAAGTCCATGATCTTTATTTTATCAAGAAGGCTCATCACCACATGCTGCTATCACACCATGTCTGAACAGCAACAAAATGCTCCTTTGTCCTCCTGCAGAATCACCATCCCTTATAAAAGTGTTTACTAATGCTAAACATGCTTCTTCATCTAAGAACCATAAAGACTAGCAAAAGTTATCCTTGGCTTTCTTTAGTGGAAAGAGTCATGTTTCAGGTCAGACTAGCCAATATTCGTAAGTTTTCTATGTCTATCATGTAAAATGTTTACATAAACCCCTTGACAAAAATCACAGTATACAGTTTTGCTTTTCTGGCACAACAGAGCACTTCAAAGCAAGGATAAATCTTGCCCAACCATTAGATAACATTTTTACACAGCCTGGTCTGAAATGCTTTTATAGATTTTCATACAGTAAAGGTCCAAAGTCCTCATGGTTTTCACTCTAAGATGCAATTTTACATTTTTGGGCCAAATATGTCTACCATAAGCACAGAATAGGACAGCTTAAGTAATGATATTTAAAAACCCCCAACTATTAGAACAATAACTACAAAGCAGATTTTAAATATAAATTTAAGTAATTCAAATAGATTTCTACTCTCTTGTCCCCTGGGAAGAAAATAAAAATGAGCAACAGGTCATTTTTTCAGGTCAGTTTATGAAATTCTGGAATATATTCAGATACTATTGTAAAAAAGTCATTAAAAAAATGCACAGATAACACAATAGGATTGCCAATGCTTAAAGCTATATGTAATAAACATAATATTAAATTCCAATGGTCCATGCTCCCATTGAGTCTATAATTTTACACCTCCCAAGCAGCTGCATAAAATAAGGAGATCTCCATTTGTTATGATTCTAAATAATTTTGGATACAGTAAGATGAAAGATACAATGTCAAGATACTCTATTTCTGGGTGGCCAGTTTCTAGTTCAATGCTTTTGATGATTTGTTCCTTGATGTCAGTTTCAAAATATGGTTTCGTTTATTGGAAGATTTTTGTTATAGTATTTTACAGTGATCTCATGACCTCCCTTGATCTCCAGGAATCCCATATTGCAGCAGGAAGTGGGTAACTGAGCAAGCAACTACTGCACAGAACCTTGAACATAACGCTTTAAAGCAGTAAACTTCACAGGGATTCTCTCTTTCCAAGAAGTATTAAGACAGAGTGTCTTCTTAGCTGTGGTTTCTAAAAACTTTGTGATCTTTGATACAAGAATAGGGGGCTAACCTCATTATCTTTCAAAATTTCTAGACACATAATTGCATCTTGCCGGCCTACATTGCTCTGGCAGATGCAATTGGATTTAGTAATGTTTCTCATTGACAAAGGCAAAAGTCTTTGAGCTTCAGTTGCTCTGAAGTGTAAAATATTGCTTTGTTTTGCTTCAAAGGCACTTCTACCATGGGAAAACTATCACTTTATGACCCTTCTGTATGTTGCAGGAATGATGGGACATTCAAATATTCTGATGGCCTAAGGAAAAGGTATTAAGGAACACACCACCATTAATAAAACAATGAGTGGTATTTTAAACCTTGCCTTATATCAAAGCTCCTAATGTGACATTGAAATCTACAGAACACACAATACATGAGGAGACTGTCAGTATATCTCAGTTTACCATACAAGGAATGGAAGTTTTAAAAATTCAAATACACAACAATTACACTACATGAAATTTTCCTTCACTGCTGGAAATTGGGTCCCAAATTCCTTACAGCATATACCCCAAAACTACACATCCAGACTTCAAGTCTCAGAAGAAAAACCTGCTAGCACAACTGAACCTCTGTAGATTAGAAAAACAGGCCTGTGAAGTGCAGAACTAGCGAAGCCTAGCTTCCTTTGGGTTGTGCCTAATGGACAGATGCCCTAATGTCCAAAACGGTGCAGACGCTTGTTTTCCAGCACTGAAGTTCTCACTCTCCAATCTGGATTTGCTCTCAACATTTCTCTCCCCAGACAGACTGAGGTAGGAGGAGGAGGATGGGGGAAAACACAATGACAGAATTTTTTTTCCCCATATCCAGCTGCCTATTTTCTGGCTACTAACAGTACAGCTACATGTATGTCACTCTTCATAGAATTTGGCCAAGAAAGATTATCAGGTGGTAGGAGCAGGATAGACAGACATCATGTAAGCATCATTTCACTAAAAGAGAAGTCAAACTTCATCCATATCCTTGTATTTCCAGCCAAATCTTTCCAAAATTTTCTACTTTATGCTGGCCTACCTTAACCACTGTTTCTGTTTAGAAAGCCATTTTTCATCCCACTGATCACAGCATCATTATCCAAGAGTGTGCAAGGAAACAGCCACTTCAAGAGGTAAACGTGTTTGCTTATGCTAAACTACTAATGAGACAAGACAGCTAAACTGCATTCATGCCAGTTGATAAAGGGGTTTTTTTACCTGACTTTGGGTAAAAACATCTTGTTAACTGCAACTTATGGAGGGTTTTCCTACTTTCTTGCAAATACCTGTGAATCAGGTATTTTTTCCTCCTCTCTCTTTCCCTTGCTTTATATTCCTGTTAGCACTGATAGTCTTTATTTAGGTAAGTTCACTTGTTCTGGGGAAATGCAATTCCTTCTTCACTTTAAAAACAAGGCAGGAAGAATGGAAGATGTCATTCCACTTTTAAATGTGAAAGCTCAAAAACAGGTTAATCACAAAGAAAGAATTAAATCTATTCTGTCAAAATAATGGTTTAGACTCTTCTGTTAGAGGCTTCTGAACTAGAAGTACAAGTAAATAGTTTTATTAAATGCTTTAAATTAATTAACTATAATGAAACCGAATAGCATAATGATTAGTAATCTTGATATTTCAAAGTAATAGAGCATAAACTTCATAAAGAGACATATTTATTGAGCAATTTTAAATTGAGAATATTTTCAAAACATAACATCTTAGAAATGGATTGCCTCTTAACCAACTGAATAATTTCATCAAAGTCAAGAGCACTTGGAAAAAAAATCTATCAAGGGAGTAAGAAAAGTTTAAAAATACACTAAACAGAAAGTATGACAAAATTTCTCAGTAATGTTTAAAGATAAATGAAACATTAAAAAAATGAAGCATCAGTATGTATATGTGCCAATTAGACAACAACAGAGAACTGGAATTAGGAAAAATATGGACTATTTAACTCTTTAGAATGCAACTCCTATCCATATTCAAAAACACTGAGATGTTGCACACTTTGTTATGAGGACAGGAGTGAATCATGACAGCTCTCTTCATATTCAAAATCAACTGGCCTGGTGTCCTCCAAACTGGAGACAGAAGCAAGGCTGTTAAACATCAGTGCTAGAGTTATCACTGAGATACAACCATGTAAATATGAAAAAAATTCATCCTCACCTCAGAATTAACCTTCATAAGTTACCCTTAAACTGAAATGGTTATTTGGAAAGTCCTAAGCACAAAAATGTTTAAAATATCATTATGAATTCTGAATTATGTGTAGTTGTGTGAAAACAGGTATTTTTTAATCACACAAGAGGCTGTAGGTGAAATCAGACCTGCTCTTGCCATGAAAGAAACACTTTTCCTTAAGGTTAATTTTGTCAGACTCACCTTTATTATAAAGCTACAGCTCCAGAATGTATTTACCTAGTACCAAAGATAATTTGTAAGCACTCTAGCTCTTTGAGTGTCCAACTTTAGTCAGAACTATCTTGAGTCCAAGCGTAAGAAAAATAGGAAACCTCTTTTGAAACCTTTAAATGCTGCAAGATGCAGTGACAAGTAATATTAGTGTCTCTAATCCACTGTAAAAAGGTAATTAAAATTAGTAATTTCCTTTCTCATCTCTTTGCAGGCATAATGAAACAAGGATTAGCAAATACAGAATCAAACATAGAGCTGATAGCTCTTCACTTTGGCAAGTGTTTGTCATCACTGGTTCATCTGTAGTGAGTAAAAGATAGTGTTAAGCTTGTGGGAGCTTTTTCCTTATGGTCTTGCTTGGAAATAAATCCATGTCTTGTTTAACAACACTCATTCTTTAGTGTGCTTTCCATTTAAAGCTTGCACTAACAAAAAATTAATTCTTGCTCTTCATAATTATTACCTATTACTTACCTTCATATGTTATGAAGAATAAATGACACGATAAATAACAAGAAAAACCTGGGGTCTTTAGGTTCAGTTCTGTGCCTTAGTCAGTAGTGGGACCCTAAGATTTTTCTAGATATGGAAGTGTAATATTTGGGCATTGTTATAAAATGCAACAAGGGTGGGATTAATTTTTCGTGTGATAAACAGCTGGCTTTGAAAAAGCTTTCACATCTAACCCTTATTACAGTACTGGATTGAAAACCAGATATAAAGGTCATTTCTGTTGTGTTTCTGTAATACATTCTCATGTGATATCCTCTGTCCTTGATGTAACCTATTCCTCCTACTATTGATGGATTGCATTAGGATGCACTAGCTTTTCTTTGACCAGTTTCAGATGATCTGTGTCTTTCAGTCAGTGTTCTGCTATGCTTGTGGCTTTCGCAGACACACCACTGCTTGTCCTATTTGATCTCAATTGAGATCAAACTTCATTGAGTTCACTTCATTGAGTGCTGTGATAGATTACATTAAGGAAGGGCCTAGCAATAGATCAAATCATTTTGGCTCCTCAGATGGAATAATTGTCCTCATTCATGTGCTGTAAGCATGAAAGACATCAATTGGTACAATTAAAGAAACAGCTTTAACACAATGAACTTGTCAATTTTCTTTGTTAACACCCTCAAATATAATTCTAGTTCAGCCTAAGATCCAGCCATATTACTTCCAGTCATGTTAACTCGTACTTCAACAAAAAGTAGATTTTTGCTCTCAGCATGGATGATATTACACAAGTTACTGTAGCTCAGCTGACATACAGTAAGCATCCATGAAAAAAAAATGTTTAGACACATCAAGTGTGAGGTGACTAGCCTTGAATTCAGGTTCTTGCATTGTTTCTTAATTAAATTCGCCAGTGACTGTTGATGGTGACTGAACCTCAGCTGGAAAATATCCTGTAATAGCCACAACAGTTTAAAGGCAAACCTGAGAAACTAAGAGGTAAATCTACATATACAACAACAATTAACCCTTCCAACAGTTCTTTGAAAAGGTAGAGTTCATCAATACAAAATCAATATTAAAAATGAAGATTAGGTAAGATTAAAATATCGCATTTTAAATTCAAAAGAGAACCCCTGCTAATAAGCCACATGACTCATTAATTTTTTAAAAGCAAGTTTACTGCTTCAGCTAAATCTTTCAATTGAGGTGAAAATTTTTTTGCTTTGCCTTACGCTGTAAAACTGGAATCTGCCAGCTGAATGAACAGCACTGTGGCAGAAAAGGAACAAACCTGAACCTATTCAAGAGGTGGGGCTACTATAAAATCCAGGAACAGAATGATGCTTTTAGAAAAATCAAGTGATCGTGCAATAAATCACAGCTGTGACAATAAAGGCAGAAAAGAACTAAATATGAGAACCCAATCACTGACAAAAAAATGAAATTAGGAGAGAAGACATCCATTAGTAAAATTATTTTTTGATATTTTTTGGTAAATAAAGTGAGGAACACATTTTTTCACCAAAAGTTAACAACATAAAAGCATTTCAGAAGAAAAGGTTGGTTCATGAGGTCTGCGATAAAAGACAGACCTCATGAACGTACTGGAGTTACTGCAACTGAATTTTACATACAAAAGCAATGTGTAACAGGGATTGAGGATGCATTTTACCCTGAGCCTCATGAGATAGTATATTTAGAACTAGATTATTTGGTTTACACCAGCTAGAACCTCCTTTTTTTTATATGAACCTGTGGTTGCAGAAAATCACATAATTTCAAGAGACTTGGGATTTATTAGGGGTGATGTATTTGAGGTTTCTCTTTGTGTGTTAAAAGCACCAGTAAAAGAACTTATCTAACTTTCAGAAAAACAGTTTTTTGTTTCAATTACATTTTCCTAGAGCAGAAGTAAGTTTCAGTCTGAGAATCCTCCTCTTCCCCGTGATTACTTGGCTTCATCCTATCAATCATGATTATGTTCCTGGTAAAATAATTACAGTTTTTAATCAATTTTCAAACATTGCTCAGTGGACTGTGAAGTGCATTTGAAGCCCATCATAAGAGAAGTTATACTGAAAGCAACTAAAAACTAATGGTTTTTGCAGAATGGGAGGAGAAGGGGTTATATACAGGAATGACAGATAAACTTCTTATCAAGCTTTACCATTAATTCAGTACAGCACTGAAATAATTATAAATGTGCACTTGACAAACTGAAATGTAAATTAGTTCTCAGTTGATTACTCCAGTTGCCTTAACAACAGAAGCTCTCCCAGCATTTAAAGGGAATATATCTTTCAATAAATTTTATTTTCCCAAACATAAAAGAAAAAAAATTCTTTTGCAAAGCATCCTTGTTGTAATTCAATAATGTGACCTTGAACAGTAAAACAGCAACTCAATAATTTTGTCCAGCCTTTCTCTGCTCCAGCACTTTAAAGCAGCTTCTGTCATGATGCTCTTAAATAACACAGCTTCACATTGCCTGAGTGAGGCAGTAAGCTCCAGCACACAAATACAGTGCACCTGAGTGGTTCCTTTTGTAAAGACCACTTCATGTCTCTGTTCCTGAATAAAGTTGTGTAAGAGTAATTTTTACCATACTAGGAGATCAGAAAAATAATCAGCAGAACCAGCACAAAAATGTTAGTAGGTCCTTGTCACAAACAGTTTTCTACAATGACATTTTAGCCACTTAAGTCAGTGACAAAACCATTATCATCTTCAGCTGGGAAAGAATTTCTTTCTTACAAGCCAAGTAAGTGAGAAACAGCAGCACATTGTCTAAAAAGCAGCACAAACTGTACAGCAACAATTTCTGTTATTTGGGAGCAGGCCCTCGGAGAAGTTTCCTGTTTGAAATAGTATGTTTATTTTATTCAGGTTTGTCACATATACTGGCTATGTCTTGTTCTCTTAGGATTTTGCTAGCAATCAAAATTCTCTCTTTAAGAGGTTTATTGCCCTCTCCCAGTTTCAAAGTACCACCAAGACAGAAATGTCAGGAGAAATTACTGCCAGAAAAGTGCCAAATATTAAAGCATTTATTTAAAAGATGTAGCTACTTGGACGTTTTCCAGCATTTCAGTGTTTCAGACATAGGATATACTGTATCTAATATAGAAGGATTGGAGCAAATCGTTGCCATTGAACTTTGCAGTGACTGACACTCCACCAAAAAAAAAACACCCTTCAGCACTTCCAATTTGGTATCCAACCTTGTGAATCAAGTAGGCTCCAAGGGCCTAGGCATATGCAAGAGTTATCATCCCCCTTGTACTATGTCTACTCCACATGTTCTTAGTAATCATCAATGTTTAATTCAACACATGGTTGGAACCTGTACAATTCGTCTTACGACGTAGGGAGTATGGTTATATAATTTCCAATGTTGAATTAAAAGTAGAAATCGAACACCAAGTGATGCTGCTTATTCAGAATAAGTTAATCTATCATTTCTACAGCTTTCTGAGTCTCTCTGATCTGAAATGTTTGAGGCAATTTTATGTTTTAGGTATTACTCTTTTCTTGTTATTTAAGAGGTAAAAACCAGAGGTGCATATTAAAACACTATTAACCTGCAATGAAGTAATTTATATAAAAGTTAGATTTGTGTACCCTGTTATTTTTACTTATAGTCCCTTGAATGAAGCAGAAAAACGAATTACTTTTATTTATACAGTCCCACTATTGCACTTTACAGCCATCTGGAAGGAACAAATCACTGCTCTCAAGACAGTACTGTCTGCAATGAATATAGCAGGGCAAGGAGGGACAAGAGCCAATGGTAGGAGTGTGGTTATGAGAAGATTAAGGTTAAGGAAGTTAGAAAGATGATCTCTTCATCTTGTCACTTTCTGAGATTCTAAGTAGGGAACAGTCAAGATGAGTATGTCAATTTGGGATTTGTCAAAAAATGTAGTCATGTAGTCCCTTTCAAATTTCTAGGAGCCCAAATATCAGTTGGTATTTCTACAATAAGGACTAAAATGGGGATTTCTTCCGTGCTTTTTCTTCAGACGTTAGTGAGTTGTTATGGCTACTTTATAATTTTGAAGGTAGAAAAAACCCCAAACCAACAGAAAACATGTTTTTGAACCCTCTAGCAAATGAGTACAGTAGGTCCAGCAAGGTGTCTGAGCTACTGCATAGCTTTGCAAGGTAACAATGCTTGATTGAAAAAAAATCCTTTTGTCATAGTTTTGTATTTTCTATACATCAGGCCTAAAGAGATTGCTGGAAATTGACCTCTACAAATAAAAAGAAAATAATATAATCAGTATAGGTGGTCCTCTTCATATTATACTTTTTAATAAGATGAGTGAAATCCATGCATGATGGTCAGCTTCTCTGTCCTGTCTCACTCCCTGGCCATTTATTGGGGAACTATCAAGGTCCAGCCTGCTTCTCCCAGCTCAGCTTCTCCCAGCGGTCAATGAACACTTGCTGACTTTCTAGAGGTATTTACATTAGAAATTATGGAAGTCATTTGCAGTCTCTGTGTAATCTTTCTAAGCATACCCTGCTTAGAGATCAACTCTTCACAAACATGCAACAAGCTATCAGCTAAGGCAACCAGAGAACCCAAGCACACCCACACACACCACATCTTCCTACTTTGTGTGCCAGAAAGCTGCAACAGTTCAAAAGATGCAGAAAAAAAGAAAATTTTCTGATTTAATTCTTACCAGCAGCCATTTTTGAGACTTACTGTATTATATTCTAGGTGCTCCAGGGATGACCACCATTTAGTTTATGCAGTTGTATTTCACAAACAGACTTGATCTTGAGACTCAGATGTGCTCACCTGATTTCAGAATTAGCAAAATTATGGTAAATGTAATGTAATGTATAGCTAGAAGCTGTAGCTGGCATGATCACAGAGTGAAGATCCTGCTTCATAATTTTGTGCCTCTTCCAGGGAGAAGTGAGATATGTTTCCTTTTCTTCACTTGGGGTTACCTGGGCCCAGATACATGCATCAGTTTTCTGTGGAACTCTGAGGGTTTTGTGTAGCTAATTATTTATTTATATGGGAACAAAACTAGAAAAGTAATTAAATACAACCACAAAATTTCTCCTTCCTTACACTTATTCCTAATCTCCCCCTAGAAGAAGACAAACATTGAAAAGATGATCTGTTTGATGACACCTCTAGTAAGTAATTTTTCAATAAATTTAAAAATCTTATACCTTAATTTATAAATTGGAGATTAAAGCTGAAATCATGACTAAAAAAAAAACAAGGTAAGCAAACAGCAAAGCACAACAGAACTCCATTAAATATTATTACACTAATCAGTATAAAAAGTATTTGAGCAACAAATCTGTTCACAAATCTTAGGAATCCTATTTGCAGAGGATTCCTTATCTTTCCAAAATCATGATCTTCATTTCTACATAGAGAAATGGCATTTTGGAGGGAGGAATTGTAATTAAAATAATAGATTTTAATAACACAGCCACCACACTCTATCCATGAATTTTAAGGCATAAGTGCCACTCATTGAGCTCTATTTCTATTAATTGTATGTTTAGTTAAAAAAAATAATTGTTGAAGTCTTTAATTAAAGGAAAAGGACATAAAGGCTATCAAATGATGATGATTAAAAAAAACCAGAGTCCTAGTCCACCATCTTACATCTTCACATTGTCATATCAAAACGTTCTCTATCATGACAGGAAAAGAAATGCTATATTCCAGAAACAGTGGGCGTGCAGAAATGAATCACTTTGGCAATGATTTGCTTTGCATATCAGTATACACCAGAAGAGGGAATTGATTTAATATAAGGAACAATACACTGAATTATACACTCAGTTACTGTGAGAAACTTATGGTTGTGGTTGCAACAAACATGACCACATAATAAAGAAATCAATTCTATGAAAAGTGAATTTCTCATTGTAATAAAAAAAAAAATCCTGGGCATGCACAAACATCTGTTTTTAAGAAAAATGGAGACAAAATATTTCTCCAGAAGAGGATAAAAAATTATTTGCTCACAGGAGAAAAAAAAATCTAAAAAACCAACAAAGACTCTCAAACAATCACTGCATTCCAGGATTACCTGTTGCAGCAAACTACTGTATTATTGGGTTGAAAACTCTGTTCACTTGGGTTAAATAATTACTGAAATCAAAATTGAGCTCAAGTTTAGTCATCAAAGCTCCATTTCTACCTAGCCTAAACAGAATATGTAACTTAAACTACTGAAACTCTGCATGAGAGAAAAACCAAAAATATTCATGTAGTAATAGAATGTCATCAGCCTAAAAACCAGTGATGCAAGGAAAGACAAGCTCATACACAGCTCTATCTTCTCACAATATGGCTTCCACACCTGTTTCTTCAAAAGGAAATCTCAGATGTTTTTAAAACATATATCTGTGGTTAAATGCACATAAACAGATAGAAATTTGTATGTATAAACAATTTAATTTCCAGCCTTACACAGAAATACCTTT
This sequence comes from Chloebia gouldiae, assembly GCA_003676055.1. Classification (NCBI taxonomy): domain Eukaryota; kingdom Metazoa; phylum Chordata; class Aves; order Passeriformes; family Passeridae; genus Chloebia; species Chloebia gouldiae. Next base: position 24,092,777 of record QUSF01000009.1, on the reverse strand, counting down.
CATCTCAATAACTTTAGTAAGTAAAACCAGGTTTTGTTACTGAAACTATACACAAAATAATTTGAGTGTACAGCAAAAGTGGATGATTTAATCTATTTAATCTTAAACCTTTCTAGAAGGTGCACTGTGGTGTTTCTGCCCTTCTGAAATGCTTCCTCATATGTAACCTTCAAAGCTGCCCAGCTCTAGAACTGTGATACCACTAAAGAAAGTTCACAACAACAGGGTAAATAAGAGAAAGAATTTACTTAAGAGAAGGGAGAAACATTGACTTGAAATGTGAATAAAAGTACAACTTTAAATGTCTTCCAATCAAGTGGCATAACTTGAGTCATGCATTCAGTCTTGCTCGGGTGTCATGGTTTAACCCCTGCCTGCAACTAAGCTAACAATGCTGAGCTCACTCACTCTTTCCTGGTGGGATGGAGGAGAGAATTGGAACAATAAAAGTAAGAAAGACCATAGGTTAATTTAGGAAAGATTTAGTAATTAAAATTTAAATAAATTTAATAACTGAAAGAAAATTATTATTATTATTAATAATAATAATAATAATAATAATAATAATAATAATAATAATAATAATAATAATAATAA